>CM034351.1:92111265-92488284 GCA_019925275.1 Mytilus edulis | reverse complement strand
TAAGTCATTATATTGCATTTGTTATACAAAGAGTAATTATTTAAATTGTTTATATTAAAACTGTCCTATTAATTTCAACTTTTCCAAACACTAACAGGTTTTTTTGTAAGAGATTCCATCATGAAAAAGAAGTTGCACACATTGCTGTGCTAATTACTCCTCTCATATTTCAAGGTATTGGAAAACAGGAAGTTATTGTCTTGACAGATACGACAATGGCTCACATATAACTATTCATCATTGTCAAGCTGCTGACATGAAATATTTACAGTTGCTGACACATGTTTGGCGATGTAAAATTTAATTTTATTCAACAACTGAAAAAACTCAAGTATGTCTTAACCGGAAGTAGGTGCTCCAAAAAGCGCTCACAAGTTTCAAATTCAATTTATCGTTGACATTTTAAATTGAATACCAAATATAAAGTCATTTAGTCTATTCAGGATTATATTAAGAAAATATGTCAAAACCATGGTTGAATGGTTGGATGTATGGACAATTTAAAAAGCCACTTTAATAGAACACTTCAGTCTTGAGGAGTGGAGGTATACTTAAATATCCTTACAATTAATTAATATAAAATACCTAGCAAAAATGATTTGTAGCTCTGTTGGAAATGACGCTTTTTTAAAATTTGTACAATATGTTATTCTTATTTGAATAGTTAGTTTAATTAATTTTTGGATTTTAAGCAAGTATTACCACAAATTCTTACATGGATTTTTCTGAAGAATAATATGAAATCCTGAGTACATATAAAGAGCACACTAAAATATTACTTTGCCAAATCTACAAAGCTTTTCTACACTTACCTAATAGGATGTAAACCAGGTTTCTTTGATGGTATCTTTCTCTTAGGTTTGTGTCTGGAAGAAAATAAAAATGTTTAAGTTTCAAATAATCATCATCAGATTCAGATTAGATGATGATGCCGCGGTGCTGTTTAACTTCCAACGTAAATAAATGCATATTCAGAACGAGATCATGTTTATGTAATATGAATATAAGATTTTAATTATTTTATCCAAAGTTTCAGATACAAAGTATGGATGTACAACAAACAAACAAATGGTAATTATTACACGACTATCACAGCATACTACCATTTAAGTAATCAATGCTTATATCTTCATCATTTCAACTCAGATGGAAAGTAATTCTACATCATTTAATTATTTTCATATATTGGCATAATAACATAAGTTTAAATTATTATAACTTGGTGCAAGTGTATAATAGATAATTTTCAATTATTAAACAAATGTTTCCCATTCACTATACAGACCTTGAATTGTTGGAACCAGTCTTCCCAGCCTCATCTTCATCACTAGATTTTAATTGGTCCAGTTTGTTAGAATCATGTCCATAGTAACTACCTTTAATTTTATCATCAGAGTCCCATATAAAACATCATTATTATTTAAATTAGCACAATTATGTTCAATTAAATCATCATCATCATCACATTCAATGTCGTCATCCGAATACCCATCTTCCTTGCCTGAATCTACATCTAAACTTTCTTCGATTGACTCGGCTGTTGATTCAAATTTCCTCCTGGAAAAAAAGGAAGTCATAGATATATACAATGAACTCCATAGTATTTTACAAAAGAATATACTTAACAGTATTCATATGATAGCAGTCCACATTTCATTGAATTCTTAACTTACACAACAGTAACTTTTTGGCAGAAAATTATGACATAAATAATTAATATTCAATCTTACTTTTTCAATTTTCCATTTTAACATCCACAAATCAGAATGTAAATAATAGTGCACTTGTTTTATTTATGATAAAAGCACACTAAATCTTATATTTTAAAGGTGGTACCTAACACTACAGGGAGATAACTCTGTAAAATCATCTAAACATTTTAATCAGGTTGTATTGTATAGGAAATATTAAGCTTCTTAACGATCAAATAGTGTTGGTCAAACTGCTATATATCAAATGAAATTTTCCTAGAAAGTGTGTGGTTCTAGTTTTTTAAATTTATTATTTTTTGTCAAATGGTCAAAGTAAATATTTTGTACAAATTTTATTAAAATTGAACGAGCCAAATCAATTTAGTCAAGGTGTTTGGTACCACCTTAAATATTCCCACACCAAGCACCATATATCTATTTTTAGAATACATACCTGCTGGTTGGGAAGTAATCTCCGAGGATTGAACCTTGTTTGAATAATTCTTTTTTTCTTGGTGTAGACCTGCCTGCTTCTGCTTCCAGAATCTGTAACCATAAAACATGTAATTTGTGTTAATACAGTCACTAATAGTTCTACTCTTCTAATCTTGTGTATGTAACAATAGATAAATGTCAATTATAATTCTTATTGTTCGCTCAAGGATTCATTTTGTAAAATCTTATATTTAAATGAAACATCACAGTAAATTACACCTCTATATAATATACAAAAAATGTGTAGCACTTAAAAAATCAAATTGACCACAAGAAAAGATCTATTCCAAGAAAATTAGTTTTTTTAATCGATTAAGAAGCATTTAAAGTATTTGGGGAATTTCCAGGAAGATTAAAACCTGAAAACCTTTTTTTTTTTTTTATAAATCATACTGAACAAATAAGTAACAACAACAACAAAGCTTATGTATGAAATCTAAAATGAAAGAAACAATTTAAAAGCAATATTGTTACATAGATCTTTCATAAGGATTCTATCATTAGGTTTGCAAACAACTTAGCCATCTGGAACATGGTGTTTTAACGTGGTTTGTATCATATGTCCCAATGAAACAAAACATCTATGACTGCACCTGTTTTCCATGACGAAATTAAAAGGGTGTATAAGAATTTTTAAAACATTTGTATAAAAATGGTAGACCTATTCAACTCAATTTCCTGGTTGAAGCATTTCAAAAATGAAATTAAAAGAATTGAAAGCTTTCTTTTCTTTTTTTAAGGATAGAAAAGTGTTGATTTTTTCAAACATTTTCTAGCATGATATCTGTCCCCAGGCTTCAGGCATCACTCCTATAACCCAATAAAACTACCAAAAAAGCATTCAATTCTAAAATAAATATTACATTTTAAGGCATTTTAGCCACTAGCAATGATCTGAATGGATAATATCTAAACGCTTTATTTTAAAAAGATGAATAATGTACCATTCAGTTTTATTCGTAACATAAGAACTGGAGAAAGCTAGTGGCCAAAACATCTTTTTACATAATGTAATGCAAGGTTCCCTTTTGGAATTTCTACACAAGACGAACAATATTAATAACAATTGCTGGTAAATCAACTGCAACATTTAAATAACATGCAGGAAATGGTGATTTTAAACTAATTGGGTGAACATGAAAACATGGCGGAAATAATAAAACCTAACAAAAAATTTCAACTTTCAAAGATTTTGATATTTCTTAGCAAAGTTCTATGCAAACTGTTTTTCTTAGAATCTCTGAAAGTTGATAATCACAAATAATAACTTCATGTAAGTAAAACAAACAACAAATTGGATTAAAGGACAATTAACCAGTTTGTTTCAGATCAGGCAGGAGAATACCTGTTCAAGGTCATCCGTCTCAGGGTTACTCGTCAGATCCTAGAGTTAGCCGTAAGTATAAAGGAAAATGGAGTACGAATATTATCAAGCTAAATATTTATAACATACCAAGGATTGTATTGTATCATATGTTCATTCAATGAGTTAAATGATTATACTTTTCAAATTGTTATTTGTATGGAGAGTTGTCTCATTGGCACTCACACCACATCTTCCTATATCTAATTATAGTCATTTCAATATTATAAAAGGTTCAGAGTTCATTCAGAATACATTTCTAGATGCATGGGAAATACATGCTCAAGCAAATCTGTTATTTTCAAATAAAGGCAATGCTTTTATGAAAGATGCCTATAAGAATGAAACTTGCATCTGAAAACAATTGTTTTGAAACACCACTAATGTACCCTAAGAGATATAAGCATTTTCACTAAAAAAAAAATCTTTCGATTGATTATCGTCAAGAATATAAATTTTTATTTGAGAATTTGCGTGTTAGGTAATCTCTAATAACAATTTATTTGCATGAATCAAACTAATCTATAAAATCTGCTTCTAAAGAAATGTTACATTAAACTTTTAAAATAGGTGATTGCAGCCTTCTATTCTTATTAGATAACCATGCCTAACTTGTTCAAGTGTACACTAGGTGTAAAAAGTGAAATGCATTTTCTTCCTACTTTATGTATAATATATTACATGTGCAGTACGTGTTTACATGCATTATCAAAATATAATCTATTATTGGAAAATATCAATAGTACATGTATATATAATGCAATAATAATTGGATGAACATCTTTTTTAATATTATTGATTTTAAATACTTCAATAACATATATGGTAGGCATTAGTAATATAATCAAAGTTAAAACTTTAAAGACAGTTAAAACAGTAAAATGACGAGTTAAAAAAGAGTAAGAAAAGAAATTAGTCATGTAGGTAGAAAAATTAATAGTTGTTATTTCTGACATTTTAAAAAGACGAGAGAAAACATGTAGACCATGAAAAGTTAAGTCATGCAAGTTGAGAAATAATATTAGTTTTTAGAATTATAAAGACAAATGTCATGTATAAAAGCTCTTTTAGTTGTAGATTTTTTTTAAAGACTTAAACCTAAATAGATCTTATAAGACATGCGTAGAAATTTCAGAATAAGACTGTCTGGGAGGGGTCTCCTGTCTGAAAATAACAAACGGTTTATATACCCGCCTTATCTCGGCCTCATCTTTGTCATCTCGTAACCTCTTGTTTACATCTCTAAAAAAAAAAAATACATATTTAACTTTTTTCCACTGACTCAAGTATTTCTTGAGAGCTGAATACATTTTAAACATTCATTAGCCTAAACCAGTATCGAGAACAAGCATATCTAAATTATCAAAAATTTGAATGAAGAAATTACAAATTATAACAAGAATGTGTCCATAGTACACGAATGCCCCACTCCCACTATCATTTTCTATGTTCAGTGGACCGTGAAATTGGGGTCAAAACTTTAATTTGGAATTAAAATTAGAAAGATCATATCATAGGGAACATGTGTACTAAGTTTCAAGTTGATGTAACTTTAACTTCATCAAAAACTACCTTGACCAAAAACTTTAACCTGAACTTCGCACTATCATTTTCTATATTCAGTGGACCATGAAATTGGGGTCAAAACTATAATTTGGCAGTAAAATTAGAAAGATAATATCATGGGGAACATGTGTACTAAGTTTCAAGTTGATTGGACTTCAACTTCTTCAAAAACTACCTTGACCAAAAACTTTAACCTGAAGCGAACGGACGCACAGACGGACGGACGAATGGACGGACGAACGGAGGCGCAGACCAGAAAACATAATGCCCCTCTACTATCCTAGGTGGGGCATAAAAATAAAGTATATATATCAAAACACATAATTAACAGAGAGTGGTGGTGTTTCCTAGCCTTTGGTTGTACATTATTCTTAGCCCTTTATAAAATGAACTTGTGTGGTTCCTTTGAAAGAGACTTTATCTTCAGGTTCCCCATCATAAATTATAGCATACATACTTGAGTGTGTCTAGCTGCTTGACTAAACTTTCTCTTTCTAAGGCAATGCTTTCAGTCAACTTGATGGCAGACCTGTAATGATATATAAATATATAAATTACACAAAGATAAGGAGGGTGATAGATTTACACTGTGACAAGATTGTTTCCCACTGAGCCATAGAATAAAATAAAGTATCTCCTTTGCTTCAACAAATCAAAATTTGGCATTTTAATAAAAAGTATCATATGTTTTATCTGCACATCCTGAAAAAAACTTATGGAATCAATGCAACGTAACTAAATTGAGAATGGAAAGGGGGAATATGCCAAACAGACAACAACCTCATCAAAGAGAAAAAAACAGCTGAAGGCCACCAGTGTGAAACAAAGCTTATTTCTTGGATTTATAAAGTTCAATGATCTTGGTCAATTTATTTTTACTGCAAATAAAACTGCGAAATAAAACGGCAAAGGACTCCCAATGTAATTATTCTAAATATTATTTTGTCACTTATGTTTGTTCAACTCAAATTGTACTGTTGTATTTACCTTGCTCTGTCCTGTTTCTCCTTTTTCTGTTGATGTCTGAGTTGATCTATGTACATCTTAGAATCTTCTAAACCAACCTGAGACTTCATTAACATGTCTTCTAACTCTTCTTTGTCCTAAAAACGAAGCAGATTCAAGATTTAGTGAGGTTCTGTTAAAACTACATCTTTATATCAAATTTAAATATCTGTGAACGAGAATCATTACTTGCAGCTCTTTTATTCTCAATTTCTACATCAATATTTAGAATCTTCTAAACCAATTGAATTGATTTAGTTTATTCTAGTTATTCCAGATTTCCCAATTTTGGTTGGTCTGCATAAGTTAAAATATTTAAAATGTATTTTTTTAAGAAAAAAGTGGAAAAGGGGGTTGTTAGTTGCAAAAGGCAATGATAATCAAATGTTATCTGATGCCTCTATTGAATAAAATAATCATAATTTTGCATTTCTCATCAACAAAAGATATAATTTGATATTGCTATCAAAATCATATCCTAAAAGTGAAACTTTATCAACATTAAAATATAAATCTTAACCAGTACTAAATATCTATTTGTATGTAGAGTGGGGCACTCATATTCGCCGTGGACACAATTTCGCCGTTTTATGATTTTGAGGTGTAAAAACTTCAAAGGATGATTGAAATTGAAGAAATATGCCAGTAAATTATATTTTTATAACAAATATGATTATTTTTGAAAATGAGACCAAATTTCAGCAATTACCGCAAAGGACCAAAAAACGGACAATGATTTTTAGCCAATTTCCTGAATGAAAAAAACGATTTCAAAGAAGTATTTCTTTAGTAATTCTTTGACTGATTGCCCTAAATTTCATTTTTTTTACACCTTTCAAATGTCTGCTATTCATCTATAATGAAATTTATTTGATAAATATTGTTTAAAGCTGCAGTTATTTGGTTTTAAATAGATGTGTAACAATGTCGAATATGTGTCCCCCCGTTGACAAAACATCAGGAAATTTCAAACACCCTTTAATCCAATATTTCAAATGATTTTTCTCAAAACAAACATGTTTTAAAGCTAAGAATATTTTGCCTTTTAAGTTATCTTCATGTAGAAATATCAGTATACTTCAAAAACATAAAGACCTGAACATAAACTGAAGAAAACATGGAAAGATATGGTGAAAATGAGCACCCCACTCTAACTTTTGTACCAAATTTAATATAGACTTTTATAGTTCAGAATAATTTTAATTCTCCATTTTACCTTTGCTAATTTCTCGTTTTCTTGTTTTGTCTCTGTTTCAACTAGATTTAATGTTTCCAATTTCTTCTCCATCTAAAATGTAATGTGTATATACATAGTGTAAATAATGGACTAATGATAGAAGAGAAAATATAACAGCTCTGATGAAAACATCCATCAGTGACAGTGCAGCAGTTACATCAGCTGACATATCAGGAGCAATGTAATTCTCTAATTTCAGGTTTTGGGTCAGAAGTTGTCTCCCCTTAATAACATTATCTTATAAATTCATAAATACAATTTTGAAAAAAAGACACATTTTTTTTCTTTGGTTGAATAATCACTCAAGTATGCAAATTGAATTAGCCACCAGCGTCCCAATACAGAATACTTAATTGTAGGTCATGAGATTTAATAGAAAGGCAGTGTATCAATATGTATTTTTCATGGAATGAAGTAAAATTGCTTTTGGTGAATACATGTATTTGAATTTGTGGTTTTGTCAAAGTTTGCATACAAGCCTACAGAAAATTTGACCTTGGTTGAAAGTTGGTATCCCATTAATAGTAATGAATTCAGTTACAGAAATGTTTCATTTTAGTTCCTCACTTAACATGAGAGGAATAAATCCCAATTAGGAAATTCTTCCCTAGTCAATAATATGACTGGAAACCAATTCAAACAAAAGGAGTAGGTCCGGTAAGGACTCATTTTGGCCTCAAATTTCAGTTTCATCTGAAGAAAGATTTTGACCATATTTTAAACACTTGAGTGTCTATTTCACTTGATTCAATTAGTTTATGTGAAAGATTTTAACTGATTAAGTCATTAAAAACGATCCGATTGAAGCTCAAATATGAAAAATCTCTGAAATATGCCGAAAAACGTCACTTTTCAGATTGTTTTTGTCAAAAATGAAAGTGGCCGCATCCGTGTTCATCCACAACCTTTATATATGTTATGTATTATCATAAAATACAACTTACATTGCAATATTAAGGATGAACACGAATGCGGCCACTTTCGTTTTACACGGAAACCGTCTAAAATTTAACTAAAATGATAGAATTTTGAAGATTTCAGTAATTTAGCATGACTTAATGGTGCTACAACCCGATATATGTGCATTGTATTGTCAAAAACAGCCCATATCTATGTAGCAGAAGCATTCAACTGTCCAATAAATAACTAAAAGTTTACATTTTAACAATTTTGTAAAACTGTTATTTTTTTGGGCCAAAAAGGGGCCTTACCGGACCTACTCCTTTAAAAAAATACATTCAACTGAGTAAAAATTAAAGAACCTTAGTGGGCTCACATACCCCACGTCCCCACATTGTCACTGAAGAAAAAAAAATAACTGTAAGAAAAAAAAATTGTTTACCTGTCGATAATCACATCTACGTAGTATGAAATTATTATCTAAAAAGGTTTCATGAAATTCTGTTGTGTGGTTTGAGAGGATTTGCGATGAAAAGAAACAGGACTGACAGACTGACAGGTCAAAAACATTATACCCTTCGCAACTTCGTTTTGTGGGGTATAATTAACCTACACTGCTATAATAATTTGACCCTACCTCTGAATGTCTGTTTAACAGTTCCTGTAACTGTTTATCCTTCTCTTCTAAGTCTCTCTCCAGAGTTTCTCTAACATTTCTCTCTTTTAATTGTTCCTAAAGACATGAGTTATCAATTAAGTATTATTGGGGATAAAACAGTTCATACAGTTGGGAAATAACAATATCAATATTTCATCACTATTTCCACAACAGTTAGGATTTGAAATGTCATAAAATGATAAAGCTTAATATAAATATATAATTCTAATCACCAACATGTATATCAATGATATCATTAAACCCCTATAACTATATATCTGACATAAATATTGTCAGAAGTTGTCTCCCCTTTATAACATTTTTTTACTTCAAATTCATGAATATCATATTATATCACAATGTCAAACTTGTGTAAATGTTTCACAAACTGTAGAATATTGTGTTTTCTTTTTCAAAAATTTATTTCAAATTTTAATTTCCATGTGCCTTCTTTTCTTTAGCAATGTTCAACACAAATATTGTATTTGAACCAAGCTAAGATTTATTAAACATCTGTGGATGGTTGACTGTGTGAAATATAAAACATATCAAGTGGTTGAACCAAGTTTTTAGGGAAAAAAAATCTAGGTATAAATGACCATTAAGTTGTGCCATATTTAGGATGATCAAAAATCTAAAAAAATATTAAGCAGTAAAAACAAATTTTGTATGGTAATATTAAACCTGTGGAGTGTGGATGGTTGACCATTTGAAATTATAATTGTAAATCATTTCTCTAAAGCATCACTGAAGGTGGATGTACTTTTGTCTGAGACAGCAGTACAAAACAAGTGAAACTGCGAGCTACTGCTCACTGATGATACCCCCGCCGCAAGTGGATAATATTAATAGTGTAAAAATATGCAAGTGTTCGGTAAACAGGAAGTTGTCGAGTGATGAATCTGAAAACGCATCACACGGTATAGCTGACTTATAAAAATCCTGAAACCAAATTTCAGAAATCCTTGTATTGTAGTTCCTGAGAAAAATGTGACGAAAATTTTTAACTTGGTTATCATGTGTAGAATCATACAAGTGTTCGGTAAACAGGAAGTAGTCGAGTGATGAATCTGAAAACGCATCACACGGTATAGCTGACTTATATAAATCCTGAAACCAAATTTCAGAAATCCTTGTATTGTAGTTCCTGAGAAAAATGTGACGAAAATTTTCAACTTGGCTATCATGTGTAAAATCAGACAAGTGTTCGGTAAACAGGAAGTTGTCGAGTGATGAATCTGAAAACGCATCACACGGTATAGCTGACTTATATAAATCCTGAAACCAAATTTCAGAAATCCTTGTATTGTAGTTCCTGAGAAAAATGTGACGAAAATTTTCAACTTGGCTATCATGTGTAAAATCAGACAAGTGTTCGGTAAACAGGAAGTTGTCAAGTGATGAATCTGAAAACGCATCACACGGTGTGGCTGACATATATAAATGTTGATACCAAATTACAGAAAGGGTGGATGTGTAGTTCCTGAGAAAAATGTGACGAAAGTTTCATGGGACGGACTGACTGACGGACTGACTGACGGACTGACTGACGGACGGACGGACTGACAGACAGAGGTAAAACAGTATACCCCCCTTTTTTAAAGCGGGGGTATAATAAAACAGTATACCCCCCCTTTTTTAAAGCGGGGGTATAATTAAAGAATGATTTATAAGTTAACTATGAAAGGCTTTTTACAGTGAACTAGACTGTTTAAAGTTTGGTGGCAAATGAAAAAGAGTAGAATATTTTACACAGAATGTGTACTACACACAGCCAAATATGGCATCCCAAAACATTGACGTTTGAATAGAAGTAATATTTACTATGATAAATAGGATTATGGAACAGAGGCTTATATACCTTTAATCTAAGTCATAGAAGTTAAAAACAAACTACTTGTACTTAGAGACAAGAGGAATTAAAGTTTTGATCCGAATAATTAATTATACACTGTAATAAGAATGTTTTATAAGGGACCTAGATTAGAATACAAAATGTCCATACTTTTATATAACTATTTATTGTTTGACCTGAAAACAATATAGTAAATGTATTATTTATCTATTAAAAAATCAAATCAATCCTGTTTAAATTACAGTTCAATACAACCAAGCTGTTACATTTACTGACATGGATGTTATTGAACCAGTGAAAGGACAGATGAATCATCACACATTTTACAGTATATTTCAGTGGGAGGATAATGGAACTCTGTAGATAAACTATGTTTTTCATAAAAAAATATAAATTTACTGGGAGGATAATATTTCTATGCAAACAAAATATGTTTTACATAGATATTGATTTGCCGGGAGGATTATAATTCTTTTGTAAATAAAGTATTTTTCACATACAGATTTTACTTACTAGTAGTATCTTTGTAGTTAAAATTATCTTTTACATGAAGAAACTAGAGGTACTACCAAGTCCATAAAATAATCCCCCTATCCTCATATAAAGCAATGGTAAAGTCTAATATTTGCTTAGAACCCAAATATAAATAGGACAAAAAAAGATAATGAGGTGTGCAATAGCATAGTTTAGTTTTTCTTATTTACTTTTCTTTGAAATTACACAAATGAAGTATCTTTATTAGCATTCTACAAATATAAACAGATAAAAGCTTTTCATACCTCACTCAGAATGCGTTCTTTCTCTTTCTTAATTTGGTATTCCATTTCTTCATATAGTTTCCTAACTTCCTCGTCGTGGGCTGAACTTTTACTGCAAATTGAAAAATATTAACAATTATAACTTTCAATACAATAAATTTCAACCAAAAAATGAAGAACTTTTAACCTCACTTTCTTTGAATTTAAATCATCAATTAAATATATTTAAAATGTAAAGTACAGGATATATTTGGAAAAAACTGATGCATCTTAAACCTTAAAATTTCTTTCAATATTGTCAGTCAAATATTTTAAGTCCGATTTGAACACTAAATTCTAATTGACAGTTACAAATGTATTTTAAGGTTAAGAGTTTTATTAACTTTTTAATATTATAAATATCTCTATATTTCTATTTTTAATAAGCCATGCATACCCGTTTAAATACCACTTTATGGAAATGGAGACCGTAAATATTTTAAGATGAATAGAATATTTATTGAGGCATGATACTTATTATGCACATCATCTTGTTTTTAATATACTTCTTGACTTGTACATTTAAATGTAGGGGTTGAAGTGTTATACCTATGTATACATCAATTAAAGTTATGCATGCACTTTATCAAGACTTCAACACAATAATCCGGACTTGATTATGGGAATATTCTGCTGAGCGGTATCAACAAGACTACATTGAACAGATTACAAAAAGTACAAAATACAGCAGCTCGTCTTAAAATAAAAGAACTAGTCAATCTACACGTGCCAAACCGATCTTTGCGTTCAAGCTCCACAAAACTACTAACCATTCCAAAAGTGAGGAAGAAGACGTATGGTGAAAGACAATTTGATTGGGCAGCAGCATCTCTATGGAACATTCTCCCGAACAGTTTAAGACAATGCAAGTCCCTAGAGTGTTTTAAATCTCAGTAAAAACTTATTTTTATCGCATTGCTTTTAATTAGATTGAATTCTTTTCTCTTTTACAGACTTTTTTTACTATTTGTATTTCATTTTAGAGTTTTTGCTTGTTTGCATGCTTTTAGCCTATATTGTTTATTTTTAATTCTTTGTTTTAACATGTATTTTCGTATTGACCTTTTATTTTATGGTAGGCATTTTTTATTTCAGTATTTGAATCTGACAGGATGTATGTTTTATGCTTTTGTCATTGATTTGTTTTAATTACTATGTGAATGTACAGCGCCTTCGAGTAAATTTATTTTTTATATAGGACGCTTTATAAATTTTCATTATTATTATCCATACAAGCCAAATTGATCCTCAAAATGGTCCCAAAGTATTTTGAGACAGTTATTTAGCTTCTCTTGTCTTAATTCGCCTACCACAACCAAATGTTATGAAACTTATACACAATGCTAAATACCACCAAACACAGATCAAGTTAAAATTTGGGTGGCATCATTTTTACCAATCTTGAGTTATGTCCCTTCATAAATATGAAAATATGAAAATTACTAAATTTGCTGTTTCTACTCTCGAACTTTAGTTTGCCTCAACCTAATGTTATGTTATAAACAATACATATTACCGCAATACAGATTGAGTTTAAATTTGTGTGGTTTCACTTTTGTCATTCAGGACCTATGTCCCATGAACACATTCTTCATTTATTATAATTAAATTCTTAATAGTTTGACAACAATTAGAAGCACTTCTTCCTTCTATAAATTTACAACTGAACCTGCTTTGTTTTATAGTACACCAACAATGATTTGTCTAAAAATTGTATTTGACATCAGTCAAAGAAAAATTTATTATATATAAAAAAGTAAAACAACAAAAATACTCAAGTAACTCAACTCCAATGAAAAGTGAAAATGGAAAGTCCATAATCAAATGGCAAAATCAAAAGCCCAAACACATCAATGGATATCAAAGGATTTGTTCTCCCATGACACTTTTAAGTATAATTCATTTTTTAGGTAAATATGTAAATGTTAAAGACATTTTCATTAGTAAGATGACAACAGTTCACCATGATAGAGTCCTACTAACCGAGATTATATGACTCGAATTTGGTTACCAAAGTTATGTTTACCTACAGAATTTATAGGTGTAAATACTTCCTTTTTTTACTTTTAAAATATGTCATTCCTTATTTACGATTAGATTTATATGGATGAGCATGTTAGGTGCACATCATGATTAATTTTGATCTCTGACAAGAAACATTAAAATAATAGCCTATGGCATAAGGACATTGCCACCTATAAGTTATCAATAAAATTATCCTACCTATTTGATGAAAGTGAAAAATTTCCCAGTAACAGATATAAATAAATCCCCAAAATTTTGTGATGACTGACTGATTTTGTAGGTGCACTTTACAGCCAAATATCAGTGACAATTTTACAATACATGCATGACCTAGGGCAATATATATAATGTAGTCACTTAAAACAAATTTATATGGCTCATATAACGACAGTTCAGTATTTAATCCTAATATTTGTTCTTTAAATACACCATGATTTATCATCCTTGGTCAAATAAGAGGATTATCAAAATTTAGCTGCACTATTCATGTAAATAAATACTAATGATTTGTTTTGACACATATTTTCAACTCCAAAATTTAACAGTACTTTTCGCATATTTAAAACTCCTAAATTTTAATAATACTTTCACATATTTAAAGCTCCAACTTTAATAACACTTTACAATAATTGGCAGGTTTTAAATGTGAAGAAATGAAAATGTTTATTACACAATATGCACTGGAGAACCATGGAATTATTAATTTACACATGTTTTCTGTCCCATTTGTCAGGTTATAAAAATTGTCTCTTTGACACATTCACAATTTCCATTCTCAATTTTATTTTTATCATTGAATTAGATTTTCTTGATACTGTTACTAGCTGAGTCAGCATAAATATGATCTTAATTGGAGATTTTGGAAGGTTAAAATCTCCCTTAATCTAAAGTATGTAGCATACTTGTATTTTTAAAATATTTTCTTAAAAATGTGATTATTTTTTTCTATGCCTTTCCTTGTAAATTTTGTTTCAAATATAAAAATTACAAGTATGTTTAAAATGTTAATGCCATCTAAATCATACACTATTAATACTCTGTATAATATACTGAAAAACCTCTGCAAGACCTTGTGAAAAAATGTTAGCTTAAAGGCAAAGCAATGGTTCAGATATCATAACAATTACTTACATCAGCAAGTATCCACAAACTTTAACAACAAACTGACAATCTTTTCAAAGTAATTATCACGAAATTCAGGAAAAATTTCAGGTGATTGATATTAGTTATCAATGATAAAGACAGAACCACCCTGAGTAAACAAATATAATGCAATAAATTGTTTCTTCCTCCTACATGTGTATGACTAAAAGTGATCTTCTTAGGGACAATTCAAAAGGTATGCATATATTTATTAACAGGTATTTAAATTCATACCTGCCAAAAATCTAATCATCCAAGGCCAGGGGAAGTAACTCTAAATTTCTTCACTAATTGAAGAGATTCATCACATTACCTTTTCAGAGCATTCTCCAGTGTGTCAAAGTCTGCTTTCTTTTTGCGTAAATCTGTTGATGTTTTGTAAAGAAACTCCTCAAAATTGCCAACCATTTCTGGTTCATCTCTCCTAATCTTCATCCACAAATTTTTAATAGTGTTTTCACTGAAAGACAAAAGTAATTGGATATGATACAATGACAAGATTAATACAGACCGCCTTGGACCTTAACCCACATTATAAAATTCTGAATCTACAGTCTGCACCATTGGCCACTAGTCTGATGCCCCAGATTAGTAAATATTGATTCGGACTAGTGAACATTTTCCAAGTGTTATAGTCAGATAGGGAGGGACAAGTTTTGATATCTAGTTTTAGAGGAGTAGATGAAAAAGTTTTAGGCTCAGACTGAATTTATGGTACAAAAATTAAGGAACATAAGCATATAAGTAATAATATTTTCTAACTTACTCATCAAACAAAGATTTCGCTCCAATATTCTCCATCATGTCTGTGAATTGTTTCTCTTCCTCTTGTCTCTCTTCTCCTTCGTAAACATTCTCCAGAGTATCGTCACCTTCCATTGTACTGTCTCCCATAAAGTTAATTCCAAGGTAACTTCCTACAAAAAACATACAAAAGTTTATACTATATATTGCCCATTGAAATTTATTACATCTTTTGCATTGTCCTATTAAGTTGGTACTGAGAGTAACTTTATAACTAAAGGCTCTGAAGGGCATGTGTGGCTCCACATATAGTTTTAAGTGCATCCTCAACAAATGGAAAATACAGGAAGGTAAAAATTGTCATTAAACACAAAAACTCTTAGAAAGTGTCTACTGATGATGATAGTTATATACTCCTTGCCACATTTTCGGGGTTACTTCTCGCCCCATCTATCAGTCAGAATTCTTGAAGTATTAGTATCTGTGAGGATTTTTAGTTAATTTATCTGTTGTTTCCTTGGCGAATCACTTTTAAGAACTCCTTTTTAATTTATATACTTAATATTTCTGAAGATTACAAAGATACAAGTTTACATGAAATCACATAATTTTCTTTAGATATAGTAATAAGGCGATGTCACCGTATGGTTGCCAATGAGACAAATATCCATCAATATATTGTATATATTTAATTTGTTAAATATGAAGTAAACACGTTGGCTAGATTTATGTTCAAAATAGAGGCCATTGATAGAGTTTTTTTTTATAAATTTTTAAAGTAACCTGACCCCAATAATGTTTTTCCAAGAAAATCATCTCTGGTCATAGTTACAATCTATTATAGCGAACCCTATGATAGTTTTCCATAGATTCACCTGCAAGTTACCTGTCGATTTAAACTTTTGGCAGTTCTATTGTCCCATCTAACAAATACAACAGGTATTGTTCTCTGTGTAGTTTATTCACTGGGACCTTTAAATTTCTTCTAGGAGAAATATATCACTCATTGATTAATTTACCTGAACAAAAAATTGAACTGTCAATGATGAAAAAATACTTATACCAATACTAAGAAAGGACTCACAAAACTGCATGTGGTGTTGTATTTATTCAAAACCAAAAACTTGTTTTTAATGTGTTCAATATTAATAATGATTTAACTAGAGGCTCTAAAGAGCCTGTGTCGCTCACCTTGGTCTATGTGCATATTAAACAAAGGATACAGATGGATTCATGACAAAATTGTGTTTTGCTGATAGTGATGTGTTTGTAGATCTTACTTTACTGAACATTCTTGGTACTTAGAATTTTCTCTATCTATAATAAACTTGGACCTTTAGATACAGTGAAAAATATTTTGTAAAAATTTTACAAAAATTTACCAAATTAGTGAAAATTGTTAATAATTGAATAAAATGGGCAACAACTCCTTAAGGGGTCAACTGACGATTTTGGTCATGTTGACTTATTTCTAGATCTTACTTAGCTGAACATTATTGCTGTTTACAGTTTATCTCTATCTATAACAATATTCAAGATAATAACCAAAAACAGCAAAATTTCCTTAAAATTACTAATTCAGGGGCAGCAACCCAACAACAGGTTATCCGATTTATCTGAAAATTTCAGGGCAGATAGATCTTGACCTGTTACACAATTTTACCGATGTCAGATTTGCTCTAAATGCTTTGGTTTTTGAGTTATAAGCCCAAAACTGCATTTTACCCCTATGTTCTATTTTTAGCCATGGCGGCCATCTTGGATGGTTGGCCGGGTCATCGGACACATTTTTTAAACAAGATACCCCAATGATGATTGTGGCCAAGTTTGGTGTAATTTGGCCAAGTAGTTTCAGAGGAGAAGATTTTTGTAAAAGATTACTAAGATTTACGAAAAATGGTTAAAAATTGACTATTAAGGGCAATAACTCCTAAAGGGGTCAACTGACCATTTCGGTCATGTTGACTTATTTGTAAATCTTTTTTTGCTGAATATTATTGCTGTTTACAGTTTATCTCTATCTATAATAATATTCAAGATAATAACCAAAAACAGCAAAATTTCATTAAAAGTACTTATTCTGGGGCAGCAACCCAATAACGGGTTGTCGCATTCATTTGAAAATTTGAGGGCAGATAGATCTTGACCTGATAAACAAATTTACCTCATGTCAGATTTACTCTAAATGCTTTGGTTTTTGAGTTATAAGCCAAAAACTGCATTTTACCCAAGGTTCTATTTTTAGCCATGGCGGCCATCTTGATTGGATGGCTGGGTCACTGGACACATTTTTCAAACTACATACCCCAAAGATGGTTGTGGCCAAGTTTGGATAGATTTGGCCAAGTAGTTTCAGAGGAGAAGATTTTTGTAAAAGATTACTAAGATTTACGAAAAATGGTTAAAAATTGACTATAAAGGGCAATAACTCCTAAAGGGGTCAACTGACCATTTCGGTCATGTTGACTTATTTGTAAATATTACTTTGCTGAACATTATTGCTGTTTACAGTTTATCTCTATCTATAATAATATTCAAGATAATAACCAAAAACAGCAAAATTTCCTTAAAATTACTAATTCAGGGGCAGCAACTCAACAACAAGTTATCCGATTTATCTGAAAATTTCAGGGCAGATAGATCTTGACCTGTTACACAAGTTTACCCCATGTCAGATTTGCTCTAAATGCTTTGGTTTTTGAGTTATAAGCCAAAAACTGCATTTTACCCCTATGTTCTATTTTTAGCCATGGTGGCCATCTTGGATGGTTGGCCGGGTTACCGGACACATTTTTTAAACTAGATACCCCAATGATGATTTTGGCCAAGTTTGGTGTAATTTGGCCCAGTAGTTTCAGAGGAGAAGATTTTTGTAAAAGTTAACGACGCCAGACGACGACAGACGACGGACGACGGACGCCAAGTGATGGGAAAAGCTCACTTGGCCCTTTGGGCCAGGTGAGCTAAAAATTAAAAGTTGATTTCTGATCAAATATTCAATATTTTTGTGTGTTTGATAAATAAAAATTTGAATATTATTATTTTTAAATTAAGGTCTTCATAAACATAGTCTATAAATTAACAACAAAGAAAACATGCAAATTCATTGGAAAATACTAAACTAGAGGCTCTAAAGAGCCTGTGTCGCTCACCTTGGTCTATGTGCATATTAAACAAAGGACACAAATGGATTCATGACAAAATTGTATTTTGGTGATGGTGATGTGTTTGAAGTTCTTACTTTACTGAACGATTTTGCTTCTTACAATTATATCTATAATGAACTTTGCCCATTAGTAACAGAGAACTATATTTGGTAAAAATTTATATAAATTTACCAAATTAATGAAAATTGTTAAAAATTGACTATAAAGGGCAATAACTCCTTAAGGGGTCAATTGACCATTTAGGTCATGTTGACTTATTTGTAGATCTTACTTTGCTGAACATTATTGCTGTTTACAGTTTATCGCTATCTATAATAGTATTCAAGATAACCAAAAACGTCAAAATTTCTTTAAAAATTACCAATTGGAGGGCAGCAACCCAACAACCGATTGACCGATTCATCTGAAAATTTCAGGGCAGATAGATCTTGACCTGATAAACATTTTTATCTTGTCAGATTTCCTCAAAATGCTTTGGTTTTGGAGTTATAAGCCAAAAACTGCATTTTACCCCTATGTTCTATTTTTAGCAGTGGCGGCCATCTTGGTTGGTTGACCAGGTCACGCCACACATTTTTTAAACTAGATACCCCAAAGATGATTGTGGCCAAGTTTGAATTAATTTGGCCCAGTAGTTTCAGAGGAGAAGATTTTTGTAAAAGATTACTTTAATTTACGAAAAATGGTTAAAAATTGACTATAAAGGGCAATAACTCCTAAACGGGTCAACTGACCATTTTGGTCATGTTGACTTATTTGTAGATCTTACTTTGCTGAACATTATTGCTGTTTACAGTTTATCTCTATCTATAATAATATTCAAGATAATAACCAAAAACAGCAAAATTTCCTCAAAATTACCAATTCAGGGGCAGCAACCCAACAACCGATTGACCGATTCATCTGAAAATTTCAGGGCAGAAAGATCTTGACCTGATAAACATTTTTATCCAATGTCAGATTTCCTCAAAATGCTTTGGTTTTTGAGTTATAAGCCAAAAACTGCATTTTACCCCTTTGTTCTATTTTTAGCCGTGGCGGCCATCTTGGTTGGTTGACCAGGTCCCGCCACACATTTTTTAAACTAGATACCCCAAAGATGATTGTGGCCAAGTTTGGATTAATTTGGCCCAGTAGTTTCAGAGGAGAAGATTTTTGTAAAAGATTACTTTAATTAACGAAAAATGGTTAAAAATTGACCATAAAGGGCAATAACTCCTAAACGGGTCAACTGACCATTTTGGTCATGTTGACTTATTTGTAGATCTTACTTTGCTGAACATTATTGCTGTTTACAGTTTATCTCTATCTATAATAATATTCAAGATAATAACCAAAAACAGCAAAATTTCCTCAAAATTACCAATTCAGGGGCAGCAACCCAACAACCGATTGACCGATTCATCTGAAAATTTCAGGGCAGATAGATCTTGACCTGATAAACATTTTTACCCATGTCAGATTTGCTCTAAATGCTTTGGTTTTTGAGTTATAAGCCAAAAACTGCATTTTACCCCTATGTTCTATTTTTAGCCGTGGCGGCCATCTTGGTTGGTTGACCGGGTCACGCCACACATTTTTTAAACTAGATACCCCAATGATGATTGTGGCCAAGTTTGGTTTGATTTGGCCCAGTAGTTTCAGAGGAGAAGATTTTTGTAAAAGTTAACGACGACGGACGACGACGGACGCAGGACGACGACGGACGCAGGACGACGGACGCCGGACGCAAAGTGATGGGAAAAGCTCACTTGGCCCTTCGGGCCAGGTGAGCTAAAAATGTGTCTAAAATAAACTTTTTATTATTAAATCAGATTTTATATTGAACAGATTGAAAATATATTAATGATATATTGAATAAATACAATATTGCATACAGTTTATGTGAGTTTATAGAAGTATTTCAATAAAAAAACAGATAATTTTTTGGTCAGGTAAATTAATCAATGAGTGATATATTTCTCCTAGAAGAAATTTAAAGGTCTTGGTGAATGAACTATACAGAGAACAATACCTGTTGTATTTGTTAGATGGGATAATAGAACTTACAAAAGTTTAAATCGACAGGTAACTTGCAGGTGAATCTATGGAAAACTATCATAGGGTTCGCAATAAAACAAAATTGACACAAAATCATGAATGTTTGTGGATTCTTGCAGATAGGGGACACAACAATACCAAGAAGCAGAAATAGCAATTCCCAATTGTACCAAGGTCATTTGATTAACAGATTTCTTGATTTTATAATTCCCTTGTGTCTCATCTCTATTGTGTTATCAAAGTCAGTTAAACTAGAGGCTCTAAAGAGCCTGTGTCGCTCACCTGGTCTATGTGCATATAAACAAAGGACAAAAATGGATTCATGACAAAATTGTATTTTGGTGATGGTGATGTGTTTGAAGTTCTTACTTTACTGAACGATTTTGCTTCTTACAATTATATCTATAATGAACTTTGCCCATTAGTAACAGAGAACTATATTTGGTAAAAATTTACATATATTTACCAAATTAATGAAAATTGTTAAAAATTGACTATAAAGGGCAATAACTCCTTAAGGGGTCAATTGACCATTTAGGTCATGTTGACTTATTTGTAGATCTTACTTTGCTGAACATTATTGCTGTTTACAGTTTATCGCTATCTATAATAGTATTCAAGATAACCAAAAACGGCAAAATTTCTTTAAAAATTACCAATTGGAGGGCAGCAACCCAACAACCAGTTGTCCAAATTCATCTGAAAAATTCAGGGCAGATAGATATTGACTTGATTAACAATTTAACTTCTTGTCAGATTTGCTCTAGATGCTTTGAATTCATAGTTATAAGCCAAAAACGCATTTTTACCCCTATGTTCTATTTTTTGCAGTGGCGGCCATCTTGGTTGAATGGCCAGGTCATCGGACACATTTTTCAAACTAGATACCCCAAAGATGATTGTGGCCTAGTAGTTTCAGTGGAGATTTTGTAAAAGATTACTTAGATTTATGAAAAATGTGTTAAAGATTGACTATAAAGGGCAATAACTCTAAAGGGGTCAACTGACCATTTTGGTCATGTTGACTTATTTGTAGATCTTACTTTGCTGAACATTATTGCTGTTTACAATTATCTCTATCTATAATAATATTCAAGATAATAACCAAAAACAGCAAAATTTCCTCAAAATTACCAATTCAGGGCAGCAACCAACAACCGATTGACCGATTCATCTGAAAATTTCAGGCAGATAGATCTTGACCTGATAAACATTTTTATCCCATGTCAGATTTCCTCAAAATGCTTTGGTTTTTGAGTTATAAGCAAAAAACTGCATTTTTACCCTATGTTCTATTTTTAGCGGTGGCGGCCATCTTGGTTGGTTGACCAGGTCACGCCACAAAATTTTTTAAACTAGATACCCAAAGATGATTGTGGCCAAGTTTGGAATAATTTGGCCAAGTAGTTTCAGAGGAGAAGATTTTTGTAAAAGATTAATTTAATTTATGAAAAATGGTTAAAATTTACTATAAAGGGCAATAACTCCTAAACGGGTCAACTGACCATTTTGGTCACGTTGACTTATTTGTAGATCTTACTTTGCTGAACATTATTGCTGTTTACAGTTTATCTCTATCTATAATAATATTCAAGATAATAACCAAAAACAGCAAAATTTCCTCAAAATTACCAATTCAGGGCAGCAACCCAACAACCGATTGACTGATTCATCTGAAAATTTCAGGGCAGATAGATCTTGACCTGATAAACATTTTTATCTTGTCAGATTTCCTCAAAATGCTTTGGTTTTTGAGTTATAAGCCAAAAACTGCATTTTACTCCTTTGTTCTATTTTTAGCCGTGGCAGCCATCATGGTTGGTTGACCAGGTCACGCCACACATTTTTTAAACTAGATACCCAAAGATGATTGTGGCCAAGTTTGGATTATTTTGGCCCAGTAGTTTCAGAGGAGAAGATTTTTGTAAAAGATTACTTTAATTAACGAAAAAAGGTTAAAAATTGACTATAAAGGGCAATAACTCCTAAACGGTCAACTGACCATTTTGGTCATGTTGACTTATTTGTAGATCTTACTTTGCTGAACATTATTGCTGTTTACAGTTTATCTCTATCTATAATAATATTCAAGATAATAACCAAAAACAGCAAAATGTCCTCAAAATTACCAATTCAGGGGCAGCAACCCAACAACCGATTGACGATTCATCTGAAAATTTCAGGCAGATAGATCTTGACCGTATAACATTTTTACCCCAGTCAGATTTGCTCTAAATGCTTTGGTTTTTGAGTTATAAGCCAAAAACTGCATTTTACCCCTATGTTCTATTTTTAAGCCGTGGCGGCCATCTTGGTTGGTTGACCAGGTCACGCCACACATTTTTTAAACTAGATACCCCAAAGATGATTGTGGCCAAGTTTTGGATTAATTTGGCCCAGTAGTTTCAGAGGAGAAGATTTTTTGTAAAAGATTACTTTAATTAACGAAAAATGGTTTAAAAATTGACTATAAAGGGCAATAACTCCTAAATGGTCAACTGACCATTTTGGTCATGTTGACTTATTTGTAGATCTTACTTTGCTGAACATTATTGCTGTTTACAGTTTATCTCTAACTATAATAATATTCAAGATAATAACCAAAAACAGCAAAATTTCTTCAAAATTACCAATTCAGGGGCAGCAACCCAACAACCGATTGACGATTCATCTGAAAATTTCAGGGCACATAGATCTTGACCTGATAAACATTTTTACCCCATGTCAGATTTGCTCTAAATGCTTTGGTTTTTGAGTTATAAGCCAAAAACTGCATTTTACCCCTATGTTCTATTTTTAGCCGTGGCGGCCATCTTGGTTGGTTGACCGGGTCACGCCACACATTTTTTAAACTAGATACCCCAATGATGATTGTGGCCAAGTTTGGTTTGATTTGGCCCAGTAGTTTCAGAGGAGAAGATTTTTGTAAAAGTTAACGACGACGGACGACGACGACGGACGACGACGGACGACGGACGCCAAGTGATGAGAAAAGCTCACTTGGCCCTTCGGGCCAGGTGAGCTAAAAATGTGCAAAGCTGATGGACCATGCTCTAATATAATTAATCAACTAGTTTCCTGACCGTGCGAGGGCTGAAAAGCCAGTCAAGGTCCTTAAACACTTCCATATATAATCAACTAGCTCACTTCTAAAAGAATGGAAGAGTACATTGAATTGATTGATTGTTGGTTGCTTAACATCCAGTAGCAAATATTTCATGCATGTTCAGGACGAACAAAGTTAACAATAAATACAATAGGTAGGTTTAGTAATAGAGGCCATCTGGGAGGGTCGGAACATTAAAACTGCCACTGGAAAATGAGGGTATAGTGGATAGAGACAGAAATTTTGCCTTGCAACAGGCCACCTACAAACCTCAAAGAATTGTTGCAAGGGTTTTTAAGGTGCAAAGAGTGTGGCACAAGAGTACATTAAACAATTCAAATCTAATTTGCACATAGATAAAAGTCTTTCTTGTCAGTCTATGTATTTAAATCACAGAGTTCAACCTTTGCTGAGAATGCTCAGATGCCAGAGTCATCAAAAACAGTATGCTTCAGTCTCAAATTCAAAACTGCCAAGAATAAAAAAACTGAACACTGATGTAAAAGTTTTTTTTCCTTGAACCATCATATTCAATTACCTACTTACATATACTTCCTAACTTTGATGCATCCTAATATATCTATTTTCAAATCCTTTTCATTGATGAATTTACTCCAACTCTAGCGCTAATACCACAATTTCAACAACAAGTCCACTTATTTTATGTCTAACACAATAATTTACAGAAATGCATATTTGTATATATAAACGTTAGTGTGTATGTAGATCTCAAGATTATTTACCTAACCATGACACACTGTCACATTTGAATTTCTCTAAATGTAAACTTGAGAGGCACTTTACTTATCATGTATAAATTATAATTTGTTCAAATATTATTTCAAATTACTTCCCTTATCTTCATCTCAAGGTTATCATGAGAAAAAATTATTAAGCAAAAAGGATATCTTTTACTGAATTTCAATTTAAGCACTTAAAAATATATACTTTTTTGGGTCCAATAATTTGTAATAACAACTGTGATTTAATAATATTTGAAGGTGCTCAGGTGTAATGATTTGTTTAAAGTCTACAATTTCAAATTTTGTTTGTAATAAAGTATACTTTAAAAGGAGGGAATACACATTAAGCATATTGTGCTTCCAGACAAGTAAAAGCAAATTTCCTATAGATGCAAACTTAAGTATTGTATGTTTCTGTTTTATTTAAAATGAGTGAATATTATGCATTTACATAAATTTTATTCTAATTTCAAATCAAGATTTAATAATATTAAGCATGAATAATCATAAACAGTTCCTTGTGTAAAGCAATCTTACTGTTTTTTTATATAGCCACAAGGGCTGCATTTCATTCCTCTTTTTATATTTCTCTATTAAAATGAAAACTGTGGATAACTTACGCCTTTTACTATATTTCCTATGAGTAATCATGGTTATCATTTAATACAATAAGGTATTCACAAAATAAACTCCTTTTCTACTCCACCGTCAGATTTCTAAATGGTAAAACTTTCCCAAATTTTATTTGATATAGAAGTGGATTCAAAATTACTCAAAAAAAAAATGCCAGTTTCTTTAATTAACTCATAAGGTCAATATACTGATTGATCTAATTAACAAAATATCTTAATTAAGACATTAGACTAATCAAGTGATCAAGGCTTGGAGTAATTAAAGATGTTTTTTTCTAATTAGCTGACATCAAAGAGATGTGATTCTTTGAAAATTGGCAGGTATCAATTTAAATACAAAGTGATCAGTGCATTTTAAGTTTGCAATCAAAATAAAATTTAAAGAAGGAAAATTGTAAATGTATTTTTATACTGATATTTTATAACAACTGTTTCCCATAAAGTGTGTACTGCACGAGGCATCTATTTTCACCTGCCTTTAAGTAATATGGAAAATTTACATAAATCATGTTAAAACAGCCTATTTGTGCTGATGTGGCATAGAACAAATTGAATGAATCTTAACACACTTTAAATGTACTGGATTTTTTTAAAACACTTAAGATGAAAATACTCTTCCTAAGACAATGTGAAATAAGTAGACTGGGACTGGGTTATGTCATAACATATTACACAGGAAACATGTACTTTAAACTTCCGTGTCATTTGAAATATTAGATATTTATATTTCACAAAACATTTTGTACAATAAATGATTATTTAAAGCTTAAACTGTAGACTGATGTTGAAGTCTTTGTACTCAGTTCAAATACATCTTTTGTATCCTATATATATTGAATCATTTAAATGCTAGCTGAAATTTCTTTAATTGGAAATTTTCTATAACATTGATATTTTGTAACAAGTTTAAAATGATTTATGAATTTTAGACTTTAAAATGCATGTTATCTAACATTTGTCTAAGGACAAATGTATTATGATCTATTAAATCAACCAGGTATTACTAGAAATTCCTGATATCAAAGCACAAGACCACAACACTCTTCATCATTATTTACAAAAATTGAAAAATAATTATTTTTAAGTACTAATGCTTATTGACATGTAACTTATGCAAGTTAATTCATAAGTAATTAGATTCATTTTATTATCATTTGAAAGCATTTTTAAACATATATTCAATTCCCAGCTAAAAGATATGATAAACTATCATACAAAGCAATTAAACATAGGTTTTTTTGCTTATACTCCATTACAAATTTTCTTCTGTAGAAGATCTGCCACAATTGCAGTTCAAACAATTTTAGTGATGGCTTTAACATTTAAATAAAATTGCTTTTGTGCCCTTCTATGATAGGAAATAAACCTGAACTCTTAATTCACAGCTTATATGATTAATAGATATGTACTTGTATGCATGGGACTTGTTAATACATGTGTATCAAGTTATCATATTATTTCTGATTTGTACAGATTAACTAAAAACTATGTCGTTATATAACATGTTGTCACATTTGGAACAATATTTATGCATGCCGGAGGAGATGGCAAGAACATCTGGCTTGGCATATGAAACAAGGAAATATTGACTAAATATAAATAAGACAACAACCTAAGAACACAAAAACTGCTAAATACATCTAAAGGTAAACATGTATATGTATTGGAAAGAGGTTACAAGGGATCTTTCATTCCCATCAAATTTACATGAGGACAAAAACACAATAGACTACTTCAGAGTTATCTCCTTCACCAGAAGAGTTTGTCAATTATGCATGCTTTAATGACGTCATTTACCAGATAGAGGGTATTAAAAATGAAAGACTTCAAGAAAGTTGTTGGACATGCAGGTTCTGACTGTCAAAATGTCATCAGGTCCATCTTAATGTTTTGCACAGGTCAGATTGATCGACTGTTGCTTACAGACAAAAAAGGTTGTTGTGACATTGGGTATTGTGGCAAATCACAAAACACTTTTATGCCATGTTAGCCTTAAATATTGTCAACAGAAATCTTCATTTTTAGAACCCTTCCAAAGTTTACTTGAAAGTCAAACCAAACTGAATGCAGTGTAAAATGAAGGTCAGATGTACCTTGTTTGTCTGTAGCTGTCATCCTCCTCAAGATGCATCATTATCCCTAGTTATATGATTGTAGGTCACTTTGTATCTGACACCTTAATCTTGGACATCTACTTTCGATGAAGTTATAGGATAATTATTTATTTTAAGAAATGAGAATATACTAACCAAATCCTTCAGTAAATTCCTCCAGAGTAAGGTATCCATTGCCATCATCATCCAACGAATCGAAAACTGCCTCTAACTGATCTGGTAACAAGGGTAGCTCATTCTGCAAACGTTGCATATCACGTTTGGTAATAAAACCTTTCTGTTCAATGTCACAAACGCTAAAAAGTTCATGTGCTTTCTGTTTAGCCATTTCTTGAACTTCTTCTTCTGAAACACCCCGCCCGTCTTTTGAAAGATGATCATCATAAGCAGACGACATGATGGCACTATTTTACCTCCAAGAAAGAAGAGCTGAAATTTGAAATACAAATATGAAAAATTAACTTTCAAGATTTTTTATGCAACTTCACAGGAGGCTCTTTACACAAAAAATCTTCAGATAAAAATTGACCTTAAGTTATACTGAAATTTTCATTACTTAAGATTATTTTAGCTTAAAGATTTTTTGTGAAATGAATCACAGTACTTTCAAAAATACAAATTTACTCCATTGACAACATATTTTTCCTGACACTTTGAAGACATGTTTTTATTGAAACTTTGATAAAATATTTTTTTTGGAACTTGCTTCAACAGTTTTTCCAAGAATGATATCTATTCTAATTGTTGTATTGTTACCTACCGGAGATTTATATAATAATTTCACCTGCAATGTACACTATGCTATATGTACCAATACTGAGCCTTAGTTAAAATAATCCATTTGTTAACATATCCCTGCAAAAACACTTGACGATTTTAAGTCACTACATTTATTTTAAAATAAGATTAACAACAGATAACACGCTAACATTCTGGTGATAAAAACTGAATACATGTATACATGCGTTTACTTTACCAGATATACAAATTATTGATTTTGCATATATCTCAAAATTTTTGATCAATTCACCAATTGACTAACACGGTATTGAACGAAAACTAAGCATATTATTGACTTGTATATGTAACAGCTGGGTAAGGAATTCACAACAAGGCCGGCCTACTGGATGGGCTATCATAGAGTAAAATCTAATCACAGGTGTACTTTTACAGGTATTCAGATATTTTAATTAAAAACATTATTGCCAATAATTTGCAAACCAACCTAAAATAATAACATTGATAGGTTAGAATGACTGGTAATCAAAATTATAACTTTAAAGTATATATTGCTCTAGGCCAAGGTTAAATACTTTTTACAAGGTTAAATCCAATACTTTTTTGTACCATTCTGACATTGTGGCTATTATATTTAAACTCCGATAACTTCTCTCACCTCAACTTTTATCAATTTGAAATAAACAATAACAAAAACTCTCCTGAAAACTTGTAATTTTAAATTTTAAAATTTGTGTTTACAATTCATTTGCAGCTTTTCATCCAGTTTCCATTAGGCCCCGGCATTAGACCCCTGCATTAGACCTCAAGAGTTTCATTAAATCCTAAGTGTAATATGTCTCTTAATAGAGATTTCCAAATATACTTTACTATACCTCAGACACAAAATAATGTTAACTTTTCTTTTAATCACATATTCATTTAAAACAAATTTAGTCTTAGATGCATGATTTTTTTTTTTAATTATATGTTAGAGGCTTTGAACTAGCTGTCAGTTAACTGCCAGTACTCTCCAAGATCTGTACCTAGTGTCTTTTTGTTGTTGGGATGTACAAGTACCTGTCCACATCCACTTGTATTTTTATCCATTTGATGAGTTAAGCCTTTTTCAACTGATTTTATAGTTTCGTTCTTATGTTGTACTGTTATACCACTGTCCCAAGTTAGTGGGGTTGGGATCCGGCTAACATGTTTAATCCTACCACATTCTGTATGTATGTGTCTGTCTCAAGTCAGGACCCTGTAATTCAGTGGTTGTCGTTTATGTGTTACATATTTGTTTTATCGTTCATTTTTTGTAAATAAATAAGGACATTAGTTTTCTTGTTTGAAATGTTTTACATTGTTATTTTGTGGCCTTTCATAGCCGACTAGGGTATGGGCTTTTCTCATTGTTGAAGGTGGTATAGTGACCTGTAATTGTTAATTCTGTGTATTTATACTCTTTTGGAGAGTTGTCTCATTGGACAATCATACCACATCTTCTCTTTTATACTGATAATCTATACCTCCATTTTTATTTCAGGAAACACACTTTGTTATGACTTTATAATTATTTTATTTGCCTTGTGAAATTTTAATAGTAGAAAAATAATGTCTGATTGAAATTTTAAATCCAACTAATGAATCAAAACACTTATAACAGGCATTTAAAAATTATTAAACCAAGACAAGAATTCTGAGTCAACTGATTAAAATTTAAAACACCTTTTAAAGTACAGTACAGTAAACACCAGCCACTGTAGACCTTATTGAAATTTTGTCTCATTAAAATTTAAATAACATCAAAAAAACCAATAAATTCATCTTTGCTCATTGTTGAAGGCCGTACGGTGACCTATAGTTGTTAATTCTGCGTCATTTTGGTCTTTTGTGGATAGTTGTGTCTCATTGACAATCATACCACATCTTCTTTTTTATATAAGCAACAAGAGGATAGAAATATGCTTACAAAATTTATTTTTATTCTTCAGGTGCACCAGATGAAGTTCCTTATTCATAGAAATAAGTAGAAACAAACTTGATAGCTGTCTCAAATTATTCCACATCTCGTAATATTTATGTGATTTTTTTAAATTTAAATAGAATTTTTTTTACTGATTAACTAGCACAAATCTTATTCTGTATGAACAAACAAAAATCTAAATAATGAGGTACAATGGAACAGCATACCCCTAAAAGAAAAGCATTTTTTTTTTTACAGATTTCATTTTTTTAGTTTTGTAGTACTGGTTTTTCGGATACATGAAAGCATTACTGCAATTTTTCAGAACAAGACAAAAGTCTTTTTTTTTGTATCAAATGCTGAAATGAAATATAAAGTACACTTACCGTACAAACTTGTTCGTTGTGTTAATAGTCATACTTCCTTTCATAGAGTTTCCTGTAAAAGTACAATAACAATTAACTCTTATTTAAAGTTTATAACACACATGTTTATAAATATATGTATATAAATATAGGTGTCTAACAACAGTATATTTCACCTCAAATGAAATATTTAAATATATGCTAGCATTTTTAAATTGTGCATGAAAGAAATTTATGAAAATAACGTTTTAACTTTATATGAGAAAATAAATGCCAAATATCCTACATGCATATTAATATAATGTAAAATAAAATTGAGAATGAAATGGGGAATGTGTCAAAAGCAACAACCCAACCATAGAGAAGACAACAGCAGAAGGTCACCAACAGGTCTTCAATGCAGCGAGAAATTCCTGCACCTGGAGGCGTCCTTCAGCTGGCCCCTAAACAAATATATATATACTAGTTCAGTGATAATGAATGCCATACTAAACTCCAAATTGACACAAAAACTAAAATAAAAATAATACAAGACTAACAAAGGACCCGAGGCTCCTGACTTTGGACAGGCGCAAAAATGACAGCGGGTTAAACATGTTTATGAGATCTCAACCCTCCCCTATACCCCTTAGCCAATGCAGAAAAGTAAACGCATAACAATACGCACATTAAAATTCAGTTCAAGAGAAGTCGAGTCTGATGTCAGAAGATGTAACAAAGAAAATGAACAAAATGACAATAATACATAAATACATCAGACACTAGCAGTTAACTTGACATGACAGCTCCAGACTTCAATTAAACTGATTGAAAGATTATGTCTTCATCATATGAATATCAGGCACAATCCTTCCCTGAGGGTTTTGTATCATACCATCATAACATATATGAGAAAAACAAACCGTGTCATGCCAACAACTGGTTTTTAAATAAAATGTGTTTAGTTACGATGCAAAGACCCTATAAGTGAATCAATATTAACGCCAAAATATGCAATCTTTAATGAACTGACAACTAGTATCGTAACTATATCCCTTCTTAATAAGTCTATTTAGAGGTTTTGTTTAGCTTCTGAGGTGAATATTGACATTTTTGTGCTTTATAAAGAATATTTCCATAAAATATCAGATGTGAAATACCTGAACTATAAGAAGTCTGCATATTGAGCTATATATTACGAATGATGTCCTTATACCGATGATAAAATTTAGTAAATGTTTTGGACTAGTTTGTGATATGAAAAACCCTGGTGTAATAATTTTTCAGTAATACATAAATTTCTCTCGTTAAAATCTTAAACATTGTTACATACACGAGCGAATAGTAAAGTTGAGATATATAAACACCGTAAGATGGTGACAAGGGAACGTCACCATCTAAAAATGGATAATTAACAATAGGAAATGAGGAAATCATCTCTTTTATCATAATATTTTAGTATTAAGCTTTACGTTAATGATATAGATATCAAGATCGAGGAAAGGGCAGTGGTCATTGTTAGTATTAGCTTTATTTAAAGTAAGTTCAACAGAATAAATTTCTTTAGTTTACATATATGAAGTCGTCATTATTGAGAGACAATATATCATCCAAATCTCTAAAAGTGTCTATTTCTGCATCAGGATATAATTAAATCTTGAATTCCTGACTATTTAACTGGCTATTCCGAAATTCCAGAGAATAAAGCTACTGCATATGAATCCCTAATTCTAGAAACATGACAATCCGCCAAACTAGGTTTACATTTCATCAACAACTTTTTTCTGGATGTATATTCAGATGCTTTAATTGTTTAATTTAACATATACTCATAATGCTACAGGGAGGTCTGAAGTTCATCTGTGGATATTTCTAGAGCGACTACAAACTCCTGTATTGTAGTAACTATAGGAAAATATTTGATCATGTCCAGAAGGGTCAAAATATGGAACTATGAACTTGCCATTAAGAGTCATTGATAGAGGTCACCGGCATTGATCCCTCAAATTTTCTTAAGCTAGTCAATTATGACACGAAATAGCTGCAAGTATATTGTACAAAGTAACAATGTTTACCAGGTTTGTGTATACCAGTCAAAAAATTTCAAAGGGGGTAGAAATTTAGGTTAATCCATATTATTTCATCTAAAAATTGTTTTTTCTTGATAATTTAGGATAAATATACAGCACTGTCCTTTCACTTTTGTACTTTAGGGGATTTCTCCTCCCTCTATCCTTTAGAGAAAAAGCAAAAGGCACTTTTTAATATCCATTAATAAACATGAATGATTGTTAAAGTAATTGGGTTTTTTGTAAGTTTTGCTTCAAATCTTATTTTAATGAAAGTTAAATCTTTACAAAACAGATTGTTTAATTAATTGTAAACCACCTACCACTTATTAAAAAGTTTAAGACTACAGATAACAAATTGGAAAAACCCTTTTCTAAAGGTAAACAAACACCATTTAAAATAAAGTTGTATTCAAGAACCTTGCTTTGATTGTTCTTGGTCCATAAAAAAAACTTTACATTTCTCAAAATAGGCATTCTTTATAGGACATAGGTAAGGTGGTCTCTTGTAATTTTCTGCTCTTTGGTTGGGTTGTTGTCTCTTTGACTTATTCCCAATTTCCATTCTCCATTTTGTTAATTTTTTTTGCTGTCAAGTTAAAAAAAACTTTTCTCTATCTGTACACAATAAGGCTATTATCAAATTTATCTAAAATCAATTAATCAAATCATATTTGCCATTCTTTTTAAACAAGTGAAAAGCACTTTAAGAATAAATTTTAGGGGAATCATAGAAATTATTTCTATAACTTATTTATATATGTATACTTAATTATGTAGCACCTAAGGCAACATGGAGTAAAACATATATTGTGTGTTTTTTCTTGATAAAATTTTCATTCATATTTATACATTACTTACCTGTTTAGGAGGAACAAATTTGTTGAATATATAAAATCAATACTTCTTCGAAATATATATATAAAATCAATACTACTTCACACAATAGTGTCTCTATTTGTACTGATTAGAATTATATAAAATTACCTATATTTGGCAAAACTCTTTGTAAGCACATTCACATTGACAGTATATTTATACACCTTTTATTTACCCTGAGAAAATCACTCATTCATTAAATCCATTGCTTACCATTTACAATGTAATCTCATTTAAATCATACATAACTGTTTTTATACATTGAACTTCATTGTGAAAATTGAAAGTTTTGGCCTAGAGCGTATCAACCATATCAATAGTGACATAATCAGACAATAAATGTAATCTGATGATACTTGGACATACATCCAAAGATTATAGACATTTATGTAGCATCATTATTTCTAGGCAATCCAAGACTTCCTAGACTGGTTATTTTCTTTAGACCCTTATAAATATGTGAACTTAGGTCAATATGAAAACAAGGCATATTCAATATACTGGTTTTTAACTTTTGTCTTTAAAGATGATGGGAGTTTTTAACAACCTTGACTTTAAGCTAGACAGATAGAAATTTTATACGACAAATCAAGAGCCCAGAAGGGGCATTGCTACATTTTTTACAATCTAAATGTAATCGTATATACAAGATTTTTCGACAAGATTTTGTGATAAATTTGCATTTAAAGTTCTAATATCAAAAAAGATACACCAAAAACAATATACTGAAGTATTGTATATCATGAGTTTTCAACATCTTTTTTTAGATGGACTGAGCCAGACAAGCAATGATATAGACATCTTCACACTTCATAAGCCCTTTTAATTTGCAACGCTAATCAAACAAAATTAAACAGTTAATTGATCATTACTCTCCTTTTAACTTTCTTTTTCAGAACCCAACAAAAACATTGAATATCATCTTTACTTTCTTAGAAAATTACAGCTTTTGGAATGATATGTCAAGCACATTTCTTGTTCCATCATTATGTGATATAAGTTTTATAGATAAACAAACTAGAGGCTCTCAAGAGCCTGTGTCGCTCACCTGTTACTGTATTTACTGATGTCAGTCATCTTGGTTAGTAGGCAGGGTCATTAGACACTTTTTTTAAAATAGATACCCTAGTAATGAATTGTGGCCAAGTTTGGTTAACTTTGGCCCATAGTTTAAGAAAAGAAGATTTTTGTACAAGTTACAAAAATGACAAAAAGTTGTTCAATATTGACTTTAAAGGACAATAACTCCTTAAGGGGTTCTCTGACAATTTTGGTCATGATGACTTATTTGTAGATCTTACTTTGCTGAACATTATTGCTGTTTGTAGTTTATCTCTATCTATAATAGTATTCAAGATAAAAACCAACCAGAGTGCCGAAGGCACTTTAACACGAGAGTCGAACCCGAACTTTGGGCAAGTAAGACAAACATTAAAGCGTGATACAGCTCTGATTTGGATTGTGATCAAATTTTTGACATAAGGTTTATTTACACAATAAATGTCAATTTTACAATCATTAAAGATTTCTTCTTCAAACTTTTTAAATCAAAATTAAATAGTTGACACAGCATAGGTTTCTACACAGAATGAATGGTCTATACTTAAAGTTTTTTTTGCCTTTGAGCAATTCACTTGCTGTTGAATATAATGCTCTCAAAAAAATTTTTTTGAAGAAATTTACTTTTAATTGATGAAATCTGAATGAGAAAAATTTAACCCCAATCGCCCCGCTTTTTTCAAAACCCGTTTCCTTTTTCCAAAACTGATACAATCAAATTTAGAGTTTGCAACAAATATTTAAAATACTATAAATAAAATGTAAATAAGTGCTTGTTATCACTGAATGGTAAAGATTGGTTGGTAGTAAAAGTGAATATACATTGTTTATTGTATAAAACAATAAAAAACTTCATCAGCAACATTTCATATTGGCAAATTTCCAATGAAGTTATTTACATAAAGTTATTGGCAAATAAAAATAGAAAATGACATCATAGTCATGTCTGGCAAATGTCAACATACATTATCTAAAAACATTTAGTATAAGATAAGGAAAAAAAGCTTCATCAGCAATCATTTTATATTGCAAATTTCATGAAGTTATTTACATAAAGTTATGAAATAAAAATAAAAATCATTGTCATGTCTGGCAAATTTCCAACATATATTATCACTACTATTCTATACAAAGAAAGATAACTCAATTGAAAATTAATTGCTATTGCACAATATTGTGCAATTAGATATTTCTTGCTATTGGCAATACTGTGCAATTGAAAAATTTCTTGCTATTGCACAATACTTTAATAATTGGAGATCCTGATTTGGACCAACTTGAAAACTGGGCCCATAATCAAAAATCAAAGTACATTTTTAGATAGGCATATCAAATAAGCCCAAGAATTTAATTTTTGTTAAAATCAACATAAGTTTAATTTTGGACCCTTTGGACCTTAATGTAGACCAATTTGAAAACTGGACCAAAAATTAAGAATCTACATACACAGTTAGATTTGGATATCAAAGAACCCATTTATTCAATTTTTGATGAAATCAAACAAAGTTTAATTTTGGACCCAATTTGGACCAACTTGAAAACTAGGCCAATAATAAAATCTAAGTACATTTTTAATTCAGCATATCAAAGAACCCTAAGGATTCAATTTTTGTAAAATCAAACTAAAGTTTAATTTTGGACCCTGTGGACCTTAATGTAGACCAATTTGAAAACAGGACCAAAATTAAGAATCTACATAACATAAGTTAGATTCGGCATATCAAAGAACCCCAATTATCAATTTTTGATGAAATCACACAAAGTTCAATTTTGGACCCTTTCGGCCCCTTATCTAAATGCTTAGGACCAAAACTCCCAAAATCAAACCAACCTTCCTTTTATGGTCATAAACCTTGTGTTAAAATTTCATAGATTTCTATTTACTTATACTAAAGTTATGGTGCAAAAACCAAAAATAATGCTTATTTGGGCCCCTTTTTGGCCCCTAATTCCTAAAGCTGTTGTGGACCTCAACTCCCAAAAATCAATTCCAACCTTCCTTTTGTGTCATTTAAACATTGTGTTTAAATTTCATTGATTTCTATTTACTTATACTAAAGTTATTGTGCGAAAACCAAGAATAATGCTTATTTGGGCCCTTTTTTGGCCCCTTAATTCCTAAACTGTTGGAACCAAAACTCCCAAAATCAAATTTCCCAACTTCCTTTTGTGGTCATAAACCTTGTGTCAAAATTTCATAGATTTCTATTCACTTAAACTAAAGTTATAGTGCGAAAACCAAGAAAATGCTTATTTGGGCCCTTTTTGGCCCCTAATTCCTAAAATGTTGGGACCAAAACTCCCAAAATCAATCCAACCTTCCTTTTGTGGTCATAAACTTTGTGTTAAAATTTCATTGATTTCATTCACTTTTACTAAAGTTAGAGTGCGAAAACTAAAAGTATTCGACACGCGACGACGACGACGACGCAGGACGACGACGCGAATGTGATAGCAATATAGGACCCAAAAAATTTATAAATTTTTGCGGTCGTATAAAAACTGCAAAATTTCCTTAAAATTACCAATTTAGGGCAGCAACCCAACAACGGTTGTAGGATTCATCTGAAAATTTATGGGGATAGATCATTACCTGATTGACATTTAATCTTGAAAGATTTTCCTAAATGTCTTTGGTTTCAAAGATATAAAACAAAACTGCATTTTACCACTATGGTTCTAACTTTAGCCATGTCGGCCATTTGTTATAGATGGGTCATCGGACACATTTTTTAAAACTATATACCACAATTATGATTGTGGCCAAGTAAGTTTCAATTTGGCCAGTAGTTTCAGAAAGAAGATTATTGTACAAGTTAAAATGACGAAAGTGTTAAATTGCTTAAGGGCAATATTCCTTAGGGTTGACTAGACATTTTTCATGTTAGACTTATTTTAGGTCTTATTTGCTGAACATTATTGCTGTTTCACATATCTCTATCAAACAGTATTCAGGTAATAACCAGAAACTGCAAATTTTTAAATTACCATTCAGGCAGCAACCCAACAACAATTGTCGTTTCATCTGAAAATTTCAGGCAGATAGATCTGACTGAATCAAAATTTTCCCTGTCAGATTGCTCTAAATGCTTTGGTTTTAAAGATATAAGCCAAAATATACATTTTACTCCTGCGTTCTATTTTTAGCCATGGTGGCCATCTTGGTTTGATGGCCAGGTCATCGGACATATTTTTTAAACTAGATACCCCAAGGATGACTGTGGCCAAGTTTGGTTCAATTTGGCCCAGTAGTTTCAGAAGAGAAGATTTTTGTAAAAGTTTACGGACGATGGTATTTTACTTTTTGTTTAGCTTATAGACTTTTTAACTTAAACACTAGGCCTATATTAATATATTGTTTGTTTCCCAATCCAACCCTGCCAAACAGGTGTGGGTAGGTAGATACGGAAATAATTTTATTTTTTCAAAAAGCTGAAACAATGTTGGTCTATACAGCAAGCCTATAAATCAGATATATAAAATAATATTTGTCTTAGTTTTGACAATCAAATTTTATGAGTCGGATCGTTTTTGCAGGGTCGGTCGGGATTGGGAAAACACACATATTTTATTTTAGGCCCTACACTTCCACACAATCTTAACCAAGTCTTCTATTTCTTAAAAAGGTCCTTTGAAAATCTAAATGCAAAATGTTTTGCTGTTTAATCAATGTATATCTGAAATGATACAGACAATTATGCTAGATATATATACTAAATGGATCTGATGTAATGACATAATTAATGTTCTCCTGGACAAATATATATATATATACATAGAATTAAGAATGGCAATGTGAAATGTGCCAAAGAGAAAACAACCTGACTGAAGAGCAGACAACAGCCCAAGATCAATATTTCTGATTTTTTACAAATGAAGTGAAAATATCTGTCTGAAGCTAACAAAGGTATGTGGTAACCATATATGTGCAATACTTTTGGTATGTCTTAAAATGCCATGTGACAGGTCTGATAACTAACAGAACTTGGTTTTTGGTCAATACTATTACAAGGATTTATTTTCAATACAATAATACTGCGGTGTATTGAATTTATGAAAAACAAAGCAGATGTGGTAGGATATTGCAAGTGAGACAACTATGTTTATATCCATCAGTCACTCAATATGATATGAATGTAGCTGCACTTTAGGTCACCATACACCCTTTAACAGTGAGTAAAACCAATACAGTACAGTCAGCTATAAAAGGCCAGACAGTATACAACACAGGATTGCACACACTGAAATGTCTCGCCTTTTTTACTTATCATTGATTTTATGTTGATAGTCCTAAATGTAAAGCTTTATTACAACTGTCACATAAACTTAACATTAACCAAGAAAAAAACAAACATTGATCAATGAACCATGAAAATTATGTCAAGGTCAGATAAACCATGCCAGGCAGACATGTACAGCTAACAATTCTTCCATACAACAAATATAGTTGACCTATAGCTTATAGTTTAAGAAAAAACAGACCAAAACACAAAAACTTAACACTGAGCAATGAACTGTGAGAATGAGGTCAAGGTCAAATAAAATCTGCACGACTGACATTTTATCATAAAATATTTACATTCACTAAACATAGTTGGTCTATTGCTTATTGTATTAGAAAAATAGACCAAAACTCAAAAACTTAACTTTGAACACTGAACCATGAAAATGAGGTCAAGGTCAGATGACACCTACCAGCTAGACATGTACACCTTACAATCATTCCATACACCAAATATAGTAGACCAATTGCATACAGTATAAGCAAAACAGACCAAAACACAAAAACTTAACTATAACCACTGAACCATGAAAATGAGGTCAAGGTCAAATGACACCTGCCAGTTGGACATGTACACCTTACAGTCCTTCCATACACTGAATAAACTAGACCTATTGCTTATAGTATCTGAGATATGGACTTGACCACCAAAACTTTTTTTTCAAGTAGTCACTGAACCATGAAAATGAGGTCAAGGACTTTGGACATGTGACTGACGGAAACTTTTGTATCATGAGGCCTCCATATACAAAGTATGAAGCATCCAGGTCTTCTACTTTCTAAAATATAAAGCTTTTAAGAAGTTAGCTAACACCGCCACCGCCGGATCACTATCTCTATGTAGAGCTTTCTGCAACTAAAGTCGCAGGCTCGACAAAAATGAGAAACAAGCCAAACTAGAAAACAAATTAACTAATTTTGCCGAAAAATTTTGATTACATTATTGAGATGCATGAAAATAAAGTCAAGGTCAGATGAACTAATATATAAGATCTAACTAGACCTTATTAAGATAAACTGTTATCACAGAGATATGTCTCACCTTTTGTAATTTGATTATGCAAATGTTGAAATCAAAATAGCAATACTTTAACATCTTATGTAAGACATAATAGTGTCCTGTGAAAAAGTGTCCATGAGGACAGTTTTTCATAGAATTTTGGTATTTAATAATGTCCATTGCCATGGAATAGTGTCCCTCAAATGACAGATTTTACTGCAAAAGATATAAAATAGTGTCCACCCACAGGACAAATTTTCATAGTAGTTGGTATTAAAGTGTGTCCTCCAAGGGAAGTAATACTAAGGTCATTAAAAAGTTTTATTATACTTGAATTTTAATTAAAATATGAAGGATTGATGCGAAATTGATTGATATACAAATGTAAACCAACAAATAATGAATGGAAGTAAATATAGAGAAATTTAAGTTCTAAGAAATTTCCAGCAAATGGTAACGACAATGAAAGAATAACAATAAGAAGGAAGTGTAAAATTAAATCTGAAGGACTTTACTATAATTATTATGTCAAAGAAGAAGGCAATTCAAAATAAATAATGTCCATTGCCATGAAATATTGTCTCCTATTAGTGGACAGCATTTTACAGCAACAGTTATGAAATATGGTCCATCTACAGAACACATTTTTGTAGTATTTGTCATTAAATTGTGTCTTCAAGGAAAATAATACTGTACGGCATCTGTTACTATTTGAGTTTGAGTATATAATTATACATTTTTGTAAATAGAAGATAAGGTGGTATGAGTGCCAATGAGACAACTCTGTCAATGTAACAATTAATTAAAATTCGCAATTAAAAGTAAAAATGCGGCCAGTAATAACAAGGCAATGGATATCATTTAATCACATTCAAAAAAATGCCCTGATGGACACAATGTCCTGTGAAAAAAATGTCCCCCTGGACATATTATGGTAGTGGATAATGTCCATGTCTCAACTGCATACTGAATATCATCGACTTATTATTATAAGTTGTTCCCAAACCTAAATACAAACATTAACTTGTAAACTATGTAAAAGTTTCAAAGTCAATGAACCATGAAGAGGGGGTGGGGCTATACAATCTCCATGGAAAGGATAATGCAAATAAATTTGTATACCAAATATCATTGACTTACCATTAGAAGTTCATCTTAAACTACTAATACGTAAAACTAAGATAAGTTTCAAAGTCATTAGACTGTGACTGAGGGGCGAGGCCAAATTATCTCCATGGAAATAAGATATATGCCAATACTTATACAACTGCATACCAAATATCATTGACCTACCACTTGTGGTTCCTCATAAACTGACCTAATCACAAACTAATACATGTTTAATAAGAAAAAGTTTTCGAGGTCAATAGACCATGACTGAGGGGGCAGGGCCAAATAATCTCATTTAAAAGCATTTGACTACACTTTTAAATAGCAGTTTACCAGTCATTATAAAGTATATTAATGATTGTTTTTATTGAGAACATCTGCATAACTTGTATTTCTTTTAATATGCAACCTAATTTCTGTTTGTGTTGTTTTTTTTAAATGTTCATGAACATTAATAATGTGTTAACTGTAGATATTTATAGTCTCTTTTTTTTCTTCGCTGTGAATACCACTGTCACTCTTATATAATTATAATTAATATAACTATTGTCAGTCTACCTAGTGTTTGGCAAAAAGAAATCATATTTACTTTCATTTTCATTCCCGCCGTTTCTAGATATAGCAATGTACCAATTACGAACTATAACATTAATGGTCCGCAACGGACAATTGATCAGTTTTAATAGTAAAAATAGGCAATAACTGTTTAGTGTCTTTAAATATCAGCTGTATTTGTACGAGGCTAGGAAAAAAGGTGTATGCGAGCTTTTAGCGAGCTATTACACCTGTTTCGAGCCGAGTACAAATACAGCTGATATTTAAAGACACTAAACAGTTATTGTCTTTATCCTGCAATTAATTCTGTATATTATTTGTGTTTTGAAAGACACAAAAAAGCATGTTTTGCATTTATTTTCGATTTGAAATCCCTTGAGGCCCGTGTAGTATTACGGTACAGTAATGACACATTCAGCTGAAGACGGGCTCGCAAAAAAAAGAATCTCGAATTGTCAACAATAATACATCGCTCAAGGTGAATAATTATCTGTTTTAACATAATTAACAACTAATTTCAACAGTAAAAACAAATAACAAAACATTGTCCAATTTGAAACAGGAGTGTACGAGTTGTCCTACGCTTCAGACTCGACATTCTCTAAACATGCATGCTGAAATTGACATTGTTGTTAATTCCCTCCACTCCCATTTCGATGTAATAAAACAAAACTCAACACATAAGTAATGATAATCATATTTTGGCATAAATAAAAAATTACAATCATACATATGTCATAAATAATTTCTCATTTTAAGTCCATATTCTTGATAATTATTAATTTCCAAAATATATAAATGCACTAGTCACTTCCCAAACAGACATCACATTCATCAATCTGCATTATCTGAAAAAGACTAACTTCTTCGATTTAATAAGGTATAACTCATGTACAAAAATCAAATAATACAAAATAAAATGGGCGGGAGGGTGGGTAAATTTAACGTGTTGAATTGACCAGGACACAATTCGAAATGACCAGGGAATATTTGTATGAAAATTTACCTGAAGTGAACAGGTATTTCTATTAACCAATTAAATGCTATTAAATTACGAACGATAAATTTTGACGGGTCCTACTAAAATGCGCCCGGGAGCGCCCGGGTGAAGAAACAGCGCCCGGGGAAAAGAAAAAGCGCCCGGGGAAGAAAAATAGCGCCCGGAGAAAAGAAAAGGCGCCTGGGGAAGAAAAAATAGCGCCCGGAGAAAAGAAAAGGCGCCCGGGGAAAATTTATAGATAATTTATTGGCATGAGACAACTTTGTGTCGTTGAAATAAGTTATACATATTGATTTTTTCTTTAATTTTAGACAAGTAATTTGCAAATTTAGATATTATACATTTGTATTAAAGCACAAAAACAAGTATGAATGTTTCAATTTTAACAATAATATATGAATACTATTTCAAAAGATAGTCAGATAATAATGGCTTCGTTTACAGTTTATGCGGAAGATTTATTTTCAAATAACAAAATATAGTACGTTTTAATCGAGGACAATATCGTTCATGATTCTTCAATATATATTTTTATTTATATTTATTGACTTACTTATATACAATTGTGAAATCTAAAATGTAAAAATGCAACAACACTTTAGATGTAGCATCGTACATATCCCCATTTATATTAAAGACAAAACAATCAATGTTTATTTTTTTTAGGAAAAATATTATTGTTATAATATATTATTATTGTATTCTCCCGGGCGCTAACTTTCCTTCCCCGGGCGCTTTTTCTTTTTCCCGGGCGCTAATTTTCCTTCCCCGGGCGCTTTTTCTTTTCCCGGGCGCTCTCGGGCGCTCCCGGGCGCTCCCGGGCGCTTTTTAGTAGGACCGATTTTGACAAACAGGTAACGAGTAATGTCGAAAGGTAACGAGTAATGTCGAAAGCATCCGAGATGGAATTAAGTATTTTTAATTAATTAAAAATTTACCAATTCCCTCCACTCCCATTTCGATGTAATAAAACAAAACTCAACACATAAGTAATGATAATCATATGTTGGCATAAATAAAAAATTACAATCATACATATGTCATAAATAATTTCTCATTTTAAGTCCATATTCTTGATAATTATTAATTTCCAAAATATATAAATGCACCAAACCAACGGCCACTATAAAGTGTTCAGTGTTAAAGAAAAAACTACATTATAATATAAACATACCTGATAATACAAACAACAACTACTGGAATCCTGCAAACTAATATAGGTTCACAGGTAAACCAGATGTAGAAGTAATGGTCTAGCCCAGCTTTCTTGACCATCATCTTCTGAAAAATAAAATTAAAAACCACAAAGTATCTTGACCAAAAATACATGTAAATACAATTTTCTATAATTACAAATGATTAACTACACCTATAAAAAAGTTCCTTAAAACTGAAACACCAAAATAACTTAAATGTAATCTATCTTTACAAAAACATTTACTTTTATAAATTGATCCTGGTTGCTGAACAAATTGCTTATAAGTTTTGACAAATAAAATATTTTTCTTCAAAGATAACTTAGCCAAAGCTTTATTACAGTCTATTACAGTTTGTTTTGTGTCATCAAAATCTATGGGTCTTGGCAAAATTGCTGAAACTATTATTTTTAAAGAAGGAAAAACATTGCAAATAAAATCCATTAAATTATTATAATATTGAATAATCAATTTACTAGATAAACCATTCCCAACATCGTTTGTGCCTACATGCAATAACAAATGTGTATATTTTCTTAAAAGTGATTTGTTGTCTTTTACAAATTGTTGAAGAGTGTATATATTAGCACCAGATATAGCATTGCAATCCAGCCAGTTAATATTATTGACATATTTACAAGTGGAATCTGACAGCAACAAAACCTTATTTTTTGACACAAAGTCTACAAAAAATAAAATAAGATAAGGTAAACAAACAATATTAATTCAGAATTTCATCAGCCATAGCTCGTGAAATAGACAATTTGTCCTGTAAGTCAAACTCTAAATAAACTTTATATGCGTCGTCACTACGCCAATCCCCGTGAAATTGTATCAACTCGGAAGGAACTTTACTGTGAAAAGCCCATGTAGCCCCTCCTCTGCGAAAAGATGAGAGGAAAATTTGGAAGAATTTAAACCACTCATTTCTAAAATGTCCCTTAGTCTTTTCTGAAAAAATGAATAACATAAAGTTTTCTATCCTTTAGATTGTGGAATTAAAAAGGCGGGTTTACCACCATCGGCTGGTATTAGAGTGCACATACGATTGTACGCATTGTACGGACAAAGCGGAGACTCTTTTATCTTGACCAATGGTAACTCCAGTTTCCTATTACCAAATTGAATGGTTTTTGACCATTCCATTCTAACCAACAAATAATCACTAAAAACAATAACGTTATTTCTGCATAATTGTTTGTGCGGATCAAAATTCTTTGCCGAAGTTGGAACTAAATTTGACTTTTTAACCATAAGAAAAAAAGCAAACAGAAAACAGCACCAGATAGTGACATCTGACGGATTAGACGGATTAAATTTAACGTGTTGAATTGACCAGGACACAATTCGAAATGACCAGGGAATATTTGTATGAAAATTTACCTGAAGTGAACAGGTATTTCTATTAACCAATCAAATGCTATTAAATTACGAACGATAAATGTCGAAAGCATCCGAGATGGAATTAAGTATTTTTAATTAATTAAAAAATTACCTTTGTTACACAATCATGCACATTCAAGTTTTGAAATCGGTAGTTGTCATCGTAGAAAAGGCTGCTGTTCATGTTTGTATGTTATCAGAAAATTGGTGTGATTATTTATGCTCTTAAGAAATGTTTCAAACAAACAGAACATATAAAACATATAAAAGTAATCGTTAATTCGCAATTAATACGTCATTGGATACACATTCTGAGGTCACGCAGGTTCATACAATACTCAGTCCGGCAGTGGGCGGGGCTTAAAAGCGATATCTGTAGTATACAGATACAGCATAGCGATATCTGTAGGGCTTTATCTGTATAGTAGATAGAGCACCCAATTGCAGGATAATTATAGATTATCGTTGATCATCTCAACGAGATTGGTTTTCTCGCTTGAGCCGGGACGACGAAAGCGAGAAATGCAATCGAGTTGAGATGACCAATGATAATCTGTTTATCGCTATTTTACCTATGGCCACGATGTCAATTTCATGTCAATTTCCTTAACATCACCACGTGCCTCCTTAGTTTCTAGCGATAATTTTCCATCTCAGGCGAGTAGAATGATATGAAAATTATCACAAAAAAAGATCAAAGGAAAAATGCACAAAATAGCGATAAATGTGTATATCCGTGTCGGACACAGCTGGTTATTACTGGATGATAAAAGTGGTGCATCACAAGTAAATCTGAAATCTTGAAATCTTTGCAAGTAAATCATTTTGACCTGTTTTCAATATTTTAAGATATATAACAGTGTAATACAAAAATATATACTGTGGAATGTTATACGTTTTTGTAATTATTTAGATAGTCCTAAAAATATATAGCTCTGTCACATATATCATGTATACAATAATTCAACTTAGATTCATTTACCAACTAGTCTATTACTAGTATTAAAATAAACATGTATGTCATTCTCTTTCCAATACATTGATTTACCTTAAGACTAAACACGTGTACCTATGCCTTAATATGTTTCTCCGATCACAATTTCTTTTCATGTAATTAAAAAAGGCACTGGCTACGGTTTACTTTCATTGAAATGTAACAATAATACAAAAAAAGTTATTGTTACATTGGAGTGCAAGGTTGGATAAGGAACTGAATGAATGCAACAATAATATTGATATTCGTGTGTCTACGGTAACAATGTGTTATGTTACTATAGATTTATCATAATTTTAGATTAAATTTTCATATAAAAAATAAACTTCTCAAAGTTTGATAAAAACATGACCAGCAGAACATACATTTTGTCATTTAAGAAATATAAATTCTATAACTAAATTTGAATGCAAGAACCCTTGAACACCTTTTTATCAACGAGGTGTTAATGTCAAGAGAAGGAAGCATTCAACTATATATATCATGTATATTTTGACAAATAAAGTTGTCGTTATAAGTATTGACAATTTAGAACATATACTATGATGTAAGAAATTTGCACTTTATTGGTTATATATGTGCACATTGTAATTAACTCACAGAAGTCTAAAGTACAAGACTGGAATATAAATCAAAACAATATTACTGAGATTTTTTAATAGACCGAAATTTCTTAGTCCACCAGAATCTCAAGACTATATTTGAGAAAGGCGTCAGGGTCAAATGTAATATTGCACGACTCATAAAAAAACTTCATTATTCGACATAACCAACCTATCTGAATTTATCTCGGCCTATTGCATGGTCGCATGATATTTTTGCTCATTGTATACATATATTTTGTTTGCCTAAATATATGGTATAAAAAATTAAACCAATCTGCTATTTTAAATCTTTACATATTTTGTTATTACATTCTGGATGATTTTATTGACAACAACCTTTTAAGGGAATAAGTAATTCCGTTAACGGTATTCAAATGCAGCGATATTTATGTAGTACTAAAATCAAAATCCAGTTTCAATTGTTTCAATTGATATTAGATAATTTGCACAAACAAGATTGTTGTACTTGGACTCATAAAGCATTGCATTGATTTTGACTTTCCTTTTTGAATTTTTTCTCGGAATTCGGTGTTTTTGTTGTTTTGCTCTTTTCACTGCCATTCCCGTTTAACAAGACAGTACAGACAAATTCTTAATCGAGTACATCTGCTATAATACAACTTATATAGAAAATTGTTCAGAAGGAGCGTTAGCGCTACGAGAAATAAAGAAATTATAATATGATTTTTTTTCTTTCAATCATTAATGAAATAATAATTCGCTTTTAGTTGCCAGTTTGGTTCAATTTTGTCAAAATAAGCTAAGAAACATCACTTATTTATTATTCACTTGCAATTGAATAACTGAACTCATTGAATCCGTATTTATGTGACCTTCAATTTAAACCCCTCGCTAGAGACTGGTTACGCATGAATTAGGCGTGTTCCGTTATTTAAAGGAAAATAATGTCAACATTGGAAGTGAAACAAGGGTAAACCATTTGGTCGACTGATTCGATTCACAAAACACATTATTATGCATGTAAAAATTATGATTAAAGTAAGTTATATCAAATTTGTTTAACCTATCATATGAAATGGAACAGACATGGAATAATCCAATTGCACGAGTTCGTTCTCTATTCATATCATATCGGGCTATATGACCGTTTGCAGTTTTCGGAGGTCACATAGATAGTTAATTAGATGACGTTTATACTAAAATACACACGAAGTACTGATTTTTATTATGGAGCCTAAGCATTGTTAATTGTTTTATTTTAGAACTTTTTAGTTTTGATATACGTTTTAGTATATTACAAATCAAATCTGAGAATTTGAGTCAAATCGATAAACATGAATTTGACAGCTAATTCCCCTTTAATATATAGATTTTATGATAAATAGAAAAAACTTTGACTAAAAAATTGAATGAAAGAGATAGTTTTTATCTCAATTTTCACACAAATTCTGACAAGCACTGATTTTGATTTCTGACCTTTACAGTAAAACATCCGTTTACAAGATCGATTTAAATAAATAAACGTAGAGAGCGCAAACATGTAAATTGGAACCATAACTACAAACTAATTATGGAATGCATTGAGGACTACGCAATGCAAAACATGGGCTTAATGAGAAAAAGTTGAACATGATATTTTGCCAAAATGGATTAGCACAGGTATCTGATAAAACGTAGAATTCATAAATTAAAACACTATGTGAATGATCGAAAAAAAGTCCGTTTTCAGAAACAAGGAAGCTTGGAAACGTCCATCATCTCTTCACTATAAATAAGTTTTTTTTAAACATAAATACGTTGTTGTTCCTGTTGACAAAGCTTCAAATAATATTTTATCTATGGAACTTACTCACTTTGACTTAATCCTCTTCATGCTTTGTGGAACATAGGGCTGCTACAGTCGCTTTCCACTTTACTCTATTTTGGGCTATTCTTTTTTGCTTCGCTACAGGTATATCCAATTTCCTCCAGCTCCTTGTGCCTTGTTCTTCATCAGCTGTGAAATGGTCTTCCTGGTCTCCGATGTCCTTTGGGGTTCCATTCTAATGTCTGTCTAGTGATGGTACCTTCAGGTTTCTTCAAAGTGTGCCCAATCCATTGCCAAATTCTCCTCTTTAGCTGTTTAGTTGCTGGTTCCTGGTTGGTTCTTTCCCATAAGCATTTGTTACTTATGGTTTCTGGCCACCAAAATTGATAAATTTGGCGCAGGCATTTGTTGATAAAAACCGGGATTTGATGTTGTACCCCTGCTGTACGTCTCCAAGTCTCTGCACCATAAAAAAAAAGACTGATTTTACATTCGTGTTAAAAATTCGAATTTTGGTGTTTTCTGTAAATACTGTGGATTTCCAAACTGGCTTCAGAATAGCAAAAGCTTGTCGAGCTTTACTTATGCTTGTCCTGGTGTCTGCATCTGTCCCACCAGTTCTATCCATAATGCTTCCTAAATAAGTAAACTGATCGACTTCTTCACTATCTTCTCCTTCAATTGACACTGATCCACCTTTTCTGGTCTTTACTTTCATAATTTTTGTGTTCTTTATGTTGATTTGTAAGTTTTTTCCTGTTTTATGGAGTTCGGTTGTTTTGTCTCTCATGTCTTTCAAACGGTGAGATAACAGAGCCAGATCATAAAATCTAGGTCTTCTAGCCTTTGTGCGAAATTCCACTGTATACCTCTTTGTGTAGTGTCTAGTGCTTTCTTAGTTACCCAGTCTATAGCTATCAAGAATAGTATAGGGGAGAGCAGGTAGTCTTGTTTCACACCAGTATTTACATGGAAAGGATAAGTGAATGATGATTCGTGTATCACCTGTACTGTGAAATCCTCGTACAACGCCTTGATCATATTCACAATTTTTGTTGGTATACAATAATGCCTTAGCAGATGCCACAGCCCTTCTCTGTTGACACTATCGAATGCCCTTTCAAACTAGACAAAGTTGATGTAGAGGGATAATTGCCATTCTACTAATTGTTCAATGATGGTACGTATCGTTGCTATTTGGTCAGTGCAGCTTCTGTTTGATCTGAAACTTGCTTGTTTGTCTCTATGTACCTGATCAATTGCATCTTTAGTTCGGCTGAGTATAATTTTGCACGGTATTTCACTAGCTACTGATAGAAGTGTTATGCCTCTCCAATTCTCATCACATAGCCCTTAATATCCTTTCTTAGGCAGCTTCACTAACAACCCCTTTAACCATTCTGTTGGTATAGTTTCTTCCTGCCAGATCTTATTCAGGAGTTTGTACATGTATTCCATTATGTCATTGCCTCCAGATTTGAAAACTTCAGGTGGTATTTCATCTATGCCTGCAGATTGTCCATTTTTGAGTGATTTGAAGACCTTTTTCACTTCATATTTCTTGATGTTATCTATTTTTTATGTTCAAATCTACCCAGCTGGCTCTACTCTTACTGGTTGGTCTGGTTCTGGTCTATGGAGGACTTTAACAAAGTATTCATTACATCTTTCCATCTGTTCATTAAGATTGGTTAGAACTTTTCCATCTTTATCCTTAACTGGTTTAGATTTAGCTGTTTTACGTCTACTAAGGGTTTTGGTGATATTGTACAAGGTTTTTATGTTACCCTTATATGCAGCAAATTCTGCTTCAGTTGCAAGGTCATATACATATTCGCTCTTGTCTTTCCTACAGCTTTTTTTCACTTCTTTGTTGAGCAACTGGTGTTTGTTTTGTGCTTCTTGTTTCTGAGCCCTTGTTCTTGTATAGTTTACCTTTTCCTTCATATTTCTTCTCTCGTCTACTTTATTCCATGTTCCATGTGACATCCAATCTTTCTTTTTTTGTTAGGTTTTCCTCCAAATACATCTTTACACACTTCCTTGATGATACCTCTTCCCACTTCCCATTCGTTATTTACGTCCAGGTCTGGCCTATCTTTAAGTACTTCAAATCTGTTTCTGTGCTCGATTTGGAATTGATCTTTATGATGTAGGTCTTTAAGCTTCTCCACATTATACTTAATACGTTTTTTCAAGTTTCAAACTTCAAATTTTATTTTTACTTTGGCTATGATAAGATGGTGGTCTGAGCTGATATTTGCTCCTCTCATAACTTTAACGTCTTGTAGTGAGCTTCTCCATCTCTGACTTATCATGATGTGGTCAATCTGATTTTTTGTTTTTCCATCAGGTGATTCCCATGTCTCCTTGTGTATGTTCTTATGTGGAAATAAACTGCCTCCTATCACAAGCTCGTTCATCTCGCAGAAATCAACTAGTTTTTCTGCATTCTCATTTATTTCTCCTAGACCATGTTTTCCTAATGTTTCCTCTCTGTCTCTTTTCCAATCTTAGCATTCATATCACCCATATTATTTTGATGTCTCTCTTGGGGATGTTGTCCCAAACATGTTGGAGTTCTTTTTACATTCCCTTCGGTATCATTGGTTGGTGCATAACACTGTATGATAGTTTTGTGTTTGCACTTAGCTTTTAGTCTCACCCACCTTAGTCTCTCACTTACTGGTTCCCATTCCATCAGGCTCTTCTTTGATGTCTTTGAAAGAATTATTGCTACTCCTTTGGTGTGGTAATTATTTTCATTTTGGTTCTCCTCACCTGTTAACAGTACGGGGCGCCGAATGGGACTATTGTGGTTTTGTACAAAATTCAATTCTGTCATAACAAAATGTTTGTCTTACAAAACTATGTGAAGCAGACTTGTTTTATGAGAACTTCAATTTTGTGATAACAAAATTCATTTTTGTCATGAAAAAATCATTTTTGTCATGAAAAAAATCATTTTTGTAGACAAAAGTCAATTTTGTCAAAAAGGTATGCAAATATAAACTTATTTGCATACAAAAAAAAAGTAAAATCACAAAACTACTTGACTTAGAGGAAAATTAATTCGGAAAGTCCATAATCTCATGGCAAAATCAAATAACAAAACGCATCAAAAACGAATGGACAAGAACTGTCATATTCCTGACTTGGTACAGGTATTTTCAAATGTAGAAAATGGTGGATTAAACCTGGTTTTATAGCGCTAACCCTCTCACTTTGATGACAGTCTCATCAAATTCCGTTATATTTACATTGGTGCGTTAACTAAACAGACACAATAAATAAAATAGTCAAAATATGGGTACATCAGTCATCATCATATAACAATTTTAAAAGGAACAATTTAACAGAACACAAAAACATCTATCTACAAACACATTCATTGATTTGTGTGTCTGACGTCAGAAAATTTTACGTCATATAGATTTGTCGTTCCATGTGCATACAAACAATTTTAAAATTTACATAGGCAATGTTAGCATATAGGGTTAAAAAATCAAAAGTATGTAAGAATAAATTTCAGAAATAGATCGAGATTGAAAATAGTTAAAAAGTTATATATAGAATTTATAAGAATCCACAAATAGTTAATTCCACTACGCGATTTTAATGATTTTGACGTTTATGGTTCAACGTATTTTGTAATTCACAGTAGAAATATATCATAATGACATAAAATAGAACAATATCATACTGACGGGATCTTTTAAAGTACAGAGTCACGTTATAAGAACCAAAGAAATACAAACGGTCGCATATACAAAACACGCCACCCAAAAAATGAAAGACAATACAAACACATGGACGAGATGTATAAGCACGAGCCACGTCAAACGGATATCACATAAAACCATTCAACAGTAAAAGTAATATTAATAATAGAACAAGGACAAATGAAAGAACTATAAAACACGTTGTTAAGATGATAAATAATATCAGTACGCAGAATCTATACATCAAGACCATCGTGTATTATTTGTGAAGTTGATACGGAATATTTATCAACAAGGTCTTGGTACCTTCGGATGAACTTTTTTAGAAAAAGGACGAGACGTTCTTTGACATACCCCTGTTTCATCAACGTATCACTCAGACACTGATGACGTTTTACAAAGTCTGAGTAGGAGCTGCAAGCTCTTAATATTGAATAAGTTTGGAAATATATACCCCATATGCAGGTGAAGTTGGTATATTGCTATAAGGTGGGGAAATTTATAATTTTAAAATTAAAATCGTCCCGTTTGTCATAGATTCTGGTACTGAGATGACTGTGTAAGTCCAATTCGAGATATCAGTTTAAAAATGAGGCGGAGGAAACCGTGTCTGTTGTTTCTTTAATCTCTTGTTCTGGGGGATATATTAATGGAACCCAATCAGAAAAGTTCGGATTGTTTATGGAAAGAACATCATCAATATATCTGAAAGTGAAATTAAATAATGTGTCTTCTTTGATCCTCTTGTTTTTGACAAGTGTCTGGAGGAACTCCGATTCATAAGAAAATAAGAAGAGGTCGGCAAGAAGAGGCACACAGTTTGTTCCCATAGGAATGTAGACAATTTGTTGGAAAAGTCTACCTCCAAAATCAAAATTCAATTTTGTCAATTTTGTCGTCAATTTTGTCCCACAAAAGTCAATTTTGTCTCACAAAAGTCGATTTTGTATGCAAATCAGTTCACAGAATCCAAACTAAACTAATTTGCATACAAAATTGACTTTTGTCGCCCAATTTTGAAATAAGGTAACAAAAGTCAAGTCTGTGATACACAAATGAATTTTGTCATGACAAAAGTAACTTTTGTCCACTGAAAGATAATTTTGTATGACAAAATTTAATTTGTAGTATACTACAATCAATACAGTATACTACAAATTTTGTTAAACTGAATTGATTTTTATTGAACAGAACTAACTTTTGTCCGTACAAAATTGAATTTCGAGTACAAAACCACAAGAGTCCCGTTCGGCGCCCCGTAAACAGTGTCAAAACTCCACTTTGGTTCCATCTTGCTTCACTTATGCCAAGTATGTTTATATCCTAGTTTCTAATCTTCTTTGCTATCTGAGCACATTTTCCGCATTCGTACATTGTGCGTACATTATCTACGGAAATCGTACTATTACGACTGTCTTGTAAAAGAACTAAGAATAGATGAGCACTTAGATAATCCCAAATGGAACACATTTCATTTGACAAGGATGATATTTTGGCTAATCACAAGTCCTTTATGGCTTCAATGAACATTACATTGAACAGAAAATCTAAGGACTTACCTTATTTTTATGGATACCCAAGCTTCAAAAAAATACCATACAAACGAATACCATACGAAGGAATTGTTCATTTCATTAGATTGACAAAAAAAGAATTCTATCAGCAGTGAAGGAGGGTCATTAGAAAAACTTTGAAACTGTTTACTTCAGTAGTAGTATTAATCCTAAATACAATACTCTTAAAAATTTCTGGACAATTTAAACCTCGATCTTTCTTTGAATTGTTTTATTGAAACTTTTGTTCAACTCTTTTTATTATAACCACCATTTCCTTTCAGTGTAAAAATGGTAGCATAAGCTATGGATTTATTATTTTTTGGATATCATACGGCATATTTATTTAATTATGAGCAAAAAGCAAAAAGATAAAACATAGAGGAACAAATGAACAGTATGTTGGAGTTTCTTATTGACAATATATTTGTTGAGTTTGGAGTTAAACTTTTTCAACAGATTGTCGGCATTCCTTTGGGAACGATGTGTGCGCCTCTCCGCCCGACCTTTATCTATGTTACATGAGTCACAGTTCCTTCAGACAATTGCCAAAAATAAGAACATCAAAGAAGCTAGATCATTTAATTCAACAGTCAGATAAATTGATGAATATCTTTCCATTAACAATCCAGACGTAACTGAACGGATTCCATTAATATTACCCCAAACACGAAATTAAAGAAACAATATTGAAAACAACTCGTTTAATAATGTCTTGCGTCCGAAGCGCTTTTCTGGATTTACCTTCATCAGGAATGCTCAAAGCCAAACATTTAAAAATCTGAAGATGTATAAGTAGCGAAAGCGTTGAATATCTATATGTCAAATAACCCTAGAATAAATAGCCAAATTCATCTAAAGCCAACTTAGCCTGAGGGAGTTGAAACCTTAGTTTATTAATAATTTATAAATTTATAAATTTTAGTAAAGTTTGTTAAATCATGTCAGTACCGAATTACCATCGGGGACTGATAGTCCACCAGCAGAGGCATCAACCCGGTGGTGAAAAATATTGAAAACAACACGTTTAATAATTTCTTGCGTTCGAAGCGCTTTTCTGGATTCACCGTCATCGAGAACGTTCAAAGCCAAACATTTGAAATCCGAAGATGTATAAGTAGCGAAACCGTTGAAGAGCTATATGTCAAAAATACCTAAAAGAAATAGACAAATTCACCTAAAGCTAACTTTGCCTGAGGGAGTTGAAACCTTAGTTTTTTTTAATAATTTCAAAATTTATAAACGGACAATTTTTGTAAAGTTTGTAAAATCAAGTCAGTACCGAAGTACTGATTACTGAGCTGATGATACCCTCGGGGACTGATAGTCCACCAGCAGAGGTATCGACCCAATGGTGAAAAATATTGAAAACAACATGTTTAATAATTTCTTGCGTCACAGACACGACTACTTCCGCCTCAATTTTAGACTCATACCTCGAATTTGACAGTATCTACTGTCTACTAGTACTGCAAATGAGATTATTTTGATTTTGATATTATCTATTTTCCCATCTCAGTTGCAATATACCAACTTCACACGTATGGGATATAAATTTCCCAACCCATTCGCTATTTAATAAACTCATCATAGATTCAAGGATTCTATATTGTATTTGCACCAGATGCGAGTTTCACCCACAAAACACTCGTCACTGACGCTTGAATAAAAAAAAAGGTAAAACCAGCCAAATAGAGTACGAAGTTAAAGGCCATTGAGGACCACAAATTCCTAAAAGTTTTTCCATAAACAGCTAAGGTAATCTATTCCATAGTCAGAAAAGATTAGAATTTCAAAAATAAATTCAAAGTTTGGTAAACAGTAAATTTATAATTTAGACCATTAGCTGCTACTCAGACTTTATAATACGTCACCAGTGTCTAAACAGAGTTTTCATGAACCTGGGTTTTGTCAAGGAATTTTTCGCCCTTTGTCTGAAAAAAAACCAAAAAACAGTTCATTGGAAAATACTAGACCTTTTTTAAAAATACAAGTCAACCTCACTCATATAATAGTCTCAAACTAAGGTATTGAATTTAAATTATTTATAATCTTAATTACGTGTTATAGTGATATTCTATTTGACTTTGTATATTATTAATTTTACTGTTACTTCATTTTTGGTAATATCACTTTGGCGTGGCCAAGTAATTATGCATCCCGTCATTGTGTTATTGTGCTACGGTCAATTTTTATATTCTTGTCTTTCAAGTTATATATGCGCTTCGTCTAGATGTCTTGTTTTTTTATTGTTGGCATTTATCTTTATTTTTATAGTGATTAAAATAATAACGCAGTGTTGACTGTTTTACATTTTTACCTATTATGTCTGCTTGTTTTGTTCCCACATTCAATACAGGTGCTATACCACCATTGATTTTCCCCTATTAGTCTTTGTTAAATTTGCACAAAAACTGTACAGAATGTATCTTTGTTTCAAATAAAGAGCTACTTGGCATGAGTAAAGTTTTATCCTGTCTAGTACTATTGAAAAAAAATCACATACCATTTCATTGCATGTAAGAAAATAACCATCACTTGAAGTTAACCAATCAAATTTCCCCCTTATTTAAACTGCGTACAAGCTTTAGTAATTAGTTATCAAAGGTACCAGGATTATAATTTAATACGCCAGACGCGCGTTTCGTCTACATAAGACTCACCAGTGAGGCTCAGATCAAAACAGTAAAAGCCAAACAAATACAAAAGTTGAAGAGCATTGGAACCCAAAATTTCAAAAAGTTGTGCCAAATACGGCTAAGGTAATCTATGCCTGGGATGAGAAAATCCTTAGTTTATCGAAAATTTCAAAGTTTTGTAAACAGGATATTTATAAAAATGATCATATAATTGATATTCATGTCAACACCGGAGTGCTGACTACTGGGCTGGTGATACCCTTGAGAACGAAACGTCCAACAGCAGTGACATCGACCCAGTGGTGTAAATAGTTATCAAAGGTACCAGGATTATAATTTAATACGCCAGACGCGCGTCTACATAAGACTCATCAGTGACGCTCAAATCACCGGTCAAAGCCAAACAAATACAAAAGTTGAAGAGCATTGGAAAATGTAACCTAAAGTTTGCAAAATATTCTATAGAACCTAAAATAAAAAAATAATGGTGCTTTGAAATAACCAAGACATATGTTTAATACACAGCAATGTTTTACTGTAATACAATGTAGGATTAATTACCTACAACTGTCAAATTCAAGAGAATATTTTTTTCGACCTATTGTCGTATACAACCGGATGTGACGTACCATGATTTGGTGGTATTACACTTATAATGGATTTTTTTGCGACTGTCATACAAGTCGAAAGTTAAGCTAGCTATAAAAGCAAGTGTAATTCACCATTTTATACATAAGGAAGTGTCCGTACCAAATCGTTATTATGACAATTGTTTTCCATTCGTTTGATGTGTTTTAGCATTTTATTTTCCCATTTGACAAAGGACTTTCCGTTTTTAATTTTCTTTAGAGTTCTGTATTTTTGTTAATTCACTTTTTATAGAAATAAGAAAACACTGGATAATGAAAAAAAAAAAAAACAATTTGAAGCATTTTAGATGAAGAATAATTTAGCATTCATCTGCAAAGTATAGTGAAAAACCAGGGGAAAATAACAATTAAAGACAACTCAAATCAGGGATAAGTACTTATATGTGATTTTATATCAGACAAAATGAAGGCGGTATTCTACATAATCTCGATTTAACTTGATTTCTTGCATTTATCATCACGGAAAATGTGTTTGATATGAACAATTATTTGACATAAACATTTATTTGATATAGTTATCAAAGGTACCAGGATTATAATTTAGTACGCCGACGCGCGTTTCGTCTACATAAGACTCATCCGTGACGCTCATATCAAAATATTTATAAAGCCAAACAAGTACAAAGTTGAAGAACATTGAGGATCCAAAAGTCCAAAAAGCTGTGCCAAATACGGGTAAGGTAATCTATTCCTGGGATACGAAAATCCTTAGTTTTTCGTAAAATTCAAAGTTTTGTAAACAGGGAATTTATAAAATGACCACATTATTGATATTCATGTCAACACCGAAATGTTGACTACTGGGCTGGTGATACCCTCGGGGACGAAACGTCCACCATCAGTTGGCATTGACCCAGTGGTCTGAATATGAAGAGCATTGAGGATCCAAAAGTCTAAAAAGTTGTGCCAAATACGGCTAAGGTAATCTATGCTGGGACAAGAAAATCCTTAGTTTTTTGTAAAATGTATAAACAGTTCTCCTCTTATAGTTGATGTCTATCCATCGGTTTTAGTTTATAATCCGGGTTTTGGTTTGGTTTCTCTCAATCGATATTTGATTTTTGAACACCGGTTATACTACTGTTGCGTTTATTTAATGTATATTTTAATATTCTTGTAATATTTACTTCAACCTAGAGCGACGTATTTAATCAAATTCATGGGTGGTAATAAGGTTCGTAGGTTGATTTACGTACGTTTGAAATCTCTTATATAAGAAAGGATAACTGGAACTACCATTCATAAAAGACAATACAACAGACACATTAAGTACCAACAACTTATTCCTAAAATGAGAAGGACAGAAATGTATCTATGGTGGAGAGTTGGCTCAATTTCAATTATACCACATCTTATTATTTTTATACAGGAAAACAACAACAAACAATACCGGTTCAGTTTACATAGCTTTGTATGCCAATAAAAGTGATAACAAGTTCCACGTGCGCACTAACCCCATATTCATCTATGTCAACCGTATGTTATTGAATCAAAATCACAATATAAAATGGTACGGTACAGCTATATGCAAGATGCCAACTAACTTGAATTAGAAATAAAAAACGATAACAGGGTCAAAAGTAAAATCACAAAAAACTGAACTCCGAGAAAAATTTAAAAGGAAAGTCCCCAGTCAAATCGCAAAATCAAAAGCTCAAACAAATCAAACGAATGGACAACAACTGTCTTTTTCCTGACTTGGTACAGATATTTTCTTATTTAGAACATGGTGGATTAACATTGGTTTTAAAGCTAGCTAAACCTCTCACTTGTATGACAGTCGCATCAAATTCCATTATATTGACAACGATGTGTGAACAAAACAAACAGACATAATAAGGTAAAACATGTGTATGATACTAAAGTAAACAGGAATCAAAACAGCAAAAAAAAACCTACAACACTTTTAATCTTTGTTCCCCAATGCTCTTGAACGTCGTTCTCTTAATTTGACATTTACACTTACTACCTCACTTTAAATCCTGATAGATAACTTCATTGCCAATTAATAGTAATTCACACCACATCTTCTCACTTTTATAGTAACTGTCAGAGGCATGTTATTATTCAAAATGTTGCTGTTATTTGTTTGTGTAGGTTTTATGTAGATATTTCTAAGATTACAGTTACGAATTTAATACTTTTTGGTTTTTTTTAAAGAGGTAGACGATGCCTGGGGTACTTTCAAACTAATAAAATAAGAGAATATGATAACACCGCAAAAAGAAAGACAACAAAATAACAAGAAGACAAAAAATATGGGATTGAAAAAAAAACTGAAAAACTGAGACATCCCGAAATACTGCATGGGGGAGGAGTTATTAGATGCACCTGAAAAGGTATGCAGATTCAAAAATATTGCTAAAATGAAACTAAAGAAATCATTTGTGTCACATTATCTCCGCGCTTTCTTCGATCAACTTTTGGAGATGCTTGTGAAAAAAAGATGATCATTGGACCCACCAAAAACTATAAGCCATTTGATTTTTAAGTTTTTTATTCCCTTGTTTAATGATTTATGAGGTATCATGATCATTAGCACCAGATATCTTTAATATATTAGTATTGGAGGGGTCAAAGATAAAGAGAAAGGTGTATTCAAACTAGCAAACAAACTGACAATGCCACGACAAAAATGAATAATTACCAAACGAAAAACAATTGTACATAAAATGCAACATAGAAACTTAAGCTGTTACAAAATGTTCGAATTATTATGAATTAAGGAATGTATTTCCCTCATGCAAAGCTCTCATTCCTTTCACGGATTTGGCTATACTTCTTTGACTTTTGGATTATAGCTCTTCATCTTTTATATAAGCTTTGGATTTCAAATATTTTGGCACGAACATCATGAAGAGACATGTATTGTCGAAATGCGCATCTGGTGCAGGAAAATTGGTACCGTTAATATTATTAAGACCGAGCAAACAAATGCTACCAAAATACTGGATTTATCGCAGCTAGATACTCTGGAAAGGTAAGCAGATCCTTGTCCATATTTGGCACGCGTTGTGTTGGTTATGTAGCACTTCAAAGTTGTGACATATAAATAAAATTGACTCACAAAATGTTTATTCTATTCTTGTTTTTTAATACCCAAAGCTAGCTGTTAGTGTGCATATGTATGTATAGAATTTTTTTCTCAGTTAAAATGGTGAAATATAATTCCTTTTTATTGTAATCATGGACACGTTCTGCATTTATTTATCATGATATATTGCAATATATGTATTACCTAAACATTTGGTTCAAACTAGAATTGCAATCCCTTAGTAATACCTTATCTGAAACTATTGACAATAATCTATCAAATGATCGAATCAAAATGAGATATCTTTCGGCTCATTTTTTTTGTTTTGAAAATGAACCACAAGGTTTGTGTGACAAGTAGGTGAAACAAATACAGTACTACATTTATTTCTAGATTTAAATTATGTCTGGTATGGACTTACACACAGTCCATAATACATACAATACTGAATCTTGATGTTCATTTAAACTAACTTTAAAGGGTATATTGATCTTCAGCTATTTAACAAATGTATTTTATTGCACATAAGCAATAACATTTGAAACATTCAAAGGAGCAAAAATGCTAAACTACACACGGTTACACACCTAACAATGGAGTGCAACCTTAATTAAATACTAAGTCACAATTAAATATAACGGTTGTTATCCATTGGTTTAATGAGTTTGAGCCTTTGGTTTTGCCATTTGAATATGCCCGCGTCACACTGTCCCGATTTTTACGCCGATGGCAACACGATTATGGAAATTTTCAAAATCGGGACTGATCGTATCCAGATCGGGCTATTTGTAGTGCCATCTTTAACCATCTTTAACCATCGGCCACTTTTTCTAGCCTTCGGGGACAACTTCGGGAAGGGTTCTTAATTTTTTAACATGTTAAAAAATCCCCGAAGGTGCGTCCGATGTTGAGGGTTCGTGTTGAGTTCGTATAACCATCCTCACCATCGTAATGTCACCGGGAATGCATCTTTGAACATCGTATTGCATTCGTGTTTCCATCGTTTCCATCGGGCAGTTTTAACATTACGATGTCTACACGAATGAATCACGAAGCTATCCGAAGGTCTTACGATGGCAACACGACTTCTCGAAGACCTCGTAATCCCGTCGTGTTGCCATCGAATAAAAGTACGAAGGCGACAAGATGGAACTACGACGGCAATAAATCCAGCTTAATGTAAGTTAATTTTCGCGCTAAAATACATTTAAAGTGCCATGCGCGATATGCACTGGTCAGTCTAATACGACAGTTAAGAAAGACGTTCACAAAACATGGAGCTCATATCATATGATTCTATGAGAACAAGAAAGGCGACAGCGTTGTTTCTATTAATTCAAATAGAACAAGAAGAACAGCTATTACAGGCTCAGGATTTACTTTTACAAGTAAAATAGTATTTTTTGTCAATTTATCATATCAAGCAACATAATGAAAATCATAAACGCGCCTCGTACACCAACACTGCAGGTACACGTATATAGGGAAACCAACTTTATTCCATAACCATTTTGTTTCCTATATGTCATATTTTGCCGCATTTGTTGCTTTCCCTACATCCTTCCTTTTGTCTATATTATTATGATATTCTCCTTGAAAGAGTTTTTTTTAATAAAAGGGATCAACGAACCCATTACCTTACCTTTAAGATAGATCAGTAAACATGGGCATAATTATGGGTGATTATTCAGACTAGTGCAAACATTTTACAGTTCAAACAAGGCAATGCCGAGCGTGGTACCTCCTCGTATGTAACATATTGGGGACAAATAATTGTATGGACACTATATGTGTATATGATACATGAAGAAAATGGTAATTTGAATATGCACATTTGATACATAAACTATTATTTTTAGAAATTAACCAAAACATTCAGTAACTGGAAATACCTTTAATATTGTCTTTAAAACCAGCAGGTAAAAAAATGATTAACCAATTTCCTGTGTACACGACGTCTTTTAGACATCGTATGGCCATCGCGCCATCATCGTATTCCATCGTGTAGCCTTCGTAATCCATCGTGTAGCCTTCGTGATCCATCGTGTAGGCTTCGACTGAGATATGAAGCTTAAATACCCGTCTTCGGTTAACTTTCGTATGTCCATCTTTTGCTATCGTATATAATTTCGGCACCATCGTATAGACTTCATTATTCATCGTACTTGCTTCGGTCACTTTTTGGTATTTTAACGAGATCGGGACCAACTTCGTACGAACTTACAATTTTCGCATTCGGGTGTCCATCGTATATAAAAATCGGGACAGTGTGACGCGGGCATAAGCGATTATCTATTTTTAATTTCCCTCTGAGTTCGGTATTTTTGTGATTTACTTTTTGCTCCTATTTGAAGGCCGATTTACCGTTAAAGAATACGTCCTTAGAGAAGGTGGTTTCACGATAATTTTCTAGCTTTTCTTTAGATTTTTCGTTGAGCACTTGGAAGATCCAGCCATATAACGGTGTTTGTAAAACACGTAAAGGAAATTAGGTATTAAATACAATAAAGAAAGATACAGCTCTTCATCTTTGGTTCAAAAGGGTGGCAATGATTTAACAGGATTTCCTCCTTGGTAAATAGTTATTAAAGGTACCAGGCTTATAATGTGTAGTGGACATTATTTCATGGGGGACATTATTAAATACTAAAAGGTCATCGACAAAATTAGAGTTATAAAAACGAATGGGTCTATTAAAACACTGGTTACATCAATCTGTAAATGTAGGATTTAATAATGTCCCCATGAAATAACCGGACATTATTTCATAGTAAATACTGTCCATGGACAACATTTACTTATTTAAGTCCAGTACACAATTTCCTATGAAAATATGTCCTCAGGTATGAAAAAGTGTCCATGAGCATGGACATTATTCAATACTATAATTCAGTTTACATTTGTATATTAATCAATTTCTAATAAAGCGTTAAGATTTTAATAATTAAAATTCATAATAAAACTTTTTAATGACCTTTGTATTACTTCCCTTGGAGGAAACAATTTAATACCAACTACTAATAAAACTTTTCCTTTTTGATGGACACTATTTCATTACTTTTGCAATAAAAATATGTCTACTTGACGGACAACATTTTATGGCAATGGACATTATCCAATACCAAAATTCTATGAACAATTGTCCAGGTGGACACTTTTTTCACAGGACACTATTATGTCTTACACGTTAACCTGTTCGGAAACAGTTGTTTCTAAAATTGATATGGAATTAATAGAGAATGTCCCACAAAGACAACACCCTATGAAAGAGCAGATAAAAGCCCCCAATGGGTCTCATCCTCAGCTGGCCCCCAAATAAAAATATGTTCTAGTTCAGTGAAAAGGGACTTCATATTAAACTTCAAATATATCAGTGAGCTTGAAGTAAAATAAACATACAGGACTTACAAAGGACAGAGTCACCGGACTTAAAACAGGCGCAATAATGAGGCGGGGTTTAACATGTTTTGTGATATTATGTCTTCATCATATAAAATGAAGCACAATCCCTCCCGTTATGTATGTCTGATATATGAACGCACATACCGGTGCGTTCCTAACGCTTTCTTTTTGTTTCACCGATTTTTTATAACTTATACATTACGATCACATTATTTGTCAATAAGTATGTGATTGAATAGTTCCTTTTCTAGCTGTAAATACCATATTGACGAGAAGGTTCACAAGGGTTCTTGAATATAAATGAACTTCTGAAATTTATAGTTGAAATAATAAAAAATACAACTGAGAGCTGCTGCTAACAATGTGAACTTAAAATTGAAAAATCCACGTTTTGAAAGTGCCACTTTTAATTGTGAAACACCATATATGTTTGTTGTCATACTCTTTTTTTACCTTATAATACCTTTTTAACCTTTACTTGGGTAACATGTGTGGGATTAATTTGGGTGATATATATATATATATATATACATATATATATGTAAACTTCAACCAGTAAAACATTATTTACTTTGCCATCTGTGAATAAGGTAAGTTAATTATGATATCAATGCAATAACGACTAGGATGAAGGTTGGTTCTGTCTTTATTCAAGATAATTGTTTATTACGCAAAAGAACATTTGAACATAAATTAAACGTTCTTAAAATCTACGAATTGCTCTGAGTATCAACATTTATATAGTATAAACCTAAAACCGAATTATGATAATACAGCACAAAATGTCATCGGGTTCAACAAGTTTAACCTACAAACAAACATCCATCTTTATCTATCTCACCCGTATGTTAGAAAATTTTCACTTTCATAACTTAATTTGACGTGTAAAAAGTGCTTGCTGTTTTATTTAGCTACTAGCTAAATTTCTCTGCTGGATACTACCGCTGAAGAAACAATAATCACTCCAAGCAGGTTAGTGAAATCTCCTCACATATCGATTTGAAATTTGCAATATTTGTAAGAGACCAGTTATGGTATAATTGTTTGAATATTGTATGTATACCAAACTAACTTTCACACAGTTACAGTACTTTTAGAATTGTTATCACATAAGCAACACGACGGTTGCCACATGTGGAGCAGGATCTTCATTCCCTTTCGGAGCACCTGAGATCGCCCTTAGTTTTTGGTGGGTTCGTGTTGCTTATTCTTTAGTTTTCTATGTTGTGTCATATGTACTATTGTTTGTCTGTTTGTCTTTTTTTCATTTTTGGCCATGGCGTTGTCAGTTTATTTTCGATTTATGAGTTTGACTGTCCCTCTGGTATCTTTCGTCCCTCTTTTAGATAGAAAGGAGTTAAAAATAAGGAGATTGGGTATATAGGTTGAAAATACGCCGCATTTTTGCTCCTGTCCCTATGAAGGAGCCTCTGGCCTTTGTTAGTCTTGTTTAAAAAAAAACTTCAGTTCATTTGTATGTTATATGTATGACGTCCATTTTCACAGAACAAGAACAAATGTTTTATTAGGGCCCATCTAGACCCAATTCCGGGATCGGGATTTTCTCGCTGCGTAGACCAATTGGCGGCTTTCTGCTCTTTGGTCGGGTTGTCGTCTCTTTGACATATTCTACATTTGCATTCTCAATTTTAATTATATATCGGTGACCGAACATACAAGTGAGGTGTTTAGTAGCTAGCTTTAACATCAGGTTTAGCCACTATTTTTTACATAAGAAAATGCCTGTACCAAGTAAGGAATATGACAGTTGTCGTCCAGTTGTTTGTTGTGTTTGAGCTTTTAATTTCGCCATTTGATAAGGGACTTTCCATTTTCAACTTGATTTTTTTTCTCGAAGTTCAGTATTTTTGTGGTTTTACCTGTTTTTTTTATCAATGGACAAGGATATGAACACGTATTTGTAGCAACCGTTTGACATCCATCAATAACGCATCCTACTGAAATTAAGTTTTTTTCTTATGTTGTGCTGTTATATCTCTGTTAAGGATAATAATCAAGGTTGATCGCTCACAATCATGTTGACCTCAATCCATCTTTTATATCAAATTATAAGCCTGGTACCTCTGATAACTATTATTATTTTGTACTTAATCTGTAGCCTTTTTTCAATGGTTTTTGGTTAGTTGCTGGCTGTCTGTATATTCCGTTTTCGTTTATTGTTTTGCCAGGGCAGCACTCAGGCTGTTGGTTTTCTCATTTTGAATTGTTTCACGTTTTGTCATATCGAGGCCTGTTATATCTCAAATTGGCTATTGTTGAATGCTCAAACTGTGGTTTGCATTATGATCGGAGTAAATAATGACCTGACATATGCATTCAGTTTATAATTTGAGGTATACTTTGTTTTGGCCACAGAAATAATAGAAATAACTCTACGTACATACATATAATTTTGATTTTCATCATCAACATAATCAATGCGAGCCGAAATTGCATTTCAAATTGGTATTGTATAAATAAACAAATTAGAGGTAATTATAGGCGTTCAAAAATGATAAAATAAAAGATAAACTGGACAAGTATGATTTAAATTGGTCGAGTATAAATCAGACATTTAAAAAGTAGAAGCAAAAATTACCAAACTGCAAATTGGCAAGTTTACTTTGAAAAGGTGGAATTCATAAAAACTGAAAAAGTCGGTCGCCTATATCAAGCAACGGAAAAAACGGAAATCAACTGTATTATTTTGAACTTAGTAAAGGCATTTTCCGGGAAAAATTATAAGTTCAACCTGCTGTAATAGCTATCTAAAAATACCACTTGAATGACATTTGATGTAGATAAAATTGGATGAGCAACCCTTAAAGACATATTTAGTTAACATGACAATATCCAGTGGTCAAAACTGTGTAATACTCTCAGATATATAATACAACTAACTAACAAACATAGAAATAAATAAATCTGAAGAAGACGCCAAATCAAACAGCTTTTGTAATTTATAGTGTACACAGTATAAAAACATTATGACTAACATATTTTGAATAAAAAGGACAAGGCGTTATTTGACAAAACCCTGGCTATTTTTTTCCCCAGACAACAATTACGTTTTACCAAATCTGGAATATGGTATGAGTTGAGAAATATACTCTATGTGTATACGTTACTGAATTTGAAATATAGCTGCTAAGGTGAGAACAATTTATAATTTCGAAATTTACATCGTCTCGTTTGTCATAGACTCTGTCACTGAGGTGACCGCTGTAGTCAAATTCGAGGTATAAACATATTATGCGGAGAAAGATGTATTTTTGGTTTGTTTTATCTTTAATTCAGGATGATATGTTTTTAATGCGGACCAATTAGAAAAGTTTGGTTCTTTAACTGAAAAAAAAATCATCTATTTACCTGTATGTAAAATTAATGTTTAGTACGGTAAAGGAGTTTAATTGTCATTCGGACTATACGGCTATAAATCACAGTATTGGTAGTTCAAAGGTTAAACTTAACATTTTGACTTGTCGTCAAAAAATCGTATGGTGCAATTTTTGTAAAATGGGCTTTAAAGTACGTATTCACTTGAAAGAAAAATCGACTTTGAAAAGTTTTGGGGTCTACATTGTAAAATAACATCCGTGATATGATTTATGTTATTATATACATTGTTGTTACACCTTATTTTAACGATTTCAAATAAAGTTTAGCAAAATTAATCCGTTTTTAAAGAGTTTATGTAAAAGATTAACACTACGAATATTTTGCATTTAATAGAGTACGTTTCAATTCAATTTCATCATTTGTTTTACGCAAAATGTAAAATAATCAACATTTATATGATATTTCATACCTTTATTAATCAATAATATCAAATTCATTATTTCATTATTTCCGCAATTCAAGCCAGACACAAGTTCAAATGCTCACATGACGTAGCTACTTATATAAAGCATTTTATAGATACATATAAGCAATGGTGATGTGATGTATCACTTACATTCAAAAACTGGGATATGTTCCTTGAAGCAGTAAACATGTTGCTGTCAAATGTTAGAGCAGAACGAGATGGTAATTGGTCACTTCTTTGAGATCGTCATCTCAAATATTACTTTATTTTTATGTAACCAACCGTACGATTTATTGAAGGTTGATGCCAGTTTAATTACTCGATATGCTACAACTTTCTAAGAATATTTGATCACCTTTTGTAGATGGCGACTTTGCTATTAGACAGACTCCTGGACATGTTAACGGTATATGGACCGACATGACAACATAAAAGACCGTTATAAAAGCCTCAAGGGGGTCGGGTGGCACTGTAGGCATAACAAATCAAAAGTCTGCGCTTGTTAGATGGACCCTTACTAGACATTTCCTAGAATCCCTTAGTTGTGTTATGCTGAAAGGGTTGGAATTGCTGCAAATAATTCAAAAACGAGGAAACAAAACCAACAACAAAGAAAAGAGATGAAGAACATGTTATTGCCATTGTGAACCATCTGAATGAACCTTGACTGATCCCTTTGATGTGGAATTCCATTCTCCATGTCTTATCAATATCTCTTCTGGAATTATGCTACAAGAGATATTCAAGATTTTTTGCTCACAGCAGTCGAGGAAGGCTTGAACATGTCTAGACATTTCATCACTAGGACTCTTTCTTTAGGTCAATTAAGGAGTTTTTATAGTCCAATATCAAGGTCAAAACTAAACACGTTGAAAACATGACCAACGCTAACTTGTATTTAGACGTGCACTGCTTTTGGCGAAATGTAGAGATGATGTTACAATAGAAAATGTGCTGTTGCACCCTGTAGGTCCCATTTCATTTCCCTTTTTTCATGATGACAGCACCATGAGAAAATCATGCAAGTCTGATTTGGTGAAGCAATCAGAATCTGAAGTCTCTTGTGCACTTTCCCTACCTTCCTTTGTACCATCACTCACAACTTACATCAGAAATGGTATGGCATTGGTTCAATGTATTGATGTCAAAAAAAGTAAAGCATTCGGTGACCTTGCAGCTGACTGTTAAAAAAATATGTCCCATTGAATTTTTATAGCGTACAAAGTAGCAGATGTTTTTGACCGTTACGACATGAACAACTCTATAAAGTCTGCTAAAAGGGAACGCCGCACAAAGACTACAGCTTCCACCAAAGTGAATCAGATTATTGAGGGGAGAAGTAATCCTGAATGGAAAACTTTGACATATTCCTTATGACTCCACCTGATTTGAGCTTTACTTAACCGGTAAAACTTAGGTAAACACTGTCTACAAGACTTTGAAGGACACGCGAGACTATTTCAGTGGTTTGCAGAGCTTCGGTAATATTGACAAAGATCAAGCCCTTGTTTTGGTATGCAAGTTTAAAATCTCATTAAATCATTCCATCATGATATCTATACAAAGCTTGCCACGAGTAAAGATGTAAGTTTAATCAGCTTAGTTCCATTTGAAGCGACATTAAAACAGCCTGTTTAACGTACTTCGTTTCAAATAAAAATTTGGACCGCTTTACACATTGCTAAACCCCCTATTCCGTCGACTTTACAATAAGGTTGGCGAGTGTTATTACATCCCGTGTATTTTAAATGGCATATGTCCGCAGAATTCTTGCTGGATCTTGTGTTTTCATGTAAGGGGAAAATCTCCATGTAAAAATTCATGTGTTTGTTTACAACAAAACCTTACATGTTCAGAGCTTTGTAAAGGGTTAGAATTATGTAGAAATTTCAAATCATGTTCCTTGACAAACCAGAAGATACTCCTGGTATAATTCTGTTGTGTGGATCTCTTTGAATGGAATATTTAATTGTAACTGTTTTCGAGGTGTTGAGTGGTTTTTAGTTTTAATGAATTACTTGAATGAAATAATACAAAATACGCCTTCATGATAGTAGGCTTCAGGTAAAAATAATATTTATCATTTATTGCTGAGGTTGAATGTCATCCGGCAAGGTTGTTACTGTAACTTTAACAGCATATGTGTTAATCTTGAATTATAGAAGAATTGTTTGAAAAACGCCAATTTTCAGAAAAAATCGATTTCCTAATTTATTTTGTTTTTTAATATTCGAGATAATTCATTGCTTATTGATTTGAAAAAAAATGTCTGTATCTGAAATTTAACCTAAATTGATGTATATATTCAAATTTTTGAAATATGGAAGAAAAAAAATAACGGAATTTGATCTTTGACCTTATTTTATGAGATAACTGTTACCACATTTCTTTTTGACGACATCGATATTTAAAAAGTACTAATTTTTCCGATTCCAATGATATATAATATAGCCATATAGTATGTTTGACGATTAAATCTAAAAAATATTGTGTCTGGTCACCGTACTATAAATGATCCAGCTTGTTTTACCTTTTTGATATTTTAAAGTGTCATAAGGATATCCGACTCATCTGGAAATAGAAATATGTCGCCCAGGAAAGGAACACAGTTGGTTCACATAGGAATGCTTACAACCATCTGTAATATTTATGCCTTCAAATTCAACAAATATGTTGATATCAAGAACCTACAACATACTGATCACTTGCTCTTTTATGTATTATGAACGAACATGTTTGGTACAGTTGAAATTTAGGTACGGTCCAAGTCGGGATTGGATTTAGATTGTGTCAACCTTGTCGACTAGTTCATATTTTAGTAGGGTCTAGATAAGGGAGAAAACTGTAGAATTGAATTTTCTTATTATATACATTTACTGATTCGTAGTGCCACTATCTTTTGTTAACTGCCAAAATTCTTTCAGTGCTGAATTGTCAATACATCATTTCTGGAATGTCTGTTGTTTTCATTTTGCCATAGTTAAGGACCTTTCCGTTTTGAATTTTCTTGGAGTCGGTCTTTTGTTATCTTACTTTTTACCGATAAATTATAGAGATGTTTGGCACCTCTTTGTTATTTCTATCATTTATTTGGACAACACACATTTTTATTGAAATATATACCTTAAATCATATACTAAAACCTGGTTGAAACCTTTTGTTTCATTGAGAGCTATTGATCACTTTATTGATTTTCGGCGTTATCATGAAAAGAAAGATTAGAACAAAGACAATATGCGAATTGCAGGAGGCGTACATAAAATTCAATCGTGGATTCTACATTTCCCTATGTTGTTGTTCCTATATACCAGTAGATAGCGGCTAAAATGTTAAACTTGAAGACTTTATATTTTGAAATACTTATTACAGAAATAATTGAGAACTTTTTTTACTGTGTTATACCACTTTTTTTAGGTTCACTTTAAATGGAGCAAAGTATGCACATCATATTGAGTGACTGAATATTATCAACGTATCTGAAAGACGTAAAATTACAAAAAGTGAACTTCGAGTAAAAATTCAAAACGGAAAGTCCCTGATCGAATTGTAAAAAGCTCAAACTCATTTAACGAATGGACAACTGACATACTCCGGACTTTTTTAGAGATGAAATTGAAGAACGTTTCAATATGCTCTTCTGTTTGTCTTTGAGAAGGTTCTGTACAACATTTGCTTCGCATGAGTACCAAAATAGAAGGCCACTGGTTGTGCACTGCATATAAGTACCCTTTTATATACCGACTGTCTGCTGAAATATCAACCACCAACTCTATAAATGTGTTTTTGAACAAATAGTTCCGTATTTTTATGACATCATCTTCGGTTTAATTGTTATGAAATCAGCGTGCTTAAATGAAAGATAAATTTTTCTATTACAGATGAAGACTCGATACCATTATGTGTTGTTCTTTTTATTCACAATCATAACAGAATGTACGAGTTCTACATTCTGCCAAGAACAAGAAATACCGGTACTACCATTTCTTTTTATTTTTGGTAAGCAAGTTCTGTACACGATTAATTGTGAAATCTACAATTTTCTGCATTTTCTTATTATATAAGTAGTCACACTTCCATATGTAGCTTACAATATCCAAAGTTGCTGGAATATTACAGTTAATGTCATAGATATAACAATTATCACAGTAATTTTTTCAACAATGAAAGATTGTTCCTTCTCAGCATCATTTTGTTAGTGTGAAATTAATTGTATCTTTTTGTTTTTTAGTTTATATAACAAAAATATTGGTGAATTTTCTGTCTGGCTGCGAATGAATCTTTACAGCTCTATACGCTTGGTAGAACTACATTGCTGTTAGAGATTTTAAGGGGTTTTTTTCACACTGAGTATGTCAGGTACAGTTGTAATGTGAGGATGTTTTACTTAATGGAGAGTAATGATCTGTAACAGTTATATAGTCTGATCTCAAATAAATATGCTGTGCATACATTAAGGAAATATGACAGTCTGTCATCCTTTTCATTGGAAAGTTTGTAAACTTCTGTTTTGCTCTATATACATATGTATCTCCACATGAATAGATATTTCGATACTGCCCATATTACAGTTTGTATTAAAAGTCATCAGTTGATGTTTTCAGATCACTGTTTCAAAGATGATACAATTATATTTTAATCCGCATGTTGTGAATTCATACTTAAACAAAGGATACAGCCACACACTTTGTAATTCAATTAAGCTGTGTTTGTGTACTTTCCTAATTAATTTTACTTATTCGTTGTTTTTCTGTGGGTAAAATGTCTAAATGTACTATTATATTATTTATTTCTGTATGTATCTGTCTTTGGAGTTTTTGCATGTATTTGTAATCCTGTCATTTGTCATGTTGTCATTTCAGCGATATATTTAACATTGCCATAAAGCGCGGAGGTTTTGCTAGCCACAAAAACTAGGTTCAACCCACCATTTTTCCTCAAACTGTCCTATACCAAATCGGCCATATGGCAGTTGTTAACCAATAGTTCGTTTCAATGTATGTTGCATATTTGTTTGCTTTTTGTTGCACTTTTGTGTTCTGTTATTTCGTTGTTTTTCTCTTATAGGATTTTTTTTTGTCTCATTCGATTTGTGACTTTTTAACAGCGGTATTGTTGCCTTTATTTATAAATCAACTTTCGTGTATTCCTTGTTCATATTTAAACCACGAATTTAAATGTTCAACGAAGTATACATTTTCTAAAGGCTTCTCAACAAACTTTAGTGAAATACAGAACAGATGGAGTCCTCGACATAGAAATTCAGAAAACCAAAAGCAAAACTGGCTGTGATCGCTGCTTCATTGCCTGCAGCGAAAGCTTATCGTTTGTGTTCTACTTGCTTTATAGTAGTGCATTCTTTTTTAAATGTCGTTTAGTTTTTGATGTAAACCCATCCACTGATTGTAGTATACTTTATTTTATTATTTGCATAAGAAATGTTGCAGGATATTTTTTAAGTGCATTATCTTATGTAGATTTTTATACCAAACATCCGATAAAGATATAACGCTGTCTAATTTTAAAAATACTATAATACTCAGTTGCGTGTTTATATTCTAGTTTGTATAACAATTAATGTTTTTTTTGCGTTGATTTCTGTGTGTTTTAGACGGTAGTATATACTATAGTATTTTTTCAGTACATAATGATATTAACATTCCTGCTGTTCGTTTTTCTGATTTCAGGAACAGGAATGACCATGGGAAGTATGATGTGTCCAACATGTCCAGTTATCAATTGTCCAACGAATCAATCAACTTGTCCCCCAACAGTATCAACATCGACAAGTACCATACAGCCTACGACAACTGGCCAATCTTGTGATGTAAACGAATTACAAGCGCTGAGAGACGAAATTGTAGAGTGGAATTTTTGTCAAACTTTAGCTAATTCGGAAGACTGCAATAATAACGCTAGATGTACTTTGAATGTAAATTGTGGGCCAATACAAAATAAATGACACCCATTATCATCAATATACTTCTTTTGTTTTACTAAAACGCCTCATTGTGAATATAAAATCAGAATGATGTTTGCGATGAAGATGCCAAACCTTGAGTTATTCCATTCCCCTACAGTTACTTTCAAAGCTAGTTTTTGTGTGATTTAAACAATGGATAAACTGATAATTAGTAAAGTCGATAAGTGTCAAACAGATAAATGTATCTGAAGTAAACAAATTATAATATATCAAAAAGATAAGTGCATCTGAAGAAAACAATTATAGCATATCTAGTTATTCTTAATTGAGAATAGCATATGACATTATTTTAGTATTGTATATCTGATTTAAATCACTATATATTAATGCCAGTCTTTGTTAACACTTCTAGACTCGATAATGATTAGAAATAGCTTATCAGCCATATAGAATTATCATGATAATGCTCAGGGCAATTACCATGGATAAAGCAAGTAAAAATGTTCATTTTATACGACTGACGTTTCAATTGTCGTTAAAATGGAACAGGTACTGTGTTTACCATTCCGGAGATGATAAGTTCAAACCTGTGTTGTTCAATCGTTAGTTTTCTATGTAATATTATTTTTAATTGTTGTTAGTCCTTTTGTCATCTTTATTATTAGTATTTGCCATGGTGTTGTCTGTTTTTATTAAACTTATGATTTTTGAATGCCCCTTTCCCTTATATAGTTATCAATATCATTGAACTATATGCGACTGTCATACAAGTAAGAGGTTTATCTAGATATAAACCCCAGGTTTCAACCACCATTTTCTACATAAAGAAATCCTGCACCAGGTAAGACATATGACAGTTCTTTTCCCTTCGTTTAGTGTGCTTCAGCTTTTTATTATTTGCAATTTGATAAAGAACTTTCTGATTTGAAATTTTCTTGAAGCTCAGTATTTAATTTTTTTTTTGTTATTTAACTTTTTCCTCATTTTACGACACTCATTGAATCTGACAACATCAAGCGACATCAAAATAGTCAGTAATACAAATTCACTGTGTATACGCGTCTGGCGTATTTAATTATAATCCTGGTACCTTTGATAACTATTTATATATTTTTTCGGATAATATAAATCACTCAAAATAATAGACAGTACAAGAGACCACTCATAAAAAAACCATATCAAAATAGGCAAACAAAAACTAAAAACAAACGGCCTAGATAGCTGACTTAATAAAGGCACACGATGTAGTCATCAGATTCCATTTTTCGTACACACGAACTTCCTCAGTAACGATCTAAATGAAATTTGAAAATTAAAACCCCTAAAACACTCCTAGCAGGTTTGCTGAAGTTTCAGCACCAACACTCCAACAAGTATAATGAAGTAACATCATCGTTTAATGAGTTGTCGTCATCAACACTCAAACAAGTATACATGGTATAATGAAGTTTTATTATCAGCGCTCCTAGCAAGTATAATGAGGTTTTATCACCAACACTCCAACAGGTATAATGAAGTGTCATCATCAACACTCCTAGCAGTTAAGTGAAGGTTCGTCTAATTGATCGATTTCAAAAACTAACAAGTGTACTGGAAAAGCATTTCAAACTATGCAGACAGCAAAAGCTGGTATTGAAATTTGATTTAATTCATATCAACACACGTTTTTGTCGAACATTGTCTGGAGGTGGTTGAGAACTAAAGATGTTTGGATCAATGGAAAACTCAGAGCCGTTTTAATGTGTTCTAGAATATGGTTTTCCAGGTATAACGAGTACCAGAGATATTGATATATCAATAAATAACGCTTAACATGATGACATTTTCAATACATCCTTTAAAGTACTACAACTTAATTTGTCATGATATACATGATCGAATAGTTCCTTCTATTTAACCCAACACCATATTAACACGTAGGTCCGCAAGGGTTCTTGCGTTCAAATCAAATTATAAAATTTAGGTGTAAAATGAAAAATTCTGAGTTCTGCTGGCTTTGTCCATCGAAAACTTCGAAAAGTTTATTTTGAAAATTTAAACTTGAACTATTTATAATCGTAAATATTTTTAATCTGTTTTACCTAATGATACCTTTATAACTTTTTCTTTGGTACCATGGTGGTACAATGATTTAAATAGTGCAGTCATTTCTAAATGTATAGTATTACATCTAGTATTTCAAAGGTAAGTGTATTATCATAAGCAAAAAATAGTACAGAGCATGATCTACGGCTCAATGTATTTCATATCTATAATTTCAATAATATTCAGATATTTTCATACTTTGAAAACAGAGACGGTCAGGTTTCTTTCTTACATTAAAAGGCGGTGCATAACACTACAGGGAGATAACTCAAAAATTCAACTGAACGTTTAATCACATTCTGTTGTTAAGGAAATATTCAGCTTCTCATTGATCAAAACTAGTGTTTGTCAATTTGCTATGTATGAAACGAACTTTTTCTGATAAAGTTTTTTGAAATTTTATATTTCTTTCAAAGAAGGACGAAAGATACCAGATGGACAGTCAAACTCATAAATCGAAGAAAAAAACTGACAACGCCATTGCTAAAAATGAACAGCACAAACAGACAAACAATGGTACACATGACACAACATAGAAAACTAAAGAATAAACAACACGAACCCAACCAAAATCTAGGGGTAATCTCAGGTGCTCCGGAAGTGTAAGCAGATCATGCTCCACATGTGGCACCCGTCGTGTTGCTTATGAGATAAGAAATCCGGTAAATAGTCTAATTCAATAGGTCACATTTATGAAAGGGAAGGGATTTTAGTTTCGACGTAAGGAACATATCCGATATCATTTGTGAAACGGTTATTCCATTATGGTCAACCAACTCGTGATGGCGTCCGTAAAATTTACGAAGAGATGATTTCAACTTCTCCATTTGGAACTCTTGATTTAATAGCTTCCTTGTGAGCAACTAAGGATCAGGGTAAACATTTTGTTAAAATTTTATTTTATACGAGACAAATTAATTTTATTCGAGGAGTTTGGTATCACCTTTTAAATGAAATGCTTGAGAGATTATATATTCAAGAAAAATAAGGACGACAGAGAGAAGCTTTAATTTTTCGTATTGAAAAACATGAAAACAACACGTTAAAAATTGCATGCATCCGAACTGTTTTTCTTGATTTACATCATCAGTAACGCTTAATGCCGAATATATTGTATTTAAAAGCCGAGGATGTATAAGAAAAACAAAAGACGTATATGACCAAAACATACCTAAACAAAAGCCAAATTCATCTAAGGGCAACTTTGCCTGAGGGAGTTGAAACCTTAATTTCTATAAAATGTAAATTTATAAACGAACAATTTCAGACTGACTACTGAGTGATAATATTCTCGGGGACCAGTGGTCCACCAGCAGCAAAGGTATCGATGAAAAATAATTATTCGGCTTATGATTTGTACATCAACGAAAGTATCATTATCCACAGGCTATCAATATTACGGGCAAAATGTACGTTCACATCGTGTGATATTAGCGAATATAGAAAGATATGCAACAGGTGGTTTATGCCGCCGAAACTTAGATTATATATGTAGTTGGGTTCTATATTCACCACTCCTTTGAAGCAGTCAATTATTAAAAGCAATTAGATGGTAAAGGGCAGAAAAAAATCAGTATCACAAGACAAATCGAAAATCACAAAAATACCGAACTCCAAGTAAATTTAGATTGAAAAGTTTGAAAATTTATGGCAAGACATTTATACGTACTGATATCAGAAATAAAATTCCTCTTTTTCTTTTCGAGGCAAATAATATCTTCTTTGCACTAATTCTAGTTTATTCACGCATCTTTGTCAATATAATGGAATTTGATGCGACTGTCATACAAGTGTGAGGTTTAGCTAGCTATAATTAGTATAATCAAAGGTACCAGGATTATAATTTAATACGCCAGGCGTGCGTTTTGTCTACATAAGACTCATCAGTGACGCTCAGATCAAAATAGTTATAAAGCCAAACAAGTAAATAGTGGCGGAGTATTGAGAACCCAAAATTCCAAAAAAGTTGGTCAAATATGCCTGGGATATGAAAATCCTTAGTTTTTTCGAACAAATTCAAAACCAGTTTCAATCCACCATTTTCTACATAAGAAAATGCCTGCACCAAGTCAGGAATATGACAGCTATTATCCATTCGTTTGATGTGTTTAAGCTTTTGATTTTGCCATTCGATTACGGACTTTTCGTTTTGAATTTTCCTCCGAGTTCAGTATTTTTTGATGTTTCTTCTCTTTTTGTTATACATATTCTGTTGAACGATTTTCGTTAATGGATTTCAAGGATAAAGATATTTTCTGGTATGTGTTTTGTTCACTGTTGAAGGCCGTATGGTGACCTATCGTTGTTAATGTTTGTGTCATTTTGTCTCTTGAAGAGAATTGTCTCATTGGCAAACGTAATCAAACCTAATGCCATTTTAATGCCTTTTTCTTTTAAAAAAAAATACTCGGGATAGAATATAGTATTATTTTATCGCACATAGTTGTCTATTTAAGATATAAACTGGTATAGAAAACGCCCAATTTACAACAACACATGATTACTATAAAATGATGTTTTAACAAACTGTAGTTTGCATTATAATCGGTAAAAACTATGATCTGATCCAGGTCACTATATTATGCACCAGCTACGAGATAGAAAATATAAAATAAGATTCATTTTGTTCAATCATTAATGAAAGTAAAAAGTGAAATAATATATCGCTTTAGCAGCCAGTATGGTCCAATTTTGTCAAAATAAGCTCAGAAACATCGATGATGAATTATTCACTTGCAAGTTAATAATTCGACATCATTGAATCCGTATTCATTGGAACTCAATTTATACCCATGGCTAGAGATGGATACATCATGCATTGTTCTAAAGGAAATAAATGAAAATAAATTGAAAATGTAACAATGGTAACTCATTTTTCATTGACTGATATGATCCACAAAAAAAAACATTTTTATACAGGTAAATAAAGGCAACAGTAGTATACCTCTGTTCGAAATTCATAAATCGATTGAGAAAAAAACAAATCCGGGTAACAAACAAAAACTGAAGGAAACGTATCAAATATAAGAGGAGAACTACGACGCAACAAACAATGATAAACACATATTTTTTATTTATAATATAAAATTAAACAGACCCAGAAAATTCAAATGCAAGAGTTTGCTATCTATTTATATCTTTATTTATGTTTATATCGCTTTTATGGCAGTTGGGGATCAACTCGATAGTTAGTTAGATGGCGTCTAGACTAAAATACACACAAAACGAAACTTCATATTATCAAGCCCATGCACGGTTTATTGTTTATTTTAGACTTTTTATGATTTGGATAAATGTGAATTTGAGTTAAATCGAAGAACATGAATTTGACAGCTAGTGCCCCTTTAAAGCACTTTTCATTCAAACTTGGCTTCACCCGCATTGTGTCTTCAAAATAATGACGCATCGTTGTGAAAGGGAATAACTCCGTTGAACAGCTGTATACTACTTTTGCCTTTATAAATCGTCATCGGATCGGAATCTCTGCTGGTGGACAGTACTGTCCCCGAGGATTATACCAGTCCGTTAACCTAACAGTATGAAAGTGACCCAGATTTGCAATTAATTTATGACTATTGGAATTGTGTATACTAGTCTACTTCCTTTATCCATAGATGTACATCTTAAAAATGCAATATAAAAAAAACCGTCAGAACAGTCTACTTCCTTTATCCATATATGTATACATGTATCTTAAAACTGCAGTATAAAAAACCCGTCAGAACATTAAACTACAGCCACTAGTTAAGTCTGCTTCATATCTTGACTTACATCTAGAAATCGACAATGAGGGTCGGTTGAAAACAAAACTTTACAACAAAAGAGATGATTTCAGCTTCCCAATTGTGAACTTTCCATTTCTATGTAGCAACATTCCAGCAGTGCCTGCATACGCAGTATATATCTCCGAATTGATACGATATTCCAGGGCTTGTATTTCCTATCATGATTTCCTTGATAAAGTGTTGCTGCTCACAAGGAAGATATTAAACCAAGAGTTCCAAAATTCAAAGATCAAATACCAGCTAATATTAAGTCTTATATATATACATGCATTATTTTTCTTATAAGTTATGAGATATATAATTATGTGATTCCTGCATTAAATTTCAACTTATAGATCTCAGTAAAGTAGTATTGCCGAAATTATACAAATTAACATGTTCTAGTCCTGGTATGTGATGAAAAGTAAAAGCTGGATATTAAACATTCGTCAATCAATCAATCCATCATTCATTCTTTCAATCAATCCATTCATTACTCGAACCAGAGTCAATTCAAATGGATTGTTTAATACAGTCTAAGCATTTGTAATTCAAAGGAGACTATTTTATAGATGAGAACTGGCTGCTGTCATGTGTTATTGTTCTATTTATCTACAATTATAACAGAGGAATTGAGTTATGCACAATGCCAACAACAAGATTCATCACCATTACTGTTTCTTTATGGTCTTGGTAAGTAAATCTCAGATCATATGACAAAATAAATTTATCAATTATAACCCAGATACGAATTGAAAAATCCACTCACAGTTGCAGACAATAAATACGTAGCTGTTATCGCTGGCATTGGACAGTCGGAAGCCATGGGCTCTCTGACTGCTAGATTTGTTTTTGTGATCACTGTTTCTCTGGAGAGAAATACATAGATATGTGTTTTAATCCGTGTAAGATACTGCTAATGTGCAAACTATAAAGCAGACATATTATACAAGATATTGGCACCCTCATTCTATGGTCATATAACTTTGTGAAATACAAGACTTTTTCGTTATTTCTCATACTACTAGATCACCTGCCGTTCCTTCTCTTTAATTATTTTCCCTTATTGTATAAATATAATGCTCTTAAACATTGACAACAGAGAGATTCCTTGATAGGGTAAAGTAGCTAACTTTTTTTAGAAAATAAGTACTTGCATCGTAATTTAAAATTTGAAATCACAACATTTGTGTAATATCACAATACTTCACCTAGTTGCCAATCATTTGTTATATACCCAACTATATAGGGATGACCAATTCATATTTGTGGGAGAGAATGTTTTTGCAGATGAAATAGTTTCACTTGTTTATAAGGCTTATTTATTTAGTGCTTTTTTAATGTGTAAAACAATAATTAATTCCAGTTATAAGCAAGGCAGACTTTTCATTTCCAAAATTCTTCTTTACATTTGGTAGCAAATGGTCATCCCTTTAAGCTATATGTTAAGATAAAACAATGCATATTACGACTTCTGGTTTTTTTTTCTTATTTCAGGTTCAGGAATCACAATCGGAAGTTCCATATATCCAACATGTCCTACATGTCCAAAATGTCCTGCATGTCCGATGGTCAGTTGTCCTCAATCAACAGTGACATGTCCACCAATTGTATCCATATTGCCAAATACCATTGAACCATGTCAATGTCCTATAACAACCACAAGCCAACCGTGTAATCCAAACGAATTGCAATCATTGAGAGATGAAATTGTGGCCTGGACTCACTGTCAAACTTTATCTAATACAGTGGACTGCAATAATGACCCGAGATGTTTTTATAATGTTAACTGTGGGTCCAAACAAAATAAATGACACCTTTTGGCATTATTTTACTTTGATGATTTATATTTTCCAATAGTTTTTCATAGAATGGATCAGATTTTACATTGGATGGTTTAGTTTCCTTACAAGCAACGTTATTTTGTTGTGTCTTCCAAAAGTTCCACGAAAACTCTTCAGTTTATTAATATCTGTGTTATTAGCAATCAAAGCAGGGCTTCAGTTATTGTGAAACTGCATTTTGTTCAGGTGGCGTAAATCAGATGTTGATACTAAAAAAATCCAAAGATCAAATACTAGCTAAGATGTAGCACAATACAAAGATTTTGTCACTCCCAATCAGACACTTTAAACTGATGTAAATCAATTCATCCTTCTTTATATTTTATAAATGAGGTACCAAAAGAAAGAAGAATGATTAATCTTTCAAATTGTGATAATTTCATTATGACAAAATTATTACATAATTAATTATTATGTCATTACTTGCTATATTGTGATGTCCACACTTGAATGAATTTAGCTTCTTTGTTCTTCATAGCATCCCAAAATATTTTATATATTCTTGTACAACACAGCTTGACCTCCAAAACTGTGTCTGTTAACTGTGGGCCCAAACAAAATAAATGACACCTTTTGGCATTATTTTACTTTAATGATTTATATTTTCCAATAGTTTTTCATAGAATGGATCAGATTTTACATTGGATGGTTTTACCTATTGTTTTTAATTCCCCTTTTGTTCATAGAACTCCTCAAGTATTTATCCTAGAAATATATGTAAAATTTAGGTGTGGTTGATTGTCAATGAGACCACTATTAAAAAGTATTCAATGAAGTGGATGTACATAATTATAGGCCACTGCATTACTTCCGACAATGGGAAAAACACAAAAGTTGGCTACAAAAGGCCACAACACGAAAAATATCAAACAATCCAAAAGAAACAAGACACTCGCAAAGGTTATTTTAAAGAGTTTATTGGTGTGTAAACTAGTCCTAACCTGTATGGACTGTATGTTCACTCACAAATATGAAGGACGTTCAGTTAAGTTTGCAAGTGAAAGGCTGAGTTTATTACAAATTGATAAACTTTGTACAAATAACCTTTAAAACTGCAATAAGGTGTCAGACCACCAATTACTCCCTCCAATTTAGAACGTATGTAAAAGTAGCCCTACTCTGACACAAAATAGTGCTTTTGATGTCCTTGTTTACTTAAACTAACCAACAAATTTGCAGAAATGAAACTTTTGGTGAAAGAAAAATATATCTAGATCATTTTGAGCCAAAATTTACTTGTCTATGAGTTTGCATTAAAAATTGAGGATTAATGCGCTCCATAGTATACTAATTTTAGATTTCCAGAAAACCAGGTTTTTGTTTTGGAGTACCTCTGTTTGATGGTCAGTTATTTTGTTAGAAGGCTTTAAAGGTATGGTGAAAATTGGCATGTAGAAAGCTGATACATGTACAATTAAGGATATACCTAGTTTCTATGAATTTAAACTTAAGGTAAAATATTTAGAAAGCTGTGAAAATTGCAAAATTTGGTTGAACAGATAGGGATTTTTAATTGGTGGTCTGACACCATAAAATGCACTGAAAAATTTGCCTAGATCAAATATTTTATGAAAAATATTCTACCTATGTAGGAATTTATTCTATATTTATTTACAGCAATATGTGACAACAGCCGTCCTTACTTCATCCTTCATTGGATAACAATCAACCAGCTACTTCTAGTTATAAGTTTATAATTAGTTAGAACCAGGCATGTTGTTTATTTTCTTTATTTGTCGATCATCATTTTATAATACAAGTTTTTAATATACATTTAATACACATTTTGTAGTGGTCATAAAAAAACAATGCAAAATATACACATATCCACCCTTAATTGCACAAAATATCCATTCTTTTTAAACAATTCATACACAATGTAATAGTTAATCAATATTTAAAAAAAGATCTACATGTATTTCTTCAAACAACCAAAAAATATGAAACACTACAACAGTACACAATATTGTTATAATTTTAAAGTAATAAAAAAGTATAATGTCTCATCTCTGAAAGGACTATTTGTTTCTGTGCCACTGAATAGCTATACTGGTGAACAGCATCAATATTTAACTAAATGTTTGATTGATATTTTGAGAGGATACAACACCATCGCTTCTACAACTGACTTTAAAAACAAAACTTATTAAATAAATAAACTATAAAATACATAAAACTGAGCTTCAAATTTTGGTTGCACCTTGCTGACTTGAAACTCAGGAATGTTAAATAAATTAGAAATTGTTTGTACACAGATCAGCTTTTCCTGGAACAGTTCAACTTCATATACATTATTTTATTTTCCATTGAACACTGATTTGATCTCCTATCATCAATTTTTAAAGTCCCAGAGGTGTTATAAAAGATCTCCACAGTTTAAGCCATGACAGATGGACCATATTTTTTGCCCTCTAATGTATGTCCTGATGCTGAATATCCAGATGATCCCTGAAAGTACAATTATGCATTTTCAAAACAAAATGTCTTTTTTAAGAAAGATTAAGATGCAGTTATTGTTTGGGGTATATCAAGTATTTTCATACAAAACAGTACTGTGACTTTAAGATGAAGCAATGTTCCTTAACTTTCAGCTTGTCAAGTGCATGAGGGATAATATACCATTTCACTTTCCATTCCATAATGTTCCCTACAGTATCTAAGTATACCACCATACAATATTTTAACTTCATTTATAACAAAACAATCTAATGGTTTTATATAAAACATTTTAATAAAGTGCCTAAGTTACTGTATGTTTTTAATGTCAATGGCTCAGTAGTTAAAGAAAAGAGACAAATGAAGACAAAAAAATACATTACTTAAATGGAATAAAAGACCAAGTTTTAAAATGTTAAGATAAGATTTTAATAATTTCAAATGTTAACAAACCTCAAGAAATCTTTTGAGTGTAGGTTTGCAGATTTGTCATTGTTTACAATCATGACAATAAACATATCAATAAATTCTAAACTTTACTTTTCAAATCCAAATCTTCCATACTTACTCTTTGTAACGGTAGGATGTCTTTGTCTGTCATTTTCTTGCCATTAATTGGATCCAACATGTCTTTCTTTATTAACTTTTCTACACATTCCATAGTTACAACACTGCCTCTGAAAGATAAATCAATGACACATGTCAAATCAAATTATTTTTTTTCATTCATAACTATAAGTGAATCATATAAAATAGAAATTTATAAACTGCAGTTGGAAAGCAGCACATTTACATGCAACCATCCTTGAGGAAATCCACTATCTAAAATATATACCTGTTTCAATTTTAAAATTAGATATATAGATTGCACTCTTCAGCAAACAATAACTTTTATCTAACAATATATATGCAAGATATAGTCAATAAGATCAAATAGCCATTTCATAAATAAATGCATCAAATATTCCATAATGTTGTGGGGCATATTTGATTTCGGATATACATGTAATTACAATTTGATTTTTTCTGTCCATTAAATATCCATCAAATGAAATCATAAACTTATAAATCAACCTTTTTGTAATAAATTTAGCTATATACGGAAACAAGAAACTTACGAGGTTTTAAGAACTGCACAAGGGACAGAATTACCCAGGACATCATTTGTAACGGCACATACATATCTAGCCTGTAATAATAAATTAAATCAAAATAAAATAGTTTTGCAGAATGTAAAACATTTGTAACATGCCAGTGAATGAAACCATTTGAAATTTTTCAATTGCTACAATAATGTAAAATATGTTTCTCTTTTAAAAATTCACACAAAATTAAAATAAATCAAATCTGCAATATTCTAAGGCAATCCTCAAGAAGCACATGTGTTCGTCAGCTGATGGGAATGTTTTTCCAAAATTTATTTGGCTTTGTAAAATTTTATGTCATATACACTATCCATTTATGGACACAAGTCATTTAGTTAATTTTTCCTCTGTCTTGCTGCAGTGACTTTTGGATTTCCACTATGCTATAGTATTATAGTATTAATTTTTCAGATATTTTTGTTTATGAAGAAGTAACAACAATAGTCCATTGGTGTTTGCATTGCCATCCCTTCATTTCTGTTTGAATCAGTATAAGGACAATTTCTTTAAAATTACTTAATAATATACCAGTTATTTTGTATCTAGTGTAAACTCTCAAAGATAATGTGAGGTTTAAACAAAGTTTTATATTGCATCTGTTCCAAGTGAAGTGATATACAACCATTTAATTTGTAACTAGTGTTTTGTTAACATAGAAAAAGTACAAAACTGGAAAATGAAAAAAAATATATAATCAAACAGAAACAGCCTTTGCACTTTGATTTGACTTATAACTACACATGTGTGTCTTTTATATTGTCTTTTCTCATAAAAAATATTCTATTGCTCAAAACTGACAGAAAGATGTCCAGTTGACCTTGTTATTGCCTGGATAAAACATTTTACCTGTCCTTATAATAGACATTAGAAGCTTACTCAATATCAAAGTATTAGCTGGAGACAAAAAAAGTACATATGTTATTCAGATATTGAAATTTCAACAACAGTTTTCACCACTGTGTAAGCATTGCATTTTTATCTTACCTCTTTTGAAATAAGAGCTGTTTTAGAATCTCTGTCATTTATTGGTGTAAACTTGACATCAATAAAATCTTTTAACTTGATTGGTCTACCACTCATTGGACATCTTACTTTTTCATCCTATAAAATGTTAACAATTAATTTTAAAATATTATTAAAGGAAAGTGTATTAAATGCCTTCTTGTAGCATAACAATTCCTCTTCAGCCTCTTATATTGTAAGAGCAATAGGGAAAAAAGCAATCATGTTGAATGCAGATAAAAGCAGTCATTTTGACTTCATACAGTAAAAGAGGTGTAATTGTTTATAGAAAATCTGAATTCTTGTGAAATTGCATGCAGTAAAGTCTGTCATAAAAATTGATGACAACAATAATATGAACCATTTAAGGACAACAAATATTTCAGACTGTTTTAAAAAAGCACACACTTACAGGTTTTTCGACTTTAGTAGGAGCAGCAGCTGGCGTTAAGGCAGGAACCCAGAAACTGGGTAATTCTTTACCTTTACCATTGTTCATGTTGCAAATACTTTTATCATCTTTACCACTAGCTGTAAAAGTATAAACAAAATATTGGCATGGATTATCTCCCCTGTATATATTAAAATATTTAAGTCAAAATTTAAATGGTTATTCTTTAACATGTTGTTATTATGATAATTCAAGTCAATGGCCCATGAATGAAGGAAAATGATTAGAGGGGCATATTTACCACGCTCCTCATTTTGTATATGCCTGTTTCAAGTCAGGAGTCTGTAATTCAGTGGATATCACTTGTTGCTGTATATCATATTTGGGTTTTTGTTTTGTTTTGTTTATAAATCTGGCTATTGGTTTCCTCTTTTGAATTGTTGTAAATTGGAAATTTTCAAGCCTTTTGAAGCGTTTTTTTCTGATTGCCGAAGACTGTACGGTGACCTTTAGTTGCTAGCTTTCAAATAATTTTGGTCTCTTGTGGGAAGTTGGCAATTCTACCACATCTTCATATTTTTAAATAAATAGAAAGAAACCCTACTTATAAAATGGATATACACTTAAATTTTGAAACATTCCTGACATCTATAAAAATTAATGAAAATTACAGGTCAACAACATCCTCATATCAGCAATAAATATAACGGATAACTTAGGCCACACCAATTTAACTTATAGTTCTTTGGACAAAAGCTCCAAAAAATATGGGGCGAGCGAGCGAAATTTTTTTGATTGTAAAAAATTCTTGAAAATGAGTTTTGTTGAGGCGGGTGCTCTAAAAGTGGAGCGAGCGGAATTTTTTTTTTTAAATTGTGCAATTTAGAAATTTATGTACATGTTAAAACTGGGTAATTTCAAAGAAAAATTAGGAGAAACATGCTCTTATGCATATAATTTGATGTATTTGTGCCTGTAGTACAGTCTATACCACACCCAACTTTCTGGTTCGCTTTTAAATTTGGTTTAGTATAATTTTTCGTCAAATATGCTCTAACTGTGTGAATTTTTATTTACATTCACACATGTGTATACAATAAGAAGGCAAAGCAGATAAAGTTTAACAAGAGAAATTATGTAAGTTAGGTAAATATATTGTATGGAATACAATTAAAATATGTGCATATATTCCAAAAAATGCCCTAGAAAAATATTAAATATCTTTGATACAGTTGTTTTCATATAGAAGTGATTGTTTATTGGCTGCTTGGCATCTAGTTGGAACTATTTATTCTCAAAAGGATCAACATAATGAGTGAGGTGAATATTTCAACAATATCTTGAGTAAAATAGTTATATTGCTATGCATGTAGATCTCAGTGTAATGAAACATTCTCTTAAAATACATATATAGGTCCTTAGACCACATTCACATGCAATATTCTGATTCGGCAAAATACATTTTCCTTTTGCCTCTGAAACCTAAATGTATCTCAAACTGGAAGTGATTGCACCAATAATACATGCGTTATTTTTATTAGCAGGCCACCATCACTTTGGTCTCGAATATTGGAACTCTTAAATTGTCCATTACAAAAGAGTTCTGAGTGCACGTCAATAGACTAACAAGGGGATGTGGGTTTTCATCAAAATAAGATTAATATGTCATTTTGTTTTTAAATCATGTTAATTTAATATTAATTTCATCCAAGACAGATAGCTCTATCTATGTTTATTGTAGTCCAAGATTACTCTGACGAACAACAGCTGTTTTGCCTGACAAACTGGGCCGTTGGACTACAACACCATATCTTGTCTGGCTAAAAAGCTGTTGTACGTCGAACAAATCTCGGACTATGTCTGTTGAAAGGTATGATCCGGAATGACAATGGTTCTAACAAGTACTGTTCTGTTGTGATCGTGGTGGTCTAACGAAAGATTTTATATTTTGTCTTCTAGAACAAGACTTAATAGATTAAAACGAAATCCATTTCAAATAACTGTGTGTTTAATAACTACTTGTCCTATCTCCTATGCAATGATCTGACACAACTTCATGTTGGCATCCAGATTTTTGACCTTTTATTAACAAATCAATTTATCACACGTGCGTTTGAATCGATTGGTGCAATATATGCACAAGAAAAACGTCTACAAGAAAAAAAAATGTCAAGGATAAACTGATTTTGGAGCAGCATGCGGCCCAAAAATTTGCAGAAGCGGTAATTATTTTTTTTTATTGAAAAGTCAATTTCTCCAAAACAGGAGCGGGAAAATCCAAAGAACTATTAATCAAATTGGTGTGGCCTTACCATTTTTGTCAGATGGAGCTTCCACATGACTAATAAGTTTCTGTTTCTTTGTTTCTAATTCTGCTTTCGCTAATTCATGTAGCTCTTCCTGAATCATATAACAAAGTCAAATGATGAATAAGTACAAGCCTGTAAGCAATGTTTTTTATTAACTTCTACATGAATTATGTAACAATTTCTATGATCAGAAGAATAACATGGCCACCAATTTGGCGACATTTATACTTATACAGACATTTATTGTCGGTTTGAACATTGTGAGCAGAAAAATTGGTACAGTTACGTTAATGTTGTTCAAATCTATTTTAATTATTTATTTTTGTTTATACATTTCAAAACACACTAATACATCTAGGCATTATTCATCTTTTAATTTCAAACCATCCTAAGCTCCTAGCTATTGAAGGTATATCTAGAAATGTGCATTTAACAAAGAAATGTAATAAATAAAGATAGTAAAGTGTCAAAACTTGTTTATATCTAGTGTTATCTGATAATCCTCTCAGTAAACCCCATAAATAGATATCGAACATATAACATCAAATAGAACATATCTTCTGCTTGCAAACTTCATTTGTATATTCCTAAGCAGCAGAGTTTTAGTAAATTATACATAAATTATGATAATATGTGTCAAATCGACCCTGAAACATGAATTTAACAGCTAATGTCCCATCAAACACACTCTGTAAGTAACATTTTTATTGCTTTAGTGAGAGGAAAAAAATTAATGAAATAAAAAAAAATACATAAATTATTATTAATGCTCACATTAGCTTTATTTATTTGTTTTCCATATTCTTTCAGCTTTCTTGCAATCTGTTTCTTTTGTTGTATGATGAATTCTAGTATAGCTTCTTTGTCATACAGAAAACCTTCTGGTCTATATAAACATATAAATAAATTGTCAAAATCATATATTCCAGTATAATGAGTATATAGATATAGGAAGATGTGGTGTTAACACCTTTTTGTTATTGCATAAATGTAATAATGCATATCCTCATGTAAAACACCCTGTTTATATCTTACATAGTTAAAACTAGCCATAAAGTATTAGACAAATGAAAAAAGGTTATAGATAATGTCCAACTGATGAACTGCTTTAAAGAACACTAGAACACACCCGCGAAATCACGGGCATACAGCTTGTGAACTGTTGTAGGATGATTTTTTGTAAAAGATATTATGTATGAAGAATTTCATAAAAGGTACCAAAAGCCCTCTCCCTTTTTCCAAAGTCCGATATTTGTTTCCTTTCTGTTAAATTCAATTCATTTTTGTGTTTCTGGCCTCAGACCACAATTATTCTTCTCCTTTGCTACAATGCTTCGTTAAATCAAATTAACAATTTGCACCGTTTCAAACATGTAATAAATGTAACTGCTTGTATATAGACCATAATGAGTCTAACAAAATATGCTTCTAGGACAACCCATCAGTGCTTTTTCTTTTAAGAGCCTTATTAACATGCCATTGGTAGGATATGAATCATGTATAAATGACTAAAACAGACTAAGGCTAATTTGAGGGGTGGTCGGAGAGGTCCTGATCCCAAAATCCCGGGCTTATAACCATGAAATCCCGAGATGCAGAATTAAAAGAAATTCTTATCCCGAAATCGAAAAATATATTCCCTGATCCCGTAAGGATCAATCCCCAAATCCCGAGCTTAAAAACATCCGATCCCGACGCCCCGAAAAAGGTCCTGCCTCCCTCTAATCTCTACCTTACTTTCATTTTCGCCAAATCACTGTTTTCCCTTTCAACAATATTTTGTTTTGCCCCATTTATGGGCATTATGTTTCCTAGTCTGTGCATCCATGCGTTCGGTCGTCCGTCCCGTCTTCAGGTTAAAGTTTTTGGTCGAGGTAGTTTTAGATGAAATTGAGCATGTTTTACTTATTTTAATATATATATTTTTCATTTTTGTTCTCTATCATACGATTGGTTGTACTTGTGTCACATGTTTTACTTATTTTAATATATATACAACTGGTATGACCCCTTAAATAGTAAACATTTCAAAGAAAACAGTAGACAGAATACAGAGAGTATATATATATTAAAAGTAGTATAATCGTGGTTTACATGTAGATAAAAGCGAAAAATAATTGTCCTCTATAAGGAGGTATAATAGTTGTGGTTCTTGCGATCTAAACACCATTATATGGAGAACGCTCTGATTGGCTTATTTATTTTTCATTTTTGTTATCTATCATACGATTGGTTGTATTCATGCATGTTTCAAACCGGAAATTATATCTATGACTAAAAGTCAGTCTAATGACGGAATCATATCCGGACTCCTTTTTTGTCGTTTTTCTCCCAAAATAACGCAATTTGAATAATCATAAGAATAGATGACAAATGCGACTATGCATGTTACCTATAAGACACAGAGGCATGATGATTGGTTTATTGTGGAACAAAGACAAGCGACACACAAAATGAGGTCTTCTCGTTTAATAGTATAGATTTGCAGCTATGTTTGGTGAAAATCTATGACTAATAGGGAGTCCTGGACAATGCTGTTACTGCTGTAAGGTATGAAAAATGTAATGCAAGCTGTGTTGAGGTAAACATCAAGCTATGTATATTATTGATTCCCTTATTCTAAATTCTAAAACAGCTGGTGTGGTTTTAAGGTAGCATGTTTTCCTCAAATGAGCATTTATGAGTAAGAGGCTAGTCAGCAATTAAAGAAAGATATTATGGGGTGAAAAGTGTTTAAACAGCTTGTTTTTTTCTGAGCTATATGGAGCATTTACAGAATCCCACTTTGTGTGTCAGCTGCTATTACAAAATAATTGTAAATTCTAATAAAAGTACTTGCAAGTAAATGCTAGTTCAACAAGAGTGCATACGCTGAAATGTCTCGCCTTCTATATTAATCATTGATATTATGTTGATAGTCCTAAGTATAAAGTTAAGCTTTATAACAACTGTCACATAAACATTAACCAAGATAACTAAACAAAGACCAATGAACCTTGAAAATGAGGTCAAGGTCAGATGAACCATGCCAGGCAGACATGTACAGCTAACAATGCTTCTATACAACATATATAGTTGACCTATTACTTATAGTTTAAGAAAAATAGACCAAAACACAAAAACTTAACACAGTGCAATGAATCGTGAAAATGAGGTCACGGTCAAATAAAACCTGCACGACTGACATAAAGATCATAAAATATTTCCATACACCAAATATAGTTGACCTATAGCATATAGTATTAGATAAAAAGACCAAAACTCAAAAACTTAACTTTGACCACTGAACCATGATAATGAGGTCAAGGTCACATGACATCTGCCCGCTAGACATGTACACCTTACAATCATTCCATACAACAAATATAGTAGACCTATTGCATATAATATGAGAAAAACAGACCAAAACACAAAAATTTAACTATAACCACTGAACCATGAAAATGAGGTCAAGGTCAGATGACACCTGCCAGTTGGACATGTACACCTTACAGTCCTTCCATACACCGAATATACTAGCCCTATTGCTTATAGTATCTGAGATATGGACTTGACCACCAAAACTTAACCTTGTTCACTGATCCATGAAATGAGGTCAAGGTCAAGTGAAAACTGTCTGACAGACATTAGGACCTTGCAAGGTACGCACATATGAAATATAGTTATCCTATTACTTATAATAAGAGAGAATTCAACATTACAAAAAATTTGAACTTTTTTTCAAGTGGTCGCTGAACCATGAAAATGAGGTCAAGGACATTGGACATGTGACTGACAGACACTTCCTAACATGAGGCATCTATATACAAAGTATGAAGCATCCAGGTCTTCCACCTTCTTAAATATGAAGCTTTTAAGAAGTTAGCTGACACCGCCGCCGCCGTAGCCGCATCACTATCCTAATGTCGAGCTTTCTGCAACAAAAGTTCCAGGCTCGACAAAAACTAATATAAAATAAATCACTTTCTCAGAGACTAATCAAGGTTATTTATATTCCATAATATCATTCATATAGCTGTAGGTAAAAGATATTTATCAGTAAAAGTCATATGCTTTTATTTCCCGGTATATCTTTTCAATGTATACCATGCATTTCCCCAAATATGGGCACATCCCATAGTAGTTATACAAGTCAAAATGATTGGCAAAATGTGTTGATGCTAACATCAAATGAAAATATATTTGTTATCAATTGGTTAATAATAAAATTCAAAATCAAAATCAATACATGGCAGTAGATACTTACGTTACAATAGGATTCCTGCATGGTTGTAGTGTCAAACAACAACAGTCAAAATTCTATAACAAACAAACAAATAAACAGTAGTGGTGTGAACATCAAGCATGTCATATATGAATGGAAAAATCAAAATCATTCTAATGTAAATATAATGAATATCAAGTAAAGCATGAAAATCTTTTTCAATAGTTGTATAAACATGATAAATATTGGATCCTTTTTTTATATATACAAATCAAAACAATTCCTAGACAGGTTCCAAATTACAACCAAGACTTAAAATGATCATGTTAATATAAGCCAACTTTGGATGTCAGCAACACATAGTGTGACATATTTTTAGTGTGATCTAGGAAATAAGTATGTTAATATATATGAATATGCAATATCTAAATTAAAAATTTCTAAGGGTTCTGTGGAACCCAGTGTCTCACCTTCTTTTGCTGTTTATCACAGACTCAATAAAAATGAGGAAAAAAATCAATAAAAATATTGATTCCTCTTGATACTATCTTTTGATTGTAAGAAGCTTCTTTCCAAATTTGGTAAAAATCCAGGATAGTTTATGAATTTAATAAATGTTTTAAAAACTTTAACTGCAGGTGTATGTAATGTTAACTAGCAGAAAAAAGTAAAATACGGGAAAAAAAGGATTTTTTTTTACAAAATTTACTTCTGGATACTATCTTATGATCATAAACAAGCTGCTGTCCAAGTTTGGTACAAATCCAGGATAGTTTAAGAAAGTTATTAAAATTTTAAAACTTTAACAACAGAGTAAATGTTATGTTTCCTGGCAGAAAAACTAAGTTCATTAGACATGTTAGATAAATGATTATTGTTGACAATTGAGAGTCGAGAGTCTATAATTGAGACATCTAATTTAGGGCCCATCTCAAAAGAGTAGAATTATTGATATAATCGGTAAAATCATAATTTTTTAACATTGCTACACAGGTGCAGATCCAGCCATTTTGAAAGATAGGGGAGGAGTTCAACACCCAGAATACCTAATAACATTCACATACCCGGTAATAAAAAATTCCAAAGACAAGGCCGAGAGTTCCAACCCTCGGAACATGCCCCTGGATCCGCCAATACTATATCACTCGATGATAATGTTTAGTTCAGTGGACAGAGGCAAATTGCCCAGGTTCAAACTAGGTTTGATTGAAAATGAGACAACTATCAATCAAAGTTCAAATACAGGGAATGTAAGCAATTTTATCCTGCAATTAGCCAACTATTTTAAAAATAACAGGTATACAAATCATTTTTTGCTATATTTTTACATGTACAAACTCGCTACGAAACAGGAGAAAAGGTTGGCAGAGCCTCGCTTTTCTTCCTGTTTCTAAAGCTCATACAAATAAATTTATATTTTCCAACAACACACATAAATTGTATATATAGGCAACCGTACGGTCTTCATCCGTGAGAAAACCCATACCGTATATTCATCTATAAAAAGCCACGACATAATATGAAACAATTAAATTGAGAACCTTACGGCCTAATTTTTAACAAAACATTAAAAGAAAAACAAATATGACATATATGAACTAACGACAACCACCAAACTACAGGTTCTGACTTAAGACAGGCACATAAAGAATGTGACAGGGTTATACATGTTTGTGAGCCCTAAATTTTTCCCTAACTTTGGACAGTGATGTTACAACACAAGTTAGGAACAAACTATAAAAAACGTTGAAAATGACTTAACTCATCTAATCGATACACAACAGGTTTTGATTGACAACCACAACCACATATGAATTGTACGCAGCGGTTTCCTAGGACACCAAAATAATGCACAACATTTCAACTCGGTACCAGAAATAGGACACAGACTTCAACCTGATTTCATTGAGAACCTTTTATAATAGCGGATACAATATAATAGTTTAACTGTTATCCAATAATGACGAGCTAATGTCGAACATGATATTCACAGACTTAAATGTTCAATAAATCAAAGTGTTATACTTTATGCTCGTTAAATTAGTAGAAAGAGGACCAAATGGCAAATTTAATTTACCGAAAGAATTAAGCCTTTACTTTATCATACTGCATTTGACTTTACAACATGCATTAAGTTATCGATAGAAACAATCAAAATGGTTTTTGAGAAGACCCCTTAAAAATGATTATTTTCTCTCAATTCTAGTTTGTAGTTTGTCAAAAGTAGTCGTTAATCTAACACGTCTAATTATAAGTAAAATACGGAAAAAATAGAATTTTTATTTTAACAAAATTTACTTCTTGATACTATCTTATGAACATAAACAAGCTTCTGTCAAAGTTTCGTAGAAATCAAGGATAGTTTAAAAAAATTATTAAAATTTCAAAAACTTTAACCACAGGGTGAATATTTGTGGACACCGCTGACACTGACGGAATGTAGGATTGCTATGTCTCACTTTTCAACTAAAGTCATAGGCTAGACAAAAGTGATTGTACATTATATTTAAATCTAACACATATTATAATTTAACTGTTGAGCCCTGTAACAACTGACCAACCTTGATAGAATCTTTTCCAAATCTGGCACTTTTACTTCCATAGCCTGATGATTTGGTATCTCTCTGTCTTTCATGGTATGTATACACTGTTCCTGCTGTGCAGTTCTTTGAATGTCTTGTCATTTTGTATTGGGATTAATCTAAAAAGATAAATGTGGTACAAAGATCTGTTTATATATGCATTATTACATGTACATTTTGAACATACATGTAAAATTATTCATAATTCAATATGTCAATTCTTAAAACAAAGACTGCTTTTTCATACATTTTATGTATATCATTCAAAACATTGTCTTTTTTAGAGAACTAAAAATTCTGTTAGTTATCAAGTTCTTTTTATTCTTCCATAGTATCGAAGAAATAGCTAGACTCAAGCTGAAATAAATGCAAATAGAACTGCTAGACTTTCATAAGTCCCCATAACATGAATACAGAATTTTTTTCTCGATACTATCTTTGTAAGAAGCTTCTGTCTAAGTTTGGTAAAAATTCAGGATACTAAATGAATCTAATAATTTTTTAATAAATGTTTAAAAAACTTTAACTGCAGACTGTATGTAATATTAACTGGAAGAAGTCCATTTATAAGTAAAATATGGATTATGAATAAACACTAAAACAAAACAGGTACAAAATTTTAACAAAATTTCCTTCTAGATACTAGCTTTTGATCATAAACAAGCATCTGTCCAAGTTTGGTACAAATCCAGAACAGTAAATATAATAAAGTTATTAAAGTTTTAAAACTTTAACCACAGTCTAGAGCAAATGTAATTTATCCTGGCAGAAAAAGTAAGTCCATTTATAAGTAAAATATGGGAAAATTAGATATTTTTTTACAAAATTTACTTCAGGATACTATCTAATGATCATAAACAAGCTTCTGTCCAAGTTTGGTACAAATTCAGGATAGTTTAAGAAAGTTAATAAAATTTCAAAAACTTTAACCAAAAAATGTATACAATGTACATGTATGTAATGTTTCCTGGCAGAAAAACTAAGTTCATTTATAAGTAAAATGCAGAAAAACAGGAATTTTTTTTTACAAAATTTACTTCTGGATACTATCTTCTGTCCAAGTTTGGTAGAGATAAATAATAAGAATAATAAATACAATATTTATAGAGCGCATTATATAATAACAAAAATTACTCTAAGCGCTTCACATTCTAAAAGAAATATATATAAAATACAAAAATACATAAAACATTGATTACAAAGCACTGTCTTAAAAGAATCAAACAAGCATATAAAAATTTATAAAGATACTTAAAAAAAGAAAAAAGAAATGAAAAATGCATGTACATTTACCCTAAAATATACACAAGAGTGCACACGCTGAAATGTCTCGCCTTCTATTCTAATCATTGATATTATGTTGATAGTCCTAAGTATAAAGCTAAGCTTTATTACAACTGTCACATAAACTTAACATTAACCAAGATAACTAAACAAAGACCAATGAACCTTGGAAAAGAGGTCCAGGTCAGATGAACCATGCCAGGCAGACAGGTAAAGCTAACAATGCTTCTATACAACATATATAGTTTGACACATTACTTATAGTTTAAGAAAAATAGACCAAAACACAAAAACTTAACACTGTGCAATGAACCGTGAAAATGAGGTCACGGTTAAATAATACCTGCTCGACTGACATAAAGATCATAAAATATTTCCATACACCAAATATAGTTGACCTATGGCATATAGCATAAGATAAAAAGACCAAAACTCAAAAACTTAACTTTGACCACTGAACCATGAAAATGAGGTCAAGGTCACATGATATCTGCCCGCTAGACATGTACACTTAACAATCATTCCATACAACAAATATAGTAGACCTATTGCATATGGTATGAGAAAAACAGACCAAAACACAAAAATTTAACTATAACCACTGAACCATGAAAATGAGGTCAAGGTCAGATGACACCTGCCAGTTGGACATGTACACCTTACAGTCCTTCCATACACCGAATATACTAGCCCTATTGCTTATAGTATCTGAGATATGGACTTGACCACCAAAACTTAACCTTGTTCACTGATCCATGAAATGAGGTCGAGGTCAAGTGAAAACTGTCTGACAGACACGAGGACCTTGCAAGGTATGCACATATCAAATATAGTTATCCTATTACTTATAATAAGAGAGAATTCAACATTACAAAAAATTTGAACTTTTTTTTCAAGTGGTCACTGAACCATGAAAATGAGGTCAAGGACATTGGACATGTAACTGACGGAAACTTTGTAACATGAAGCATCTATATACAAAGTATGAAGCATCCAGGTCTTCCAACTTCTAAAATATAAAGCTTTTAAGAAGTGAGCTAACGCCGCCGCTGTAGCCGCCGCCGGATCACTATCCCTATGTCGAGCTTTCTGCAAACAAAAGTTGCAGGCTCGACAAAAACTGTCTTAAACTAATGCAGTCAATTAAAAGTATATAAAATCTACAAGAAATCCTTAAAAGCAATCTTTAGATTATATAACAAAGACATGTGTAAAGTTTTAAGCAATAATCATAAATGGTTTTTTGAGATACAGTATGGCGTGACATGTAAAAAACCCCTCCCGATTTTTTACAAAATACTCAATAACTCAAAAATGAAATTTTGAATCATCACCAAAAAGTATACAGATATTAAGATTAATATAACTAAGAAGTGTTTAAAGTTTTAAGCCATAATCAAGAATCGTTTTTGAGATACAGTGCGACATGTGAAAAAAACACACCCCTGTTTTAGTTACAAAGTGCTGTAACTCAAAAAGTTTTAATCTTATTTTCACCAAAAAGTATACAGATCATTTGACCATCATAAGAAACAACTATATTAAGTTTTAAGAAATTTGGATAAGTCATTCTCAAGTTACAGTGCGACATGTTTACGCCGGACAGACAGCCGGACAGACAGATGGACGGACATTTGTCAGTCAGGGGACTTACTGAAATAGGTGATTTTTAAATCACTTATTTGAGTAGCAAAATCGTGGTTTTGTCACAAATTGGAATTTTGTATTTTTTTCAAAATTCTAAACACATAGGTTTAAATAATATCTTTTAATTAGTAACATTAAAAAAAAATAACTTTTTGCTTCTTTTAAGTAGAAGTTTCCCTTGATGCAATCAATTTTAGTAAGTTTATATTATTGTTTAAAAAATGCTATAATAATTGTAAGCTATAGAACATGTCCTCTTAAAGTTTTCTCCAGTCATGGGAGATATTTTCCTCTGATACTTCCATGGTTTCATCTTTCGAAGTTTGTAATAAAATCAATACTTGTTCATGATTTAATAAATGTCAAAAACTTTACTGAGTGTATGTAAATTAGTAGGTATTATTAAAAGAATTGATAACCTTAAAAAAAGTACAATTTTATTAATTTCTTCAAATCCTTTGATTCATAACAAGCATCTGTCAATACTGGTACAAACAAACAGATGTTTAAGTTTGATAAGTTTAGAAACTTTAACCATCGGGACAATAGTAATTTATCCTAGCTAAATAAAATTAATCCACTTCATATATAGTAAAATTAATTTTTTTACAAAATTACTCAAGATACTATTAAGACAAGACAACTCATTCCAAGTTTTGGAAATTAATGTTTAAAAGTTAATTAAAATTCACTTTAACTAAGATAATGCTATAATATGTATATAATGTTCCTGTCAAAAAATAGTTAGTTTATAAGTAAAATGCAGAAAATCAGGTATTAATTTTTTTTCAATTTTTGTAATCCTCCGTTTGGCAGAAATAAATTAAATAATTTAGTCATTTTTATGAGCACTTTGAATAAAAAAATTACTTATGCGCTACATTTAAATATAGAAGAAATAAAATCATAAAAATCATTTTAAAACATGTCTTAAAGATAAAAAGCATTAATTGATAAAGTACTTAAGAGAAATGAAAATGCTGTACAACTAAATATAAAATGTCCCTAACACAAAAGAATAAATAAAACTACAGGAAATCCATTACTCTTTTTCAACATGTTTAATTTAAAATAATATAAATGTTATATCCGACATGTCACCAATTCCACATTATGCCTTTTTATCAAAGGATAGGTCGTAGACTCTTTTTGCATCAAAAAAATATAGCAGTTTAAATAATTGTTAAAATGTTAAGAACCATTAAGAATTTTTTAATACGTGCGAATAAAAAAAAACACCTGTTATAGCTTCGTGCTACATAAAATTTTAATCTTATTTTACAAAGTATAAATCTTTGCCATCATGGGAACTAGAAATATTTAGTTCTAAAGATTTGATAAGTCATTCTCAATTCACAGTGCCATTTTAGTTACAAAGTAGGACAGATGTTCGGACATTTGTATACCATAATACGTCCCGCATTTTCGTGTGTATAAAAAAATTGAAATATTAATTAATTTTTGTTAAGACTTTTTAAGTCCGCTTCAAGGATGAAATCACTTCCTTTGTCTTTTTGATGACTTGAAAAATATATATTATCCGTAAGTGAAATATTTAAGGAATCATTACTATATTTTTAATAATTTTTGATATTGAAAAACTTGATCAGATGAAGTTTTGACTTAAATAGTCAAGAACTTTAACAATCTACACAATATTCAAATGAAAACTTAAGTGTTTTACCATTCTTTTTCAAATCTTTGTTAAATAAGAAATTTACCCAATTCGTCCTTACCGGACCTAGCTCATTTATCAAAACATATACAAGAAAGAAAATATTTTACTACAACAAAATCAATATTTATGTCAGTACTTTTGAGATTCCAGGTGCATTTCCCATTTAAAATTTTGTGAAGATTAGGAATTGCTCAATTTTGACCATGTTTAAAAAGACAAGAGTTGTTTGCAATATAAAAAAATTTGTAAAAACTGATTAAATAGGGACAAAATACGATAAGGTGTACGAGTAGATTGAAGATTTCACAAATGTGTATTCAGTATATGTGAAGGTTTAAACCTACATAGCAAACTAATGAAATACCTAGAATTATGTTAAAATATGGCGAAATGGCAAAAACTTTCTTCAAGAATTAAGAATAGTATTTCTATTCACCGGAAGTTGTTATTCATTAGTTGATTATCTCCCCATACAAAATATTAGCTTTTAAAAAAGCTTGTTTCGGAGGTAAGACAATTCGCCCCATTGCCATATCGCACTCTTTGCAACCAACTCGCCACTTTTTAAAAATTCGCCCCTCTTCTTTACCAACTCGCCCAACTTTCTTTAAAAAAAAAACGTGAAAAAGGGTTCTTAATTATTTATCATGCCAACATCGCCCCACTAATAAAGAAGGGTGAAATCTCGATGATAAAAGATAAAATTAAAGGTTTGCCAACTAAGCCCTACGTCATGAACAATATATGTAATCATAAAAAAAAAATCATTTGGGATACTGATTGGAATCAAATATTTAATATTACACTGTATGGTTATGACTGAATTTAAATAATGCTTCTTTTGTGAGTATTAAAATTTGGTTTCTTTTATTACTATAACATGTATGATAAGTTGAAGTTACTCGCATTTTATATAATATTCATTTTTGAGAATACTATTTTAACAAAACGAAGTTGTATATGAGACTGAGACTACTATGTGTTATAGTAGTCTCATTTATGAGAAACTAAAATATTTATTTGTTTCATTTTGATGAATGACGTGTTTTGTTTTTTTTTTTTTTTTTTTTTCTTGTTTTTTTTTTTAATTAACTGACTTATTCCTTTATTCACATGAGGTTGTCTGACTTCATACAGGAACTTCTAATGAAGTGATGAAACGATACTAGTATTATCCTTTAACTTTACTTCCGCTACAAAGATGATTTCATCTCACTAACTCATGTAATTCTATCAAGGTTTGAGGACTTTGTTGACCCGTGACAAAATATAAAATTTAAAAAAAAATGAACCACACACTTTATCGGAAACATTTCATAGAATATATTTCTTTTGTTAAACACTAATTTTGATCATCAGAGGATTAATATTTCCTTACGAAACGAGTTTGTTCACCGACATGGAATAGTCTGTTTCCTCGATATGTTCCAATTGTCATTACCATAATCTCTTCCTTCTTTCCCCAAATAGACTTATGACTTATGACCGGGTTTGTACCTGCACGAGCAACACGACATGAAGCAGTATCTGCTAACCTTTTTTGACTGACACCTGACATCACCCTATTGAGTCATGGATTTATGTGAAGTTCGTGCTGCTCAAACTTTAGTTTTCTGTTTTGTTTTGTATATTATTGTTTGCCTTTTTAATTTTCTTCTCTCTTTTTGCCATAGTGTTGTCAGTTTATTTCAAGGTTATGAGTTTGAATAACCCTGTGTTATCTCTCGCCTCTCTTTGAACGAGTTGAACACAGGTTAATAGGTTTTCTTCAAAACAAATATGACTTTTGGTGGATTTGGCTACTATTTTTATGTCCGTTCGGTTATAAAGCTTTTCGGTGTTTTCTTTTTTTTCCCTTGCCTTTCGAATATTCGGCTACAAGCGATACTGATGACACAGTCATGGAATAGTCTGTTTCCTCGATATGTTCCAATTGTCATAACAATAATCTCTTCCTTCTTTCCCCGAATTAGACTTATGACTTATCACCGGGTTTGTACCTGTACGAGCAACACGACATGAAGCAGTATCGGCTAACCTTTTTTGACTGACACCTGACATCACCCTACTGAGTGATTTATGTGAAGTTCGTGCTGCTCAAACTTTAGTTTTCTGTTTTGTTTTGTATATTATTGTTTGTCTTTTTATTGTTCTTCTCTCTTTTTGCCATAGCGTTGTCAGCTTATTTCAAGATCAGGAGTTTGAATAACCCTGTGTTATCTCTCGCCTCTCTTTGAACGAGTTGAACACAGGTTAATAGGTTTTCTTCAAAACAAATATGACTTTTGGTGGATTTGGCTACTATTTTTATGTCCGTTCGGTTATAAAGCTTTTCGGAGCTTTCTTCCCCCCCCCCCCCTCCTTGCCTTTCGAATATTCGGCTACAAGCGATACTGATCGATAATTCAAGAAAAACCTTGTTTTCATTTTTTTAGGAAGTTTCAACTATTTCTCATGTGTTCACGAGCAAATGTGTGTAACGAGTATTCAATCAAATAATGTTTTGAGTCTAAATTTTCCCAACCACAGACACATTTTATATACTTGTTATTGTTTTCCAGTTATGGAACTCAAACAAAAATCAAACAGCGCTACTGAATCTCAATGAGTTAAAAAACAACGAAGTCACTTAGACTGAACAACAGAACACATGATTAAAAGGTCATTAAAGATAGTACATTCCTAGCATAGTCTCCTTCTCAGGCGACGCCAAAGAATATTCTACGACCTATGGAAGCATAAATTAGAATGTTTACAATAGGAAAACGCATAAATATAAGATCATGGGACATAACCTAATACTTTATCGAATGCCTGAGGCGCTTTGTGGTATTATCTTTGATCAGAAAAGGCATATTTGGAAGAGCAGACTACCCTGAACAACTCTTGGTAAAAAAAATTACGTAGTATGTCAGTAAAAAGTAAAAGAATTTACAAAAACATATACAATGTAATAACTTTATAATGTTATGTTGGTTGCATGTGATATTGGTTCAATGATGGTGTAAGTAAGTAAGTAAGTAAGTAAGTAAGTAAGTAAGTAAGTAAGTAAGTTGTGGTATGATTACCAATGAGACAACTGTCCACAAGAGACCAAAATGACACAGACATTAACAACTATAGGTCACCGTACGGCCTTCGACAATGAGCAAAGCCCAATACCGCATAGTCAGCTATAAAAGGCACCGATAAGCCAATGTAAAACAATTCAAACGAGAAAACTAACGGCCTTATTTATATAAAAAATGAAAGTAATTAAGTAAGTAAGTAGGTATTATTTTATTATAGTGACATGTGTAATAACAGTTCAGTAAAGTACAAATATATAACATACACAATAAAATACACCCGACCCATTGGGTCTTTAAGTCACTTTCAAATCATAAAACGTAATTCCTTTATCACGGATTTCAAACAAAATAATGAAAAGTAAGATTAAGCTAAATTCAAAGTAATTAATTAATAATAATAAATTCTAAACTAAATAAAAAATGAAGTTATTAGAAGATCGATTTAGTAAATGTCAAGTTGAATGCATAATAAATTAATATTTGTAATAAAAGCAACTGGAAATATTCAGATTGACCATGAAGTAACATTTTTACATTTTCAGAATACAGTCAAATACAATCAATACTGTTAACTACACGATCATAATTGAAATTGCAATATACTGTTTATCAAACTGTTCATGTATATAACACTACACGTCTATGCCAGAACGCTTTCACTGTATAACTTAGCCAGCTTACTAGGATAGTTTGTCATCAAAAAGATAACTTTTTCATCGTTTGTCAAGATTCAAGATTTTCAAGATTTTATTCATCACCTCAGACACATACTTGTGTACAAGAGGACACTATATACAAACATATTAAGAAAATACATAGCGAGACAGGACAAAAAAATCACAAATACATAGTATATTATAAAAGAAAATTGGTATAATTAGATTAAGTATTTTATACCTTTCTTTACGAAAATTGATAATTTCCTTTGAACTTGTACGTTACATATAGACAGCAAGCCAGTAAATTTGTTCTTGCTTGGATTCATTACATAGTAATTAGGTATAAACTTTGATCTAAGAGCAGAAACATCAGCATTTTTACAGGGAAACAATATATGAAACTCATTCCCTATTCCCTCATTACATAATGTACATATTCTACTTTCGCTCGCGATCCCCGCCCATCTGACCGTCTCAATAGGTAACTTCAAATTCGAGCATCGAAGTTTAGATATGTAATATTTGTCCTTCTCTAAAGGTAATAATCTAAGGTTTTTCAAATGACTTTATTCCAATCTCTTTAAATGAGTGAATATTAGAAATTATTTTTCCAAGTGCTCTACCAGCCCTTTTGACTTTGCTTAGGTGGTTGTGGTAAAATTTCCCTTAAATGTAAATATATAAAACCCAAGTATTTGTATTGGTCAACAACTTCGAGTTGATTTCTTCCGATCATGAAATTGTAATCAGTCTGGTTACATTTTGACTTTCTGAAGTGAACACGTTTTGATTTATTGGTATTGATTAAAACTCTTCAGCGTTTACACCAGTCCCCGAGCTTATTTAACATTAATTGTAGATCGTCTTCGCTTTTAGCCAACAAAGCTATATCGTCTGCATAAAGTAACGCCGATAATTTCCTGTCTGAGATGACAATGCCAATATTCAATTCATTCAGTTCAGCTATTAGGTCATTTATGAAAATTGAAAATAATGTAGGCGATAAATTGTCTCCTTGTTTTACACCAGTTGTACAGGGGAACCAGTCAGTTAACTTTCCATTCATTTTTACACAAGATTCGGAACTATTGTAAATGCTCTTTATAGAGTTGTAAATTTTACCAACTATATTATTAACTAACAGTTTATAAAGCATAATTTCTCTGTCAACAAAATCGAATTAATACTAAAACATAACAGAGCTTGCGTTTTACCGTTTCCAGTACTCCTAATCAAAATGATCAAAACAATTTGTTCTTATCTTGCATAAGAATTTTTGGTGGGGTTGGTGTTGATCATCTGTATTTTTAATGCAATGTTTTAAGCATTTAAGCATATAACTTCATTGATTTAAGGTAGAAATGGGCGTTTTTTCCTTGTGGGCAAGTTGCAAAAATACTTTTTTTTAAATATTTTACCAAGCCTCATTAAATAAACAAGAAAAAATATATATCTTGGAATTCAAAGATTAAATTAGCACAAAAGTAAGTGTCATTAAATGTATATAAAATTTTGATAAAAATCATTTTAAAATCAAGGGCAAGTGATTATATTTAATATGAAAGGACAATTTTTGTTTTAGGGATTTTTTCAACAAGATGACACCTTTTATATGAAGTCAGTTACCACCAACCTTCAATGTTTGAAAATTGTACAGGCAAAATATTTGTGCTTTGGTAGAATATTGATATCATTGTTTTTTATTGGTTAAAAACTATTAACAATGAAATCTCAATGTTTCTAATGCAATTGGCCTATATGTGAAAATTCAGAATGGAAATGGGAAAAGAGACAACAACCCGACCATAGAAAAAAACCAACAGCAGAAGGTCACCAACCGGTCTTCAATGTAGCGAGAAATTCCCGCACCCGGAGGCGTCCTTCAGTTGGCCCCTAAACAAATATATACTAGTTCAGTGATAATGAACGCCATACTAATTTCCAAATTGTACACAAGAAACTAAAATTAAAATAATACAAGACTAACAAAGGCCAGAGGCTCCTGACTCGGGACAGGCGCAAAAATGCGGCGGGGTTAAACATGTTTGTGAGATCTCAACCCTCCCCCTATACCTCTAGCCAATGTAGAAAAGTAAACGCATAACAATACGCACATTAAAATTCAGTCCAAGAGATGTCCGAGTCTGATGTCAGAAGATGTAACCAAAGAAAATAAACAAAATGACAATAATACATGAATAACAACAGACTACTAGCAGTTAATTGACATGCCAGCTCCAGACTTCAATTAAACTGACTGAAAGATTATGATTTCATCATATGAACATCAGGCACAATCCTTCCCGTTAGGGGTTTAGTATCATACCATCATAACATATATGAGAAGAACATAACCCGTGTCATGCCAACAACTGGTTTTTGAATAAATGTGTTTAGTTCCGATGCAAAGACCCTATAAGTGAATCAATATTAACGCCAAAATATGCAATCTTTAATGACCTGACAACAGTATCGTAACTATATCCCTTCTTAATAAGTCTATTTGTTAGTTTTTGAGGTGAATACTGACACCTTTGTGCTTTATAAAGAATATTTTCATAAAAAATTGGATGTGAAATACCTGAACGTATAAGAAGTTTGCATGTTGAGCTATATTTACGAATGATGTCCTTATACCGATGATAAAATTTAGTAAATGTTTTGACTAGTTTGTGATATCGAAAACCCTGGTGTAATAATTTTTCAGTAATACATAAATTTCTCTCGTTAAAATCTAAAACATTGTTACATACACGAGCGAATCGTACAAGTTGAGATATATAAACACCGTAAGATGGTGACAAGGGAACGTCACCATCTAAAAATGGATAATTAACGATAGGAAATGAAAAATCTCTTTTATCATAAATTTTAGTATTCAGCTTTCCGTTAGTGATATAGATATCAAGATCGAGGAAAGGACAGTGGTCATTGTTAGTATTAGCTTTATTTAAAGTAAGTTCAGCAGGATAAATTTCTTTAATATACATACTGAAGTCGTCATTATTGAGAGCCAAAATATCATCCAAATATCTAAAAGTATTATTAAATTTGTTTATCAGATGTTGTTTCGATGGGTCTTTGCTTATTTTTGTCATAAATTTTAACTCATAGCAATACAAAAACAGGTCCGCAATAAGTGGTGCACAGTTAGTCCCCATTGGAATTCCGATAATCTGACGATATACGGAATTCCCAAAGCGAACAAAAATGTTATCTAGTAAAAATTCAAGGGCATATATAGTATCAAAGCTTGTCCAATTGACATAGTTTTTTGTTTATTGCTACTAAAAAATGACCTAAAAGAGTTTGAACATATATATTCACATTCTGACTTTTTAAATGCCCATTTAATTAGGTGTGTGAATTTTTTCTTAATGAGAATGTGAGGCAATGTGGTATACAGGGTAGAATATGGCCGGACATGCAGTCAATTTATGCCAGGAATAACAAATAAATCATTTCTTCTTTGTTCTCTTTGGTATCTTGTATGTCTGTATTTCATTCTAATAAGACGTTTTATTTTTATAATTATCTGAGGTTGGGTGAAGTTTGTATTTTTAATCTTTGTTGGTACTCTCTGATCAATAATCTTTATGGTGTTTTCTTTGAAATAACACCAAATGTGGCCGATATGTAAATAGGTTTTCTAGTTAAAGGATTCTACAGATTAGTAAACAACAGCATGAATTTCATCTTTGTTGGCCCCTTTTTCATATTTGTATTTGTTCCATGCATGCATGGTCGTACATAATCAGTGGAAGAGCAAAAGAAAGTTTGATGTCACTATGCTTGAATTATATCCAGTTTTTATTCCATTTCCATGTACAGCTTATCGGTTATACAGTTATACAGTTTTGAAATACAAAGGCTTCTCTACCTCGGAAATTGATTACCTTACCTGCATTTGGCAAAACCTTTAGGAATTTTGCTCCTCAGTGCTATTCAACTTCTTACTTTATTTTTGCCTTTTTAACGTTTCTTTTATTCGAGCGTCACTGATGATTCTTTTGTAGGCGAAACGCGCGTCTGGCGTAAATACAAAATCAAATCCTGGTATCTATGATGAGTTTATTTATTATCTAGAATCTCAAATTTACTGTTTGATTCCAATATCATGTATAAGGTTGTCCATTCAGTTTTCACCCAGAGGCTTACATTTACTGTTTAATTCCAATATCATGTAAGGTTGTCCATTCAGTTTTCACTCAGAGGCTCACATTTACTATTTAATTCCAATATCATGTAAGGTTGTATATTCAGTTATCACTCAGAAACTCACATTTACTATTTGATTCCATTACCATGCCATGTTCCCCGTTTGGTTATGCCAATTAACATAAATGTTCAAAGTGACTTGAAACAATCAATCAAAGTTGTAAATACTAAATACCAGTGCTAATATCTACACAATCATGTTCTTGAAAGAATCGTCTATAGATAGTTCTCTGATGTTTTCACCCTGTATATATTTGCAAATGGGTCTTTGCGCTTTTCAAATGTATCACAACCTATCAGTAGATATCCTGCTTTATCTATACTTAGACTCTCTGGCATCTCTATCCCATATTCCATGGTATTCTGTAGCGCAATTAATTCTCCATTAGTATTCAGCACATGTAAAGCATTGCTAAACATGTCTGCAATTATAATATTGTCATCCGCAGTTACGACGATATCAGTTGGTGCAAATAAATCAGTTTTTATTCTTTCACATCCATCATAACTAAATATTATGTTGCCTTCCATATCAAACGATACCACCCGTCTATTGCCATCTTTATCGGCTTTCTCATCAATTGCATACATTTGATTTCTGGAATCACAAACGATACGACGAATTTTATTAAAGATTTTACTTTTATTGTCAATTGTTACTTTCTTTTCATGATCTGTACCAAAAACAGCAATGGTCTGATTGTACGGTTCCGATTGCTCAACCAAAACAAGTATTTGCTCATCTTCTCTGTTTACATGGATACAGAATATGGTCATTGGAGAAACATCCAACAGGGTTTTAGTTTCACCAGATTTCGCAAATGTTTTTAGCTCAGATGGCGACTGCAAAGATGAAAATAATAAGTCGTCAGTAGATGATAGGGCAATGTCAATAATTTCAATGTCAACCTTTTGTAATATTTTCATTGATTTCGATATTTTTGTCTTAACGACCCTATTTTCCGACTTTTCTGAATTAAAGTGGCGATAATAAATAATGTCATCGTTTGAACAAAGCACCTTCATAATGTTTTTAGATTTTGTTTTGTAGGTGTTCACAACCGACGAGATTACGGCTGAATCATCATCTTCTTTTCCAATTTCTCTAACGGTATGTGTTTCTGGATGCATCATCTCAGGGTGAATATTCTGCTTACAACTGTCACACATCAATATCCAACACTCTTTGCAGCTCCATATACTGGGTTCCGGTTTACTGGCCTTCCTGTCTTCACATAACTTACATGATGGCGAGAATGATACTTTACTTGATGATTTTCCCATACTGACAGAAATGAATTACTGTGAGTGGCGTGGTCAATCGGTGTAACAGCCGTCCCTGAAACGACAAAATACAGAATTTTCAATGATTATGGAAGATGGAGCCAGTTTCAAGTTCCAGATAGATACAGGAAGATGTGATATGAGTGTCAATGAGACAACTCTCCATCCAAGAAACAAAATATAAAAGTAAACCATTATAGGTCAAGGTATACGGCCTTCAAAATGGAGCTTTGGCTCAAACCGAACAGTAAACTATAAAGGGTCCAAAATTGCTAGTGTTAAACCATCCAAACGGGAAAACCATCGGTATAAACTATATAAAAGACGAGGAACAAGAAACACTTAAGAACCACAATGACATCAACAAAACATCAGATTTCTGACTTAGGATATAGGTGCAAAAAATTGGTGCAGCGGGTTTAAACGTTTTAATCAAACATAGGAATGATTAAACAACATAAGTTTTATTATTTACCTAACGTTTATTTATAGGTTAAATTGCTATATCTGACTTGATAGTGAAACAGCTGCGCATTGACAGATTCAAAATCCCTATTCGATCCTATTCCCTAAGAAGCTATTATTTCTTCCATCTGAATGTAAGTTATGTTAAAGTAACTGCCGATATCAATTATATTGATTCATACTGCAATACGATTTTAGAGTTGATCGTTTTACTTTATCTTGCTTTCCGTCCAAAAATCTTTCCAAATTGCAAATCTGGTGGATCGATTAATCTTGTGTATTTTATGTGACTCATACATGATAAATATGATTAACCACGAAAACATTTTTTTTTTTTCTTTGAATGCATAATTGAATACAGTTTTCAAGATTATAAACCAAATTTTGTCCATGGAAATTCAAATGCTAAGTTTATAAAAAAAAACGATTCATCCGACGGTTATTAAACTTGTTGATTATAAACTGACTTTAATCAGCTATCTACATATCTACATATTGCCTGTGTTATTGTATATATACACATGTACTGTCTTTGCATGTTTGATTAAGTCCGATTAACACTAAAAACATTGGAAGATATGCCAAAATAACAGTTTAAAAGCATACATTGTACATGTTTAATATGTCAAAATCAGATTGTGTAAAATATAATTGCATGAAACTTTCAGTGCAAAAATCACGTACTTTATTAGGGAAATTATGTCCGACACACTGGATGTCTATCATATTAGGACGAGTTGTCCTAAATTTAAACGATTAAAAATAAAGTTTAAATGTCTATATTAGTTGATTACCACCTAGAAAGTTCAAAGGTTAAGTGAATAATAAATATTTAAATACCTGATATCCTTAACTTTGCTGTATATATGAGGGTGGAGCCATAATTTTTGATAATTTATTCAAACATAAAAAGGTTCTTTCGCCCTAGCTCCGCATTCGTACTATTCTTTAAAAACGTTTATCATATACTTAGACTAAATAACATATGATTTTTACTGTATGATAATAGCATTAAATTAACGTAAATTCCATATTTTTCGAATTGGTGCTTAGCGGGCTGATATGAAAAGTTTATCACATGCTTCGATTGTTATCACATGCCTTTCCGTAACGTTATCACATGGCATTCCGGTGATACTCGGCAAATTCCGGAAAATACACCTCAATGCTACGTTTTCAGTGAAAAACATTACGAAATAGTGTACAAAACAATTATTTAGATACTGAAAAGTATATTGTGTAAAATAATAACAACAAAAAAATCAAAATCAAAAATCAAACAAACAAATTATTAAATAAATGCAATGATTCTTTATAAGTTTCAAACATAATTTAGAAAGTTACTTTGAAAAGGTTGACTTTTCCAAACAGTGTTCATTATGTATATTGTTGTCTTTTTTTGTTTGTTTGTTGAGTCACCCATATTAAAAATGTTTTCTCCTCTGTTGAGGCATATGGTAGAAAGATTTGATATCGAATGTACTAAATTTGGGTCCGACGTCCGTGAACTTTTCAATCTTTGATCTTCTATTTGGGAACCACGTAAAAGGATCAATATATGAATCTGTTATTTTTCTCCATTGTTGAAGCATATGATAAAAAGATCATAACATGTCATTTTTCATATCGCATATATTATCAGCCCTCGGTCAATATCAGCCCTCGAGCCATGCGGCTCTTGGGCTGATATTGAACCTAAGGCTGATAATACATGCGATATGAAAAATGTCATGTAATAATCTGATAATATTGAATTAAATATAAATACAAAAAAAAATCTTAAACTTTTTATCGTAAGATGTATATATCTGTTAAATAAGATTTATATTTATATACTGCTGATCGGAAATTAAAAAATGAATTGCAATTTCCAAGGATTTGTATATAGTAAGAAATTACTATACAAATCCTTGCAATTTCTAAATGGAATAAGTAAATATGTATCTTCTTCCATGACTTATTTAAAAATTGTGATTTTTTTTCTTGTGATTTTTTTTTTTTTTTTTTTTTTTTTTTTACTTCAAATGATTATTATTAAGAATTAAATGTTCATTATATTTTTAGTTTGCAGTGTTAGTTTCTTCATAAGAAATTGTTAAACAAATTTACTATATATATCAACCTTTTTTAAAACTGATAGCCAGTAGGAGGATATAATAGTAAATTCACATACAGAAAAGTACTAAACAACATAGTGTTTGTGTGTAAAAGTTAATGAAGAAGAAATACTGAAAACTCTAATTTGTCCACTTTTGTCGAGCCTTCGACTTAAGTCGAAAAAGTGAGACATAGCGATCCTACATTCCGTTGTCGTCGTCGTTGTTGTCGATGTCGTCGCCGACGTCCACAAATATTCACTCTGTGGTTAAATTTTTTTTTTAATTTTAATAACTTTCTTATACTATACTGGATTTCTACCAAATTTGTACAGAAGCTTGTTTGTAATCATAGGATAGTATCCAGAAGTAAATTTTGTGAAAATAAAATAAAATTCCATTTGTTTCCGTATTTTACTTATAAATGGACTTAGTTTTTCTGTCGGGAAACATTACATTCACTCTGTGGTTAAAGTTTTTAAAATTTTAATAACTTTTAAAAAATATCCTGGGTTTGTACAAAACTTGGACAGAAGCTTGTTAAACTTTATGATTATAAGATAGTATCCAGAAGTAAATTTTATAAAAATAATATTCCACTTTTTCCATATTTTACTTATAAATAATTACATTAGATGTATGTTTCAGTATGATACTTTATTCTGATTGGCTAACTGCACATTACGTGTTATTCCGTAAGCAATTGCATTGCTCAATAAAACTTTTCATTCATGATAACACGTGGTCCCACAATAAAGTGCTTCCGCGCTTCATACAAAATGTACTTCGGTCAACGCTTTTACACCCCAATGAAGTTACAAAAAGAAGCATTCAATTCTTAAATGGACTTAAATTTTTGGCCAGGAAGCATAAAATTCTCTCTGTGGTTAAAGTTTTTGGAATTTTAATAACTTTCCTATACCATTTTGGATTTGTACCAAACTTGAAAAGAAGCTTGTTTATGATCAAAAGCTAGTATCTCAAGGAAATTTTGTTAAAATTTTGTATCTGTGTATCTGTATTTTACTTATAAAGGACTTAGTTTTTCTTCCAGTTAACATCACATACAGTTTGCAGTTAAAGTTTTAAAACATTTATAGATTCATAAACTATCTTGGATATTTACCAAACTTGGACAGAAGCTTTTTACATTCAAAAGATAGTATCAACAGGAATGATTTTATTGATTTTTTCTTCATTTTTTTAGCCTGTGATTAACAGCAAAAGTAGGCAAAACACTGAGTTCGATGGAACCCTTATAAATTTTGAACAGACAGTCGAAATTTTCATCAGAGCCAACTAACCCGCCGATTTATAACTTTTAGTATGAACCACATTTTCTATAGGTGATTTTTTTTAGGAAGAGTGGAACAGGCCAGCTTTAACCTTTGAACTCAAGTTCCACATGCAAGATGATGTTTTCTCACCGGCTGGGTAGTTCAAAATTTGCTGACTATTTTGCATATCAGCTACTTCAATGTACTGGAAATACTGGATACATCAAATACATTTAGCTCTGCTTCATATATTGACTTATTTCTAGAAATTGATAGCGGTGGTCGGTTTAGAACTATCAATCGCTCGAAAACCCGCGGATTAATCTCCGGACTTTATTTAATATAAAAGCATGGTTGTTGCCACTTATGGAGAGGGAATTCCTCCCCCCTCTTATCATTAGCAAAATTTAAATTGTGTTTCTTACTATTGATATTTGGTTGTCATATTAATATTATTTAGAATATTAGAAAATACCAGGAGACAATCATACATTCAAAGTGAAAGAACAATCTTCACTCTGCTTATTTGAGACAATAATTCAGGTAGTAACTTCTCTACACCATGATCCTCTGCATAAGATCATGAAAAAAATGTTGAACTAAATGCTCAACAATATGATACCTTTAAAAACTATACCTGTGAAAAGTAATCTGACAGTAAAAGAAACTGCAAAATTTAGACAAAGTCTTAATCAAATGCTAAACTTTTATAAATGTGTTCCCAATAACACATGACACAATCAATTTACGTGAACGTTTTAGAAATGTGGACGATATTCCGCAATCCACGGATCCTAGGAAAGTGTCTTGTAGGATAAAAAAAGGGGAAGAATACGACTTAGGTAAGTTTTGAATTAATAACTTTTTTTTATTTAGACTTATTCTAAAATTTCGATAAAATGGTAGATTTTTTTTTATCGTTTCTGAATATGTTTAATTTATTCATTTTTTTTTTATTAAATTACTGACGATTAAGACTTTGACAAAATTTATTATAGGGACGGATACAGCCATTCTAAAAGGGGGTCCCAACCCAGAGTAAAGGGGGTTCAAACTATATGCTCCCATTCAAATGCATTGACCGTCCAAAAAAAGCGGGAGGTTCCATTCACCCGTTCCCCCTTGAATCCACCACTGCAAATTGTGTACTTTCAAATCGATGTATGATAAAATCATAACTGAAAGGAACGGAAAGGGTTATAAATTGAGTTTGGATTAATTGCGTTTGAATTTCTTTCCCTCAATGATATGCGTAGAGAAAGATGTATCTTACCAAAATTAAAAATGTTTTATTAAATAAACAGAAAATACGTTTCTCTTTCCAAAATTTTCTGACGTCAGACACACAAATCAATGAATGTCATGAATGTGTTTGTAGATAGATGTTTTTGTGTTCTGTTAAATTGTTCCTTTTAAAATTGTTATACGATGATGACTGATGTACCCATATTTTTTTAATTGTTTTTTACCATTCAAAATCACTTGTAATGAAGTTCAGATAATGTTTTATGGGGGCAGGGATTCCAGCCACCTTATGTAGTCAGTGCGGGATCCAGATAGTCCATAAAGGGGATTTTATCTGCCTAAGAGGGGAACCCAAATTGAAAAAAAAACTATAGGAAGGTGTGTAATATAAGAAAGTTTAATCACATTGTGATGGTGTTTTTTTTTTGTCAACTGATTTTGTAAATTTTGATTAGGGCGAAAAGAAAATAGGTCGAACAATGTTTTAGGGCGAACGGGTCCGTATTTTTATGTATTCGGAAGTCCTCTGGTCATATTCGGAAGGGCTCATGAGCTTTCTTTGCTTTGAATGCGCGCGAATTTTCATTTTGTTGATATTCGAGAAATAAGGTGAGAATGTATTTAAGATTATTTAACCATGCTTTTTTTTTATTAGAATGTGTAAGTATTGAACAAATTAGTACCTTGATATGGTATTTGTACTTACCATGGATATCATATTCATCGAAAGACAGAACCCCTGGACCTTCTCTTGTTTTGCAAAATTCCTGAGGATATGATTTTTCAGTGCAAGAATCGGTGTATGCGTAATACATATGACTCTTTAATGGAAGAAGATACCATCAGTAGTAAGACAGACAATATTATATACAGGGATCTCCATGGCCTGTTTAAGGTTCATGTGGACCCTATGGCTAAAATGGCCGTATTTTCACGTCAAAATTTACTCTGAGTACAGACAAACCTGCGCATCTGTAAAAAATTTCAGGCATAGCATGCCCTAGATAAATAAATTTCAAATATGTTTTATGTTTTAGAAAAATAAAAACTTACCAGGATTTTGCCGTGCACTTTTTTTCATTCCTCCGGAAGGTGCCAAAATAAACTAAGTTGGGAAACAGGTTTGAGAACTTCCCCACAGGTAATAATTGAAGTGAGCTGTATTGCTTGACATGGACATGAGATGGACAATAGATACCTGACAATAATTGGTTATTTAAACTGTGTACATGAGTGGACCATATCAAGGTAAACTCAACTGTCTGTTAATTTTATCATCTTCTGCAGGGACGAAAAAAAGTGTACGGCACAATCCAGTTAAGTAATGAATTTTCTAAATCATACAATGCATTTGAATTCTATTTATCTAGGGCATGCTATGCCTTAAAACTTTTCCAGATGCACAGGTTTGCCTGTACTCAGAGTAAATTTTGAGGTGAAAATACGGCCATTTTAGCCATAGGGTCCACATGAACCTTAACGATGGCGCCCCGCCATCGTTCAAATGTCTTGCGCCATCGTCAAATGACTCGCTCCATCGTTAAATTGTCTTGCGCCATCGTTAAATTGTCTTCCGCCAACGTTCAAAACTTCATCATTTTTTGTAGCCCGACGCCATTTTTTTTATCAATTATAATCAAATGCATGTAATTGCATAACCCTTAGGCTTTTTATGTTATAATCCAACACAGTTCTAACGCCTGAGGGATATCCGGATTAAGATCGCTAATCACTTCAGGGGCGGATGCAGGAATTTTCGAAAGGGGGGGGTGCTAACCCAGGGCATCCAGGGCAAAGGGGGGTTGCAAAACATATGTCCCGATACAAATGCATTGATCGGCAAAAATAAAGGGGGGGTGCGCACCCCCGGAACCCCCCCTGGATCCGCCACTGCACTTGTACCTGAGCTTGTTCAGGTAGATCAACAAACCAGACAGGAGAATACTATCTGAGGATAGACGATCCATTTGTCGAATTAATCAACTAAGTTTCAGCAAATGATTATGATAATTTAGATTAAATAAATTAATTAATAATCCAGTTACAAAGAAAACAGTTTAACAAGTCGAACCTGTGCTTTATTTTGACTTACGATCACTTACACAATCAGCATCCCCCTTTTTTAAGAAGTACAAAATAAGACGCAAAACAGTAAATATTATTTCATCGCAAATAACTCGAGTACTGCTGTAACGATAATTTAGAATTTAAAAGTTTAAAAGTAAAAACTGTAAAGAAATATCGTATCGTAATTCCGAATTCATTTCGTATATTACAATCAAATTGATACATCCGCGTTTCCGGTTTCTATTCAGACTCGAAAGATGCATGTTGCACAGCATCAATTTGTCAGATAAAGTCATTAAAAACCTTTTCATTTGCTTTACAAATCTCTTTAACCTTTTACATAACCCGTACAAATCGTTTTGTTGTTGCTGCAAATCAGCCATGCCTGTAATGGGTTCTGAACTTGACAGTGTCCATGAAAAATAAGCTCCACATCATATGATTTTTAACCCCCATAACAATTACCAAAAATACAAGAAATCTACATGGGGACCTTCATGACAGCTTTTGGTCATTCTCGACTAAGGGGGGACCATGAAGACTTGGCATTTGAATGGTTAAAAACGGCAATAAATGAACATATTGATACTTCTAATTCTATGATGAAAATTTAAATAAGCAATGATTTAGCATGTTCACCATTCCTTGTATGGACGGATAAAATACTTCCGATCGCGCTACACTGTACAGCGTAGACGGTTTGTAATGGTGAAAGTTCCTCCATGGTTCAATTTTCATCCATGGAGATCCCTGATATATAGTCAAATTGAAGACAATGGTCCAGAAAACTTTGATTCTTTACCAAACACTACATGTAGCAACTGTAATCTGTAATATACATTCTGCCAATGTAGGCACACCTCTTCCGAGTATTGGTTTTTCACATCATGAATAAAAATATCTTCCACCAATATCACTATACACTATATACATTGTACATCATATTCTTGACGATAAAATTGGGCTTAATGTCAATATCATCAAATCATTAAATATTTTAAAATCTAAAATATTTTTATAAAGATATCACTGTTTGAGAGTAGACAACCAATCGACACTTAGGATTCATAAAATGTTATTATCTACTTTCTTTTCTTTTTCTTTATATCATCTAATTGCAACAGTCTATATCTTTCACAATGGAGATTGTAACATAATCGCCTACATTTTGGATCTATAATGTTCTGTATCACTTTAAAAACTTTTTCATTTCTTAACATTGTCATGTAAGTAAAGGGATCTATGATCAGTTGTAAAATGTCAAAATGTTCACCTTTCATATTAAAAGCAGCTAACTCTTCACTACAGGAATTAATTAAATCTTCCAAAATTGGGTTTCTGATATCTTCTAAACTTTTACACGTTAATAAGAAATGTGGTAAAGTTTCTTCTGTTTCATTACACAGTTTGCATATAGACAGTTCTGTATTACTTTTAAACTTGGCTCTAACTGTTTGCAGAATGTAACTCCCATCAACGAAGCTTCAAGAATTCCTGCTCCACTACGGCACTAGTCAGCTAGTATTAAAGGGTACAAGTCAAATCGGCAACTGGTCAATTCGGAACCCATAGAAAAAGTCAAATCGGCACCTGATTAAATTGGCACCTATTCAAAGTTAATTCGACATCAAATTATATTTGATATAGTAATAAGTATCCAGGAATGTTGATAAGTTGTTCATCTAAGGCTATTTTCTTATTTTTTCTGTAGACTTAGCTTTGATTTTTTATTACCATGTATTGTCAAGCTTGGTTACTCATTATTGTTTCTCAGTCACTCAATGTATGATGCTGTCCCATACTTATCTTGCTGACCTTTTTGTTTACATTCAAATTCCAATGGGGTCAAAATCATGTGATCTACCCAACTAAATTGCTCTATTAGGTGATTTTTCAGTCGATGGCAAAATAAATGTAAATTGTTTTTTCAGGGATGATTCCACTATATAGTTAAGGGCCACTGAACGGCCCTTAAATCAGCCAGCATCTATCTGCCCTGAAATTTTCAGACAAATCGGACAACCTGTTGTTGGGTTGCTGCTCCTGAATTTGTAATTTTAAGGAAATTTTGCAGTTTTTGGTTATTATCTTGAATACTATTATAGATAGAGATAAACTGTAAACAGCAATAATGTTCAGCAAAATAAGACCTACAAATAAGTCTGCATGACCAAAATTGTCAGTCAACCCCTTAAGGAGTTATTGCCCTTTATAGTCAATTTTAACAACTTTTTCGTCATTTTTTGTAACTTGTACAAAAATCTTCTTCTCTGAAACTACTGGGCCAAATTTAAACTAACTTGGCCACAATCATCATTGTGGTATATAGTTTAAAGAATGTGTCCGATGACCCCACCTACATTTTTGTACCAAACAAAATGGCCGACATGGCTAAAATTAGAACATAGTGGTAAAATGCAATTTTTGCTTTATATCTTTGAAACTAAGACATTTCGGGAAAATCTTTCAAGATTTAAATGTCCATCAGAATAAGATCTATCCCCTCACAAATTTTTAGATGAATCCTACAACCCGTTGTTGGGTTGCTGCCCTAAAATTGGTAATTTTAAGGAAATTTTGCAGTTTTTGGTTATTATCTTGAATACTATTATAGATAGAGATAAACTGTAAAAAGCAATAATGTTCAGCAAAGTAAGATCTACAAATAAGTCAAATAACCAAAATTGTCAGAGAACCCCTTAAGGAGTTATTGTCCTTTATAGTCAATATTGAACAACTTTTCGTCATTTTTGTAACTTGTACAAAAATCTTCTTTTCTAAAACTATGGGCCAAATTTAACCAAACATGGCCACAATCATTACTAGGGTATCTATTTTTAAAAAGTGTCTAATGACCCCGCCTACCAACCAAGATGGCCGACATCAGTAAATACAGTAACAGGTGGATCCTAAACAAATGTGTTACTAGTTCAGTGATAATGGACGTCATACTAGATACTTTTTTTTTTTTACAATTTTCCAGTTTTAGAAATCATGTTTTGTGATGGAATTAAGTCATACTTTTGTATATAAGTTTTATGCAGATATTCCCTGGAAAGTGTTTTATTTATTTCATTGAAGTCAAATTTAGATAAGATTGAAATAAAATTTGAGTCTGCATCCTTGGAAGTCTGTTTGGTTCAAATATTTTTTAATTCAACTATATTTTGAACTATAAACATGATAAAATCTTTCCTTTATACAAAATAACCTATTTTTAGAAGGCATGCGTGAAATCAATTTATTAATTACAATCACAATTTGTAACGTATGTTTATTGTACAATGTAGTTTCATGGCAAAATCATAATTAATTGAAAGACAAAAACTGTAATGAGCTGCCAATCAAAAAGTATAAGAATCATTCATATAAAAAAAATCTAGGCTTATTAGCTCATCATCAGTATACCAAAAGAAAAAAGCAGATATATGAGATTACTTCAAGAGTAAAAAATAGTGCACATGGAAATGCAGAAAAAATTGTAACCTTAAAAATCTGGTCGCGCACTAAATACCCCATGGAGATTTTCAATAGTTGGCAGGTCTGGAACTCTTGAAACAAAGAAACCCAACTCTTTTAACTGGTTTCTTGAAGTCTCCTCATCAAATTTATTTCAAATTTTACAGTACATTTTGTATTTTGAGAGCTGAGTATGAATTACAATTGTCCAAGATTGGTAGAAACTAAAACAAGTGAATTATATCATACATTTTTCGTATCTGAAGACCATGCTTAATGCTCACACCCATGACAAATCTCGGTTTAATTTTAAATTTTTTTTTGAATTGTTTAGATCAGTTCATGACATGACAATGAAGGTAGCGTAAAAATACCATCACATGTATGAACCTTTTACAAGAAACATATTATATACCATGTATACATGTATATAATAACACTTATGAGAAACATTATATATTTACAGGTGGCACTAGTACTAGTGTTGCCCATGGATGGCAGGTAGAAAGAATGTAATAAGTTGCATATTGTAATGTCATAGAAGAGGAAAGGAAAATGGTAATTAAGAATATCAAATGGTAGAGGAAGAATTCATGAAGGTCATGTATAAATTGGTTCAGCACTATAAAAGTGATTGTTTTTGCAGTTTTATAGTTTTAATACCTTTAAAAAGTACACAAAAAGCCTAGCTGAGAGATTTTCTGCTATTCCTCACTTATTTCCACAAGAATCTGATGGGTTGGAGATTTTTTATCTGACCATTCCCATTTTATTTTTTACTTAGGTATGAGGTTCTCTGCTGATTTTTTAATTTTTTTTTTACAGATTTTGATTGGATAGAAGATTCTCCAAAACTCTATTCTGACTTTTTAAGGTGGTACCTAACACTACAGGGAGATAACTCTGTAAAATCAGCTAAACATTTTAGTTACGTTGTGTTGTTTAGGGAATATTAAGCTTCTCAATGATCAAAAATAAGTGTTTGTCAAACTGCTATATAACCAGTGTAATTTTTCTGATAAAACGGTTTGTTCAAATTTTTTGAAATTTTTATATTTTTGTAAAAGGGTCAAAGTAAATACTTTGTCTAAATTTTAAGAAAATTAAACGACCCAAATTAATTTTAGCTAAAGTGTTGGGTACCACCTTAATAAGAGTTTGAATTGACATAATTTCTCTGTTGATTTGTCCCAAGTGTTTGATTGGATAGAAGATTTAACAAATTCTCTGATGATTTTCTGTATTTATTTGATTGGAAGGGAGATTTTCTAGAGACTTTTGAATTTTTGGAACATGCATATATGTTGATCTGGCTCTGAGATTTTTTGCAATTGTTAGTTCACCTGTCCTGTATATGAGTGTTGGACTTGATGGGAAATATTTTGAAATTCCCTGTCCGCTTTTTCCTGTATTTTTTATTGAATAGGGGACTTTTCACAATTCCTGTTTTGTTTTCAGATTAGATTTGCTGCATTAAATTACAGTTCTAGTGAAGAAGACAGCCAAGATGCACAAGAAAGAGCAGCCACAAAAGAAGCTGAGGTATAATATTTAGGCTAGAGGTCAAGTAAATAAGCAATTCAGTTCAGGTTTGATTTCCAATATCAAGACATGGGATATAATTAATAGAACAAGACTTGACCTGGCCCTTGTAATTGATTTTGAATGAATAACATCATTGTGATTATCTATGATGTCAGGGTCTTTGCATGAATTAAAATTGACATTGGCAAAATAATACATTTTCTTTTACGTGTAAAAAAAATTGTACATAATTGTAGATCAAATATAGTTCCATTAAGTACTCATAATAAATGACAGCATTACCTAATCATGAATCTTAATTTTGATCAAAAACCATGAAAATTAGGCCACTGTCAGGTGTCCTGTTTCTGACTGAGATGTAAACCATAATTTAAATGGTGGTGTTCCTTATATCTTGTTAATTGTTTCACACTCTCTCAAGTCAGGGTCTTTTAAAGCTAACTATACAGCATGGACTTTTCTGAAGGCTGTATGGTGACCTGAAATTGTTTACATATTCATTCTATTATAACTGGTATATATAGTCAGTAAAATGCAGTTGTTACTATTAATAGCTGAAAAGAGAACCTTATAACTTAGATAAAAATACTATGATTTTATTCGGTCATTGAGCAATTGATATCAGATAAAGAACAGCTAAATTGTACCAGATGTGTTCAAAGTGTTTTTATGCCCCACCTACGATAGTTTATGCCCCACCTACGATAGTAGAGGGGCATTATGTTTTCTGGTCTGTGCGTCCGTCCGTCTGTCCGTTCGTTCGTTCGTCCGTCCGTCTGTCCGTCCGTTCGTCCGTCCGTCTGTCCCGCTTCAGGTTAAAGTTTTTGGTCAAGGTAGTTTTTGATGAAGTTTAAGTCCAATCGACTTCAAACTTAGTACACATGTCCCCTATGATATGATCTTTCTAATTTTAATGCCAAATTAGTTTTTACCCCAATTTCACGGTCCACTGAACATGGAAAATGATAGTGCGAGTGGGGCATTCGTGTACTGAGGGCACATTCTTGTTCTTTCTCATTCTCACTAATTTATTGATACAATGCAGTAAATGTTTTTTGTAGGAGTCTGAAGCTTTTATGCTGTACAACAGAGCATTAAGTTTACAGAGACAAGGAAATAATGAACAGACAGAGGAAGCTTTTAGAGAACTATTAGAACATCCATTTATAACTGAGGTAAAATCTTTCAATCTCATTCTCATAATCACTATAGGTCATTTAGGTGGAATTAAACTTTTACAAATATATTATCTGTTAAATTTGTGTGCACAGGTACAATGTTATGAGCTAGCAGTAAGAGATAGAAATATATTTTTTGGCAATAGTTGAAATTTGATAAATATACAGTGGTTGTTAATTTTTCTGATTTCTTGACCAATAATAGCAAAAATTTCTCTGTTAACAGTATTAATACTATATATGCATATGTTGATAGTGTTAATGAGACATTTAGTCTGTTTATTCATGAATGTATAAATAATATAAGTCTAAGATTCAGGAGTCGGTTTCACAAAATACCTTACGATCCAAATTGATCGTAAGTCATGAACAATTCAGTATACTTAGGACAAATCTTAGTCTTAAGTTTTTTTGTGAAACCGACTCCAGATTAACTTGTCATTTATATTTCTAGGCATTAGAACAGGTTCGAGATGATATTGAAGGATCTACCCATCCGGCTTTACAGCTGTTGTATTCCATACATAAAAACATTGCTAACATGGCTCTTCATAGAAAAGATTATAAAGCTGCCCTTCTGTCATACATTGAGGTATTTTTAAAATATAAAGCACAAAGCGAGATTATCAAAGAAGGAAATTGTTAACAATTAAGATAAAACCTTAAATACAAAATGTTTTTATCTATGACTAAATATTAAGTTCCAATATATGTCTTCGCTACAAATATTATATAGCAAGACTTTTTTGCCATTTTAGATGATTTACAGAAAATTTTTGCAGTGGAATTTTAGCTCAATGGGAGTCATGAGAATAATAAGTGGAAAATTCAGCAATATTTTATATTGATCCTATGTTAAAACTTTTCTGATAAAAATATGACGTAGTCTGCTTTTAGTAATCACATGAATCAAAGAGAAAGTTATTTTGTTTTTAATTAAATTTATTTTTGTAGTATTAAAATTTGAAGGATTTAGATGAATTATTAAAGAAATAAACATTTAATGAACAACATTGATGTATTTCAGGCTGTGAGATAGATACTACAGAAGTAACAGTTTGGTATAAGAAGGAACTATGCTAACAATATACACTTTCTTTAGCTAGAATGGGATTTGAATGGTAATTATATGTCTTGTTTTAATTAATAGTAATGATACTAACGATTAACAATGCATTAGATTGATCAACTATCCTTCCTTTTTGGGTAGTAGTTATAAAGATCAGGAATGCAACACATCTTTTTCCACAATCAATTACAATCATTGTAGAACACAAATTATTTATTTTCAAAAACATTTGAGGTAATAATGTTCAGGTTTGAAGCTGTATGTGTCAGTTCCAATGAATACCTGCATAGAATTGATATGCAAAAGTTTGTAAGAATTCCAACACTGAAACATGATTTCTTATAACAGATAATTGGTAAGAAAGTTATCTAAATGAAAAGGAAGGTTAGCAAACAACTGACCTTGTTAATCAACGATGCATGTAATCGGCTGTAAACTTACAACAAGAATCTGTTTTAATTTGATTATCAATTGTTAGGATGACTTTAATCTCGTTTGTAGAAATACACCACATCAATTTGAATCAATATTTAGGTCTTGAAAGATTAACTAAATGTTTTATCCGGTAAAAAGAAAAAAATGATAAAGCAATATTTTTTTTATTAGTTTTCTGACATGTCTATATTTGTATTTCAGGGTCTACAGTGTAACCCTAACCACTGGCCTTGTCTAGATAATGTGATCACTTTATTGTATGCTATGAATGATTACTGGTGTAAGTTTTTACTATAGAATCTTAAGGATGCTCTATGGTGATGCTTAAAATTTTTTGTAAGATGTCAAACACCTTGGTTTTACCTACGAAACACGGTAAAATATTTTGACCCAAAACATCCATTTTTCTTTATATATATTTCTTCAATAGCTCATAAAAGGTCTTTTATCAAAAGTAAATAGATTCTAGATTCTTTTCTTTAGATTAGAAAGCTAATTTATACCAGTGCAAATATAAGGTAAAAGTCTGAGTCAGCATTTTCCAACCATTTTATTTTAATCAAAGATCTAGAAAAGGAGCTCCATAACCTATCAATATTTTAAGCTTATTTTGTTCCTTAACTAATGGTTTATTGACTTCTTGTATCAATTTTGATTATTAATTTTTTAATTTCACCTAAGTACATCCTTAAACACACTAAAGGTAGATCATAGGAATATTTTCCTTGAAATAGAATTTTCTTATACTTTTCCAAAATGAATATTTTACTATGCTTTTATCAAAAATATGATAAAAGTATGGGTCACCATTGTTATTTTCCAAATTATGAGTCGTTGAAAATTGCCTGAATTTGGTTAGATTGTTCATGAAAAAACACATTTGTTTTTCTTCCTACAGGTAAAAATTTCCACATTAGTCTCGTATATATTTTTTACAAAAAGAGTGATCTCCCCTTAAATGACTTATTTGAAAAAAAAATGATTCTAAAAACACAAAATTTGATATTTGTTATAATATTTGGAGTTATACGATAAATCACCAAGTTGTCTTTATATGAATAAACAGTTTAACCAATAAATTGCAAATCTGTCTCTAAATTTGCAGATGTGGGCAAATAACTATTCTGATTTTGTACTGGAATTGTACAATCCAAGATGGCAGTATACCATGCATTTACCTTAAATTTATTAAACAGAAAGGTGTTTATAATGTGTCTAATGATAAAAGTCTTCAATTGGGGAAGATTCAAATGATGCTATAAATCTTTGAAGTATTTACTGTTGTTAGATATCAATAAAAGAAAAGGAAGAGTATAAGCTAATTATACAGCAATCCAACAATGAAAACAACCAACTTCTTTGGAATCTACGACTTTTGTGTCAAGCATGCTTTCTAACAGTATAAAAAAAACTCACCAAAGTTCAGTATTTATGTATGAATTGTACTCAAAACACCTGTTTCATTATGGGTTTATTGAATTAACTGCTGTATGGACCTAAGTGCCTTAACACCATTTGATGAATTATCTTTTTTAAATTTTACAGACTGTCTTTATTACATATCAAAGGCCCTTGTGAAAGACCATGGATATACTAAAGGTCTTGTTCTCAGAAGTCAGATCTTCAAAGAGGATCCATCACTTAGAGAAACTACAATAAACATGTTCAAAGATTGGTAAGTTCTTATGTATATCATTTAATGTTGTCTTCTTCTCTACATTTAATATGAGGCAGGTGTTCATTGGACGTCCATTAGAGTGTTTCAAAATGTTGGATGTTGATTAGAGAGTGGGGTAGGAGGGGTCCAGATCCCGAAATCCGGGGCTTAAAAACACGAAATCTTGAGGTTCCAAATTTAAAAAAATTAAATCCAGACGTCTGAAATTCGAAAAAAGAATTCCGGATCCCAAAAGGGTCAATCCCTGATTCCCGAGCTTAAAACACCCGATCCCGGAGTCTCGATAAAGGTCTTATCACCCCTCATTAGAGAATGTGACGTCAGATTTGGACGTCGACTTGAGAAACGGACGTCGATTAGGGACTGGATTTGATTAGGGACCGGACGACGATCTGAGTCTAACATATATAAGAAAAGAACATGTTTACTAGTATTTACCTTTTGGTTCATTATTAATTTTAGGGTATCTGCTTTTTGGATAGGTTTCTGACATATTGATTATGCCACATTTTGCACTAAGCTCTATGTATAGGTCTAGTCCAACTCTCTGTAATTGGTGAAAGATATCAGAGGAAAAGTCAAAATCATAGATCGAAAATAACCTGACAACGTCATGGCTAAAAAATAAAATGACAAACCGACAAATAATAGTACACAAGACACAAAATAAAAAACTAAAAACTAAGCAACACATAGTGTGAGTTAGTATTAATGACCGTCCTATGTTAGAGTATCATTTTATTGTATTATTTTTCAGTGACCCTGCTATAGATAACATAGAGATTGATGCTGAAGATAAGGAAGAGGTAAGTCTATTACTCCCGATAATAGGGAGAGGGGCAACCTGTCATAAAAAGGCTATTTATGACTGGCCCAATTAACTTGTGTTCATACTGAAAACTACATGTGAACCCCCTCCCCATTGCAACTTATCAATAAAACTGTGAAATTGGTGTAATTTAAGTGCTACTTGAAGGTTTTTGTCGAGCCTGCAACTTTTGTTGCAGAAAGCTCGACATAGGGATAGTGATCCGGCGGCGGCTACGGCGGCGGTGTTAGCTAACTTCTTAAAAGCTTTATATTTTAGAAGGTGGAAGACCTGGATGCTTCATACTTTGTATATAGATGCCTTATGTTACGAAGTTTCCGTCAGTCACGTGTCCAATGTCCTTGACCTCATTTTCATGGTTCAGTGACCACTTGAAAAAAAAGTTCAGATTTTTTGTAATGTTGAATTCTCTCTTATTATAAGTTATAGGATAACTATATTTGATATGTGCGTACCTTGAAAGGTCCTTATGTCTGTCAGACAGTTTTCACTTGACCTCGACCTCATTTCATGGATCAGTGAACAAGGTTAAGTTTTGGTGGTCAAGTCCATATCTCAGATACTACAAGCAATAGGGCTAGTATATTCAGTGTATGGAAGGACTGTAAGGTGTACATGTCCAACTGGCAGGTGTCATCTGACCTTGACCTCATTTTTATGGTTCAGTGGTTATAGTTAAATTTTTGTGTTTTGGTCTGTTTTTCTCATACTATGTGCAATAGGTCTACTATATTTGTTGTATGGAATGATTGTAAGGTGTACCTATCTAGCGGGCAGATGTCTTGTGACCTTGACCTCATTTTCATGGTTCAGTGGTCAAAATTAAGTTTTTGAGTTTTGGTCTTTTTATCTAATACTATATGCCATAGGGTATCTATATTTGGTGTATGGAAATATTTTATGATCTTTATGTCAGTCGTGCAAGTTTTATTTGACCGTGACCTCATTTTCACGGTTCATTGCACAGTGTTAAGTTTTTGTGTTTTGGTCTATTTTTCTTAAACTATAAGTAATAAGTCAACTATATATGTTGTATAGAAGCATTGTTAGCTGTACATGTCTGCCTGGCATGGTTCATCTGACCTTGACCTCCTTTTCAAGGTTCCTTGGTCTTTGTTTTAGTTATCTTGGTTAATGTTAAGTTTATGTGACAGTTGTGATAAAGCTTAGCTTTATACTTAGGACTATCAACATAATATCAATGATTAGTATAGAAGGCGAGACATTTCAGCGTGTGCACTCTTGTTCTTATGCTCAGTTTAAATATTTTTTCACAAGTATATTACCTACCTACCCATGATAAATTGAGCATAGAAAGAATCAGAATTTTGCCGTTTACCACTATCATGAAGTTATTGTGTCAAAATCAAATGAGATAGATATGAGTTGTATATATATATATATTTTTTTTTTTTTTTTTTTTTTATAATATGCATATTTCAGTCCTTGATTAAGATAGTATTTGGCTAAATTTTTGCCTTTGATTTTATTAAAATAATATTTTAATGTATGAAATTTTATGACATTTTATGATTCTATTTTTAGTTTATCAATGAGTGTTTAAAGCTGGCTGAGGAAAGAAGACAACTATCAAAGCCTAAAATGTTACAAATGGTCAAATTACCAGTCCCTATACAGTTATATACGTAAGTTTTAAAACTCATTTTATTAGACAAATAAATTTATTAAAAGTATAAGCCCTACAGTGTAAAGTTAGAATATGTAGATGCATGATAAAATTTATCCTGGTGTCATTGTAAAACTTTGCATTTAGTAACTTTGAAAACTATAAAAAAAAAATCATAATTTAATTCAGTTTAACTCAAGCTTCAAGTTTTCTGTTTGTGCAATTATTACTTATTGTATCTGATATGCGTTATGATTAAAAGTTTTTTACAATGGTATTGTGGTCAACTTTAACTTTTAACATAAGAACAATGAGATGTGGTTTATTTACGACAATCATCTACCAGAGTGGATAAAGATATGGGCAATATAAGGTTCCATTTGAACTTCAGTAGACCACTTTCAAATTTATGCACTAACCTGTAAATTTCATATGCTTATACAGTTTACTTATGATTATCTTATTATGTCACAGTAAAAACCGATTGTTTGACGACATGTTTGATTCCAATTAACCCCATGCAACAGGTGTCACTTATTTATAATAAAAAATGAGAATGGTGTATAATAAGAAAAATGGCACAGTATAGTCTGCATATTTGTTGTTAGTAAGGCAAGGTGTCCAAAGAACACATATTTTTGTTTTTTCCTAAGTGAATTTTAATGCATTTACTATAAGTTAGAAGATGTAATGAGATATAATTTTGATTTTACAGGTGGTGTAGCCTAGGAGAAGCTTTGTTGGCATTATACAAGATGCTGAAGTCTTCTGATCCCCCAGTGGTAAGATTAATCATGGAAGTACACAATAAAATATACATGTCACAGTTTGTTAATTGGATTGTAATGTTGGCTTGTTACACACACTAATGTCTTTATACTGCAACCTATGATATCAAGTAACTCTGCATCTCCACTACAAAATAACATAATGTATAAGTTGATTTAACTTAGTCCTGAAAATTATGTATTGATTTAAGGTGGTACTTTACACTACAGGGAGATAACTCTGTAAAGTCAGCTAAACGTTTTAATTACTTTGTGTTGTAAAAGGAATATTAAGCTTCTCAATGATCAAAATTGGTGTTTGTCAAACTGCTATAGAACCATTGTAATTTTTCTGACAAAACAGTTGGTTCAAAATTTTTGAAATTTTTATATTTTTGTAAATACCATGACAAAATTTTATGAAAATTAAACGAGCCAAATTAATTTTAGCGAAAGTGTTGGGTACCACCTTAACAGAAAAATCATTTAGATCAATCATTTTGATTTCAGGAAATGCTGCACACAAAGTAATTACAATTTAAAATGTGAGGTTTTTTTTGTTGCTATATTGGCAGCATTAGAAACAAAATAAAAGTCTCTTAAATTTTTGTTGACTTCATGTACCTATAGACTGAAAATGAACAAGTTAATACCTTATTCTACGAAACTTTCTTGTGAAGTTTTCAAATTGGATGTGAATCAGTTAATAAGTAAGGTTATAATTTTAACAGAATATGAACACTTTACAGAGTATGGGATGTTGTGTGGACTTTTCAGCTTACAATGGAGAGGAGAAAGTTAAAGAGGCAGAGCAGCCAATGGAAACAGATGCTGCCATGGCAACCAATGACATGATAGTAGATGATGTAGATGAAGCAGCAGATCAGTTTGATTCTAAGACAGTTACCTCCCTTGAACAGTTCCTGTCAAATTTACCAGCTGACCAAATGACAGAGCTACTGCAGAGTACTCCACCAACACCAGGCTCAGGTACAGTGTTGCAATTATAAAAACAAGATTAATTTATTGGTTAATTTCTATTTTGTATTGTAGCATGAGAGGATCTTTGTTATTCAGTGGTTGTTGTTTGTCGCTGTGTACCATATATGATTGTTCCTTATTTTGTACATATATAATAGGCCTTTAGTTTCCTTGTTTGAATTGTTTAACAATTTTTCTTTTCAGCTTTAATAGCTGACTATGTGGTATGATTTTTGCTAATTGTTTGAGACTACACAGTGACCTATAGTTGTAAACTGTTATGTTATTTGGTTACTGGTGAAGTGTTTGTTGTCTCTTTGGCCGTCATACTGCATCATCTTATTTTAAGTTGTCTTTATAGAGCTTTTGACAAATATTATATTTTATGCAAGTTCCTTAAATTTCTCCATCCTAATTTAGGCATAATTGATTTTAAGTTATTTCACACTAGAATGATAAATAAAAATGTCTGAAAATTTTTGAAGACCTACCAAATTAAAGTAATGAAAAATTTGCGAAACAAAGAAAAAAATTAGCATACATAATTTCTTGAAACATTTGTCCATATGTGACCTAGATATTTTGTAAATTTGTATACATTTTATTCCCAGTTGCACAATAACATTCAGAAATTATAATGTTATACCAATTTCTTTTTGTACTTAGTAATAGACTAGTGATTAGGAGTTAATTTTCTTGCAGTAATAACAACTGTTCAAGATCACAACACCAGTGTAGCATCACCAATGGAAACAAGTGCCATAAAACAGACAGAAAGTGTACAAAAAATTATCACAGATGATATCCCTAGAGAAGGCACTGTATCTGAAAATAAGGACACTGAATCAGCAGAAATGTTGTCTAAAGATGACATTTCAGGGGAAACAAAAGCTGATCCTTCTATTGATACGTTATCCAAAGAACTATTTCCAGCAGACAGTTTGTCAAAATCAAAAACTCCTAAGAGAAAGAAAGGTTTCTTGGAAGATTTTGGTGGGAAAAGACGATCAGCAAGGGTAAGTTAGCAATAAAAGGTAAAATGATTAATGTTAATGATCTTAAACATTAACAATATATACCATGTTTACCACAAAATATTAACATTATCAGTTTTAATTCTTTAAAATATAAAAAAGAAGATGTGGTATAATTGCCAATAAGACAACTGTCCAAAAGAGACCAAAATGACACAGAAATTTACAACTATAGGTCACAGTACGGCCTTCAACGACGAACAAAGCCCATACTGCATAGTCAGCTATAAAAGGCCCAGATATGACAATGTGAAACAATTCAAATGAGAAAACTAACGGCCTAATTTATATAAAAAAATGAACACTGCTTTAAAGAGGATAATAATCTTACATGGTAGAAAGAAGAGTAATAATGGACATTTTACATCAATTGTAAATTTGAGAAAACATTGGATAACAAGTTTTCAGATTACATATATATGCAGATGAAAATAAAAGAGTCTGACCTTCTATAACCAGAAAAAAAGTTATATTTTATATTGATCCATTATTAGTTTGAAATGACAAATACTTTTAAGAACTGCAAAATTAAGTGATTTTAAATTTCTGAAGTTTTATACAGGAAAGTTATTCCTTAGAGTTTAGTACCATTGTTATTCAGTATACCTCTATGTTATTTCAGGTTAGAAATACCAGTAAAAGAAAGGAAGAAGACTGTGTTAACTTTCAGGGACTATTACTCACATTCTTACCATCAACACTCAGGTATTAGTCCATCCTCCAGCTTCCTCATTGCATCATTCAGCCAAGGTGGAAGAGGGAACTTCAATACTGAGTTGATAAGGGGTGTAACTGGGTTTTATTACACCTCCTTTTTTATATATAATTCATATTTGAATTATGTCCAGCAGCAGATGAGAATCACATTCTGGCATAATCGAGAAAAATGAAAAAAATACCACCTCTGCTTGGAGCTCAGATTTCTTAAGTAATGTTTGCTCATGACGAGACTCTAGGCTGTGAAAAAGTGACAGGGCTTTTCATATAACAAGTAATGGTAACTTGATTGACTTTATCATATATTTCTGATAAATTTATTACATCCATTCACATATTTTAAAGCTGGAAAATGTCACCTATTCCAGTGGCATGTCCTATCAACTTGTATATAGGAAGTGGACCCCTGAGTATTTAGCTTTAAAAATCTATGTAGGAACAAGCCTTGATAAACATCTTTGTTGGACAACTGAAATTTCATTTATTTTAACTGAAAATTTCATTTGAATATCTCAAATCCCATTTTTCAAAAATTCATGTCCCATTTCTTTACTAATGGACATGTGAGGAAAGAATTTCAAAATTGTATTTAGAAAGATACCATGTTGATATTAGTAAGGGATGAAAAATATCTTTTTCAGGGACTTTGATGAAGAAGTCAGTAATGGATTATTACAGCCAATAGAAGAAACATCAGCAGCTAAACCAGCAGGTAATTAAAAAATAATCTTTAAATTATTTCACGCTATGGATATTAATATTTACATTAATACTGTATTTTGGACTAAAATGCAATTTTAATATTTGAAATATTGTGAAAAACCTGTTCAATTCATGTTAAAAAAATTGAAATGTGAGTTCAAATTATTGCGATTATAACCCTGTTGCATTTTTCGCAATAATAAAAAATATCGCAATAATTTCTGAATTTACAGTAGCTATCATACATGTATTTTCTAACCAAAATGTACAGAAAATGAAAGAATATATATAGGAATGGAAATATCAACCGTTACATGTTATGCTAAACCTAAAAACTAGTCTAGAAGGCATACATTTAAATTTTACATATATCAATAATATTTGACCACTTCAGTCCTTGTGTACAGTAGGTCTGTAAATGCTCGAGTGATATTAAGAAAAAAAAAAATAAAAGATGAAGTTGGGTATACTTCAATGAGATAGTAACCCACACAACTAAATATTGAGGTCAACATAGACTTCAAAAATAGACAATAGTCAATATACTGTAAAAGGTTGTGTTTTGATCTGTTTCTCAGAAAAACTATGGTAATATTTTAACAATATTTCCTTACTACAGTCATTCAGTGTAGATCAAATCTATTTTTGCATATATCTTTTCTATTTATCTTGTCGTTACTTTCAAATCTTTAAAAAAAGTTGTTTTCAGAATAAAATTATATATTGAATATCATTCTGACAGAACCTGAGGCTGTATGTTCTGCTAAAAGTCTTTGTGATACAGAGAAGGAAGATATTCGTCAGTTACTGCTGACCATGCAGAAAAATGGTGGCTGTTTAGATCTCATGATGCAGTTTATATTCAGATTAGCCGAGAAATCTAATCTTAAATGGTTAGTATACAAAAATTCTGAATAATTTCAACAATTTACCCTTTAATAGTACCATAAAATAATAACTTTTTGCTGCAGTTATATCATCATAAAGAGGCATCATTTCTTTACCTTTACTGCACACAAAATTGTACACAACAATTTGGCTGAAAATAATTAAAAGTTTACATATTGAGCTTAACTTAGGTACTTCTTTTGATGATTACAAACAAATTTTGGAGAAAAGCAAAATAATCACAGAAAGTTTTTCAGACTTTTTACAAATTTAGATCAGCGTAATACATCAAATAATTTGGTTTTCACTATTTGCAATAAGCAGCATTCACTAATAAAGTGTAAATATAAAGTTCTTGATTGCTTACTCTGAACCTATGATCTATATGTATATATTTTTTTCCTTAGGCCAGTTGGTCTGACTGGTGTTTATCTGAGGGTATACAAGTTGGTCAGGAATCATTTTGACCTCCCTGATACATTTTGGTATGTATATATCATTACTTTTTGTGGGATATCAATTTTTGTGGATTTGGTGGGTAAAGGTGAACCACAATTTCCAATGTTCAATAGGCTTGTATACAGACTTTGGCAAAACCACGAAATTAGACATCCATGAAAATGCAATGTTTGCTGAATCAAAGAAAATTGATAACCACGAATAATGAATCCACAGTATATCAATATTTTATTCAATAGACTGCCATTTTATGAAGCAGGTAATCTAAAACGCCTTTTTCAGTTAAAATATTTTTATTCAATTTCATATTAAGAAGTTTTACTTTTGTCAAAATTTACTTGAGATAACATAGAATTCTCATACTGCTTGAAGGTATCCAAAGCATTTTACAGGAACTTATGAAAGATATTTAATTTCTATGATTTGAATTTTGCATGGAAATACTGTTATTATCTGATGATGCTTTTTAGAATTTAATTTTAATGTTTCAATGATAGTTGTTAATTGATGATATTTCAGTGATGATGAAATTGATGACAATTTGATAGAACTTGGAAAGGTGAGTACAAAGTAAATTTTTAGATTTTATTCATAGAATGTATGCTGTAAATCCACAAACTTTCCTTTTCAAACCCTTTCTAGCTCATTTTGTTGTGATTCTTCCCTCTCCACTATTTTCATATTGAATGTTTATGCAATCATACAAGAGAAAACATATTTAGAACAAACAATTCAGCTTTAAGTGAAAATAATAAGGGGATAAAACAATGAGTTCAATGAATTTTGAGGGGGCTTATGTAGCAGAGTGGTCTTATGCAATCACTAGCTTGTCAATACCCAAGGGTGTGGGTTCATACCCTGCATGTGACAGGTGGTTCCATTCTTTTGCAAGTATTCAGGCAAAGGTCAGTTGCTCTCTCTTGGCACTTCAGCTTCCTCTATCAATAATACCTGGCTGCTACAATTTGGCCAGGAGAATAGAAAGTGGTATTTAACACCAACAATTAATCAATAAATCAATTTTATTTCTGTAAAATGTGCCTTTATGCTAATGCTTGTATTTACATTTCTATAAATATACAAACTGTTTACAACGTGATGAATACTGGTCATCTAAGCTTGTTGAATTCATTTGAAATAAGTCAGATGTTCTCCATTGTAGACATTACTGTTATATTCAGAACTACAGCTTGACAATTGGACCTTGACCAAATCCAGATTCATGTCATCTCCTAGACAGTATGTATTATCAATTACTACTACTCATTCAATTATACTGAAAGTTGAGTTTGTGTTGTGTAGTTATTGGGACTATCTGATACTTACTGAATAAAAAAATGGAAATATACCTTCACCAGCATCTCTTACTAGGGGGTCTAAGTGTGATGTGGGATTGCAGATTTTAAGTGTGACATGTGAAATTCAAATTATTGTGGTGTGAAAAAGGGAAATGAAGTCTAGCTGGACACGGGAAATTACAAAATAATGAGAATTGCTTACGTACATAGTGTAAGCAGGATACAGAAATCAGACAAAACAGTAAGCGGGACCTGGGATCAGAACCCCCTAATGAGACCCCTTACTAGTAATACAAATTCAACACTATAATTATGATATACCATTGTACATTCATTAGTTGAAGAATTGATACTGAATTGTGGTAATGTAAAAGATGAAATTGAGAATAGAAATGGTGGATGTGTCAAAGAGACAACAACCTGATCAACGAGGTAAAAAACGGTTGAAGGCTACCAATAGGCCTTCAATTCAGCTAGACAATCCTGCACCTAAAGGCATGGTTCAGCTGGCCCCTCAACAAAAATGTGTACTAGTCCAGCAATAGTTAAGGCCATACTAAACTCCAAAACATTTAAATGAACTAAAACTAAATATGAATTATATGAATTATATACTTTCATCCTTAGTGAAATTACAAAAAAAATAAGCAAATGCTTCTAATGTTTAATATCCCAATTTAGATGATTTAGATTTTGCACATATGACACAGACACATGTCTATTGATTCAGATTTTATGTTGACTTTTTTTTTTAATAGTTATTCATTTCATTTATGTATTCTTTACATCTGCTTTTACTCATTCATGTGCTGAGGCTAATGTGATGTGCTTATAAATGAAATACCAAAGTAATGGCGAAGAAATGTTACAAAAATGAAATAAGAGTGTGATCTTTTCCAGCCCACAAAGTCCAGGAGTTCCTACAGTGAAGGAATCTGACCTACCACCTTACTACTATGACGATGAATACTTCATATCAGGGATGATCTCAAGGCCAGATGTCTTTGGCAATTTCTGGTCAGAGTATTGTGTTAGAGGTAACCAGAGTTATGGTCCTTGGACTTAGAAAATTCACTTTAATAATCAGTTTTTCACACATTTTTTTTCATCATGCTTGAAGATATTGCCTTGATTTTTTTTTTGAATAGTTTACACCATGACAAGTTATAGATCAAGTTAGAATTTTGTTCCAGGGCAATGATTTTTTTCTTTGATAGGAGACTATGTATTGTCATGCTAGTTCTTTATGATATAGCCTATGAATAATTATAAATTCATAGTATACCATTTCGTTACAAAATCCTCATGATAACTCTAAATATAAATTCATTGAACATTTTTTTTACAGTATATTGGTTGAAGGCAAAGTTTTACATGTTACAAAACAATATGGAAGATGCTGTTTTCTTTTTCAAAAAGGTAATGTGTTTCCTGGTTAAAAAAAAGCAGTGTTTAGTTTTGAGAAATATCAAAGATTTTTCTAATAAAAATGGTTTGATTTCAATATTAATTGAAGCAATTATAATTTCCTATAATCACACTCACATAAAGAATTCTAATCACTGAAATCGTTATTATAATATGTTATCATTACTCAGAATGCTTATTAAACAATTCTGATAATGAAGTTTGCCCATTCAATCAATATAACAGACCAAGTAGAGAACAACTTTACATAACCCCTTATAACACCAAAAAAGACAGGTATCTTAATACTGAAGTGAAAAGAATGATAGAAAATCAACAAGGAATGAAAACTTTATTTTTTAAAAGCGTATAAAGTTTTCAGTGTTTATCTTTACAAAGTCTTTACACAAATCTTATTGAACAGCCTCACTTCATTCGAATAGAAATAATTTGCTCACTATTATTTTGAAGCATCATACAAGTCATAAGAATTTTGTGAATGTTGAAAAATATTGATTTTTTTATAGGCATTATGTTGTCTAAAGGAATCGTCTGAGGCAGAAACTGATACAGATATACAGATAGTTATACCTAACTGTAGTATACATAAAGTCCTGTCTGTAGGTAAGATAGACAGATAGTTATACCTAACTGTAGTATACATAAAGTCCTGTCTGTAGGTAAGATAGACAGATAGTTATACCTAACTGTAGTATACATAAAGTCCTGTCTGTAGGTAAGATAGACAGATAGTTATACCTAACTGTAGTATACATAAAGTCCTGTCTGTAGGTAAGATAGACAGATAGTTATACCTAACTGTAGTATACATAAAGTCCTGTCTGTAGGTAAGATAGACAGATAGTGATACCTAACTGTAGTATACATAAAGTCCTGTCTGTAGGTAAGATAGACAGATAGTGATACCTAACTGTAGTATACATAAAGTCCTGTCTGTAGGTAAGATAGACAGATAGTTATACCTAACTGTAGTATACATAAAGTCCTGTCTGTAGGTAAGATAGACAGATAGTTATACCTAACTGTAGTATACATAAAGTCCTGTCTGTAGGTAAGATAGACAGATAGTGATACCTAACTGTAGTATACATAAAGTCCTGTCTGTAGGTAAGATAGACAGATAGTGATACCTAACTGTAGTATACATAAAGTCCTGTCTGTAGGTAAGATAGACAGATAGTTATACCTAACTGTAGTATACATAAATTCCTGTCTGTAGGTAAGATAAACAGATAGTTAAACCTAACTGTAGTATACATAAGGTCTCATCTAGGTAAGTATCGTAAATTCCGAATTTTTTTTATGCATATTAATGCAAATGTTGAAAAATGAACAAAATTGCAATATTTATTAATGCAATTTCAGAAAATGCTATATAAAAATTTGCTTTTAAATTCAAAACATGAGGCTTTTTTCGAGGGGGATTCCCATGCCTTTGCAAAATTTGTTCCAAACATTTATGAATTTACAGTTATAGGTTTACATCTTATTTTATCAAAGGACAGAATAAAAATGCACTCTTACAGACAAGATACACTTTCTTGAATGTTATATATAATAATACCAATTTCTTTTTAACCACATATGTTTTTTCTGGAATAACCTGTTATTGGTACTCAATGGACCAAAAATTTGAAAAGCCTAAAAAATATAATGATTTGTCGTTATTGTTCTTAATTTGCTTTAGCTGTTTCACATTTTGATGAGAAAATTGTAAATGTGAAATGCATGTTTCAAAATCTATTGTAGTGGAAGTAGAGAAACAGTTGAAATCTCTAGAAAGATCTCAATCATTTGATGAAACACAGAAGTGGTATGATGCTGGAGAGTTTGATAAAGTGGTGGACTGCTTACTGAAAACAAGTCTAAATAAGGTAAAACACTGCTAATAAACATGCCTAAATAAGTTAATACACTGGTGGACTGCTTACTAAAAACTAGTCTTAACAAGGTTATACGCAGCTGATATACAAGTCCAAATAAGGTAATACACTGCTGATATTTATGGCGTTATAAGGTAATACACTGCAAATAAACATGCCTGAATAGATTGATATCAGACACACTTCTATGATAATGGCATTGTAGGTATTATATGTAAGCTTTTCTGTCTTCAAATTGATATCTTATCACTGCTTTTGTGTGTGAATATGAATCTCTCTTCTATCTTGCCTTTTTAGCTCACCTGGCCCAAAGGGCCAAGTGAGCTTTTCTCATCACTTGGCGTCCGGCGTCCGGCGTCGTCCGGCGTCGTCGTCGTCGTCGTCCGTCGTCGTCGTCCTGCGTTAACTTTTACAAAAATCTTCTCCTCTGAAACTACTGGGCCAAATTTAACCAAACTTGGCCACAATCATCATTGGGGTATCTAGTTTAAAAAATGTGTCCGGTGACCCGGCCAACCAACCAAGATGGCCGCCATGGCTAAAAATAGAACATAGGGGTAAAATGCAGTTTTTGGCTTATAACTCAAAAACCAAAGCATTTAGAGCAAATCTGACAGGGATAATATTGTTCAACAGGTCAAGATCTATCTGCCCTGAAATTTTCAGTTGAATCGGACATTTCGTTGTTGGGTTGCTGCCCCTGAAATGCTAATTTTAAGGAAATTTTGCTGTTTTTGGTTATTATCTTGAATATTATTATAGATAGGGATAAACTGTAAACAGCAATAATGTTCAGCAAAGTAAGATCTACAAATAAGTCAACATGATCAAAATGGTCAGTTGACCACTTTAGGAGTTATTGCCCTTTATAGTCAATTTTTAACCATTTTTCGTAAATCTTAGTAATCTTTTAGAAAAATCTTCTCCTCTGAAACTACTGGGTCAAATTTAACCAAACTTGGCCATAATCATCATTGGGGTATCTAGTTTAAAAAATGTGTCCGGTGCCCCGCCCAACCAACCAAGATGGCCGCCATGGCTAAAAATAGAACATAGGGGTAAAATGCAGTTTTTGGCTTATAACTCAAAAACCAAAGCATTTAGAGCAAATCTGACACACAGTAAAATTGTTCATCAGGTCAAGATCTATCTGCACTGAAATTTTCAGATGAATTGGACATTCCGTTGTTGGGTTGCTGCCCCTGAAATGGTAATTTTAAGGAAATTTTGCTGTTTTTGGTTATTATCTTGAATGTTATTATAGATAGAGATAAACTGTGAACAGCAATAATGTTCAGCAAAGTAAGATCTACAAATAAGTCAAATGACCAAAATGGTCAGTTGACCTCTTCAGGAGTTATTGCCCTTTATAGTAAATTTTTAACCATTTTTCGTAAATCTCAGTAATCTTTTAGAAAAATCTTCTCTGATGAAACTACTGGGCCAAATTTAACCAAACTTAGCCATAATCATCATTGGGGTATTTTGTTTAAAAAATGTGTCTGGTAACTCGGCCAACAAACCAAGATGGCGACCATAGCTAAAATTAGAACATGGGGGTAAAATGCAGTTTTTGGCATATAATTCAAAAACCTGGGATAATTCCAATATAAAGTATTGGTATTGAATTAATATTTAAGAAATATTTGAACCATACCATTTACTTAGACCAAGGTGAGCGACACAGGCTCTTTAGAGCCTCTAGTTCTGGTTTTACTGCCAAAATCTGAACTTTTTACTGATAAATGATAACACTTCTATCTAATCTGATTGTTGATGCACAATCCTTATACACATAGGCAGTATATAATAAACAATGAATTACAGTAAATACTATAAAATTTTATTTACAGCAAGTTTCTATGACAACTAGTGCAACAGAAAGAAGATCACAACTACTTCTGCTCCAGGATTCCTTGATAAAATTGAAAGATTATAAGGTAGTAAAAAATATCTTTATATATATATATATATACTTCAATATGTATTGACGTGGTATTTCTACAGCAGATTTCAGTCAGTATGTAGCTAATGGTAATATCCTTGGTTAGCTTGCTTGTTAGCTGAACCGTGAAGTCATTGTTAGGTAAGGTAAACTTCCCTCCTTTAATAGTAGACTAGCCCAACAGATAAAAAATCTATCTCTCTGTAGGACTAAGCTACTTTAAAAGGAGGGTAGTATACCTTACCTAACAATGACTTCATGGTTCAGCTAACAAGCAAGCTAACCAAAGATATTACCATTAGCTACATACTGACTGAAATCTGCTGTAAATGAGGGTTTATTTAAAACTAGCTCTTTGAAAGAAAAAAAAACAACTTTTGGTTGCATATTTTCTTTGTATGAAAAACATAGTTTCAGTCTTGTGAATTTATCAGTATCATGTGACTTTTCTAGTCATTTAATACATATAGTACATGTAGTATGATATTTTTCATTTGGGCTTTTATAATTAATATCAATAAGGCAGATGTTTTGGATAGAGGGGGAAATAATATGATAGTAATGGAAAACCTATGTACATTTCCAATCATTGTTCCGATTCAATAATGTACTGTGAATTCATTATTACCTCCATTATGAAAATCTACCATTCAATATGCTTGTTCTGATGTGTACTGTAATGAAGTTTCATAGTTGAAGATTTCAAATTTGAACAACTTTTTTTAATTTTGATAAACAGAGAGCATTCTTATGGTCTGAGATAACCTTAGATGAAGCAGTCCAAGCTTATAAGATGAGTGGGTCTTCTGAGAAGGAGCAGTGGGCACAAACATTGGTCCAAACCTGTGAATCCTTGATATTGTGAGTGTAGCTTATGATAGAAGAATCTAGTTTCTTTTACCACCTAAACCTTGTATGTGTTAAAAAATAGATTTGTCGGTAGTAAATTAAATCCTAATTTGATTCATGAGCTTTTTTAAAATATTATTCCTTGAAATAAATTTCTTTGGTGAATTTTAGGTAAATTTGGACAAATTATCTTCATTAACCTGCATTGATATCAATTCCTTACAATTGGTTTAAAAAGTTCAATGTAAAATTCAATGTGTGTCTTCCAGTTGCATACTTATAGACAACTTTCAAGTTTGATGCATTTTCGTAAAAAACTCTGGTTTTAGTGAACATCATTCGTGCGTTTAGGGCCATTGTAACTTCCTTTTCCATGTTGTACAATAGGTTGGAAAACTATGATGCTATAATGCACGAATTATTCAGCAAATTGAATTCTCATAATAGACGCTCAACTGCTGTCATTGGGGGATTGTGATTAAGTACCTACCGAACAAACATTATTTCTTGTTTATCCTCCACAATGATGATCACTAAGACGCTTGATGAATGTTAATAGTACAGGGATACAGGGGATCCCCTCTATCTAAATGACATCAGAAAGAGACACATAGTTGATGAGTTTTTCTGTTGACGAACAAATATGAAAGTGGTCTATTGGCTGTAAGATGCTGACTTTTAAGAATTAAAACTTAAATGGAAATAAAATGTTGTTTATTTTTTATGGCCCCGCAACGAAGTTCACGAACAAATCATTATACAGAGTTTTTTACTTAATGCCTTCAGATATTGGGCTGATTTTTGGTATGTGAGTTAACTATGATGAGTTACAGATCAAGTTTAAATTTCGTTCCTCTCCACTAATTTTTGCTGAAATTGCAGACTTCGGACTTCATGGACTTTGAGAAATTGTTGAAAATCACAGTTATACAGACTTTTTTTCTAAACGCTTTTTTATATTGTGCTAATTTTTGGTATGTGAGTTAACCATGATGAGTTACAGATAAAGTTTAAGTTTTTGTTCTGCTCCACTAATTTTTGCCAAAATTACGGGCTTTGGACTTTGAGAAATTGTTGAAAATCACAGTTATACAGACTTTTTTTCTAAACGCCTTTAGATATGGGGCTGGTTTTTTGGTATGTGAATTAACTATGATGAGTTACAGATCAAGTTTAAATTTTGTTCCTCTCCACTAATTTTTGCTGAAATTGCGGACTTCGGACTTCATGGACTTTGAGAAATTGTTGAAAATCACAGTTATACAGACTTTTTTTTTAAACGCTTTTTCTATATTGTGCTAATTTTTAGTATGTGAGTTAACCATGATGAGTTACAGATAAAATTTAAGTTTTTGTTCCGCTCCACTAATTTTTGTCGAAATTACGGGCTTTGGACTTTGAGAAATTGTTGAAAATCACAGTTATACAGACTTTTTTTCTAAACGCCTTTAGATATGGGGCTGGTTTTTTGGTATGTGAATTAACTATGATGAGTTACAGATCAAGTTTAAATTTTGTTCCTCTCCACTAATTTTTGCTGAAATTGCGGACTTCGGACTTCATGGACTTTGAGAAATTGTTGAAAATCACAGTTATACAGACTTTTTTTTTAAACGCTTTTTTATATTGTGCTAATTTTTAGTATGTGAGTTAACCATGATGAGTTACAGATAAAATTTAAGTTTTTGTTCCGCTCCACTAATTTTTGTCGAAATTACGGGCTTTGGACTTTGAGAAATTGTTGAAAATCACAGTTATACAGACTTTTTTTCTAAACGCCTTTAGATATGGGGCTGGTTTTTTGGTATGTGAATTAACTATGATGAGTTACAGATCAAGTTTAAGTTTCATTCCGCTCCACTAATTTTTACTGAAATTACGGGCTTTGGACTTTGAGAAATTGTTGAAAATCACAGTTATACAGACTTTTTTTCTAAACACTTTCAGATATTGGGCTGATTTTTGGTATGTGAGTTAACCATGATGAGTTACAGATCAAGTTTAAGTTTCCTTCTGCTCCACTAATTTTTGCTGAAATTACAGGCTTTGGACTTTGATAAATTATTGAAAATCACAGTTATACATATTTTTTCTCTATTCCCCTCCAGATTTTTGATATGTGAGACTACCATCAGGTTTGTGTCCACATGTGTTTATATTGAAATTGCAGATTTTTCAACTTTTTGGGATGGGGCCATTTGTGTCGCTTTGACACATCTAGTTTTTTTTTGAAATTGTAAAAAACAAAAGTTCTTTCTATCTGACGGTCAATTTCTGTCTACTACAAAAGGGCTTTGATAAGTTCATGTAAACTATTTCCTGAATGAGAAAGAAAAGATATGGTGTATCAATTTATTATAATTTTCTAAATGCACATGAAGAAAACAAAAACAAAGAAATAACATTGATTGCTGTTATTCATCTCAAAGTCTTAGACCAGTTCAAAGTATTGCTTTCAGCTTTGATCTAACTTGCTACGAAAGAACACTTGTTACATCAGGCACAATATTAGAATACAGTTAGTTTTATTTATTGTACGTTTACTATATTCACAGGATTATAAAGAACGACAACATGGTCATTTCTAGTTTACCTAAAGTCAACCAAGCTAGACTGTCCCATAACCTGATCTACATGATTGATGTGGAAATGTCCGTTCCTGATACTTGTATAGATATGCCAATTGGTACAGTATTGCCATGGATACTGTTATATAAACTTATAAAAAAGTGAGTAAAAACTATAGTTTCATTTAGCTGGCTGTGTTTCTCAGTGTTTGTTTATACATTTATATATATATTTGAAATACTTCTAAGTATGTATATATATATATATATATACAACTCGTCTTAACATCAACCAACAATGTTAGATCTGTAAATTTGCTTTCGCAAATTTTTCGTTCTTCCCTCGCCGGGATTCGAACCCATGCTACTGTGATATCGTGACACCAAATCGCCTGCACTGCAGCCGTCCCGCTAGACCACACGACCACCTGGGCTCTCAAAAAAAGAGCTTTCGGTGGGCATGTGTTACCTTTCCACGTCAGTTTTAATCTAGCGCGTACTACAGTACATGATATATAAGGCATGAAGATGTTATTGTTACAGATCAGCTAAATTATCTATAGTAAAGGATCCTACAAATTAATGTAAGATACAGTCACAGAAAATAATTATATTCATAAGTACGTCTGAGTCAGTGACAACCCTACAACAGATGTATCCATCGGATCGCCATCAATGATGGTGATACATGGCTGTGTACATAATGTATATACAACTCGTCTTAACATCAACCCAACAATGTTAGATCTGTAAATTTGCTTTCGCAAATTTTTCGTTCTTCCCTCGCCGGGATTCGAACCCATGCTACTGTGATATCGTGACACCAAATCGCCTGCACTGCAGCCGTCCCGCTAGACCACACGACCACCTGGGCTCTCAAAAAAAGAGCTTTCGGTGGCATGTGTTACCTTTCCACGTCAGTTTTAATCTAGCGGCGTACTACAGTACATGATATATAAGCATGAAGATGTTATTGTTACAGATCAGCTAAATTATCTATAGTAAAGGATCCTACAAATTAATGTAAGATACAGTCACAGAAAATAATTATATTCATAAGTACGTCTGAGTCAGTGACAACCCTACAACAGATGTATCCATCGGATCGCCATCAATGATGGTGATACATGGCTGTGTACATAATGTATATACAACTCGTCTTAACATCAACCCAACAATGTTAGATCTGTAAATTTGCTTTCGCAAATTTTTCGTTCTTCCCTCGCCGGATTCGAACCCATGCTACTGTGATATCGTGACACCAAATCGCCTGCACTGCAGCCGTCCCGCTAGACCACACGACCACCTGGGCTCTCAAAAAAAGAGCTTTCTGTGGGCATGTGTTACCTTTCCACGTCAGTTTTAATCTAGCGGCGTACTACAGTACATGATATATAAGGCATGAAGATGTTATTGTTACAGATCAGCTAAATTATCTATAGTAAAGGATCCTACAAATTAATGTAAGATACAGTCACAGAAAATAATATATATATATATATATATATACATCAAACGTCTGAATAATAGTCAACGATTTTTCCCACGTGGGAGCTGGATCGTTACAAGTAACGATACATGTACACAATAAAATAAATTATATAAACGCCTAAAAAGTGTACATAACAACACCAATGATATAAAAAGGAACTATAAATGTAATTATTTATAAATATTTCGGATAACAGATATCCTTCGTCAGTCAGATTCTGATGTTAAATGAATCATCTTTAAGTCTTCTTAGATTAAACTTTTACTAAATCTTGAAATTTATACAATAAAAAAGGCAAATCGAACATCAGTTAAGACGCTTGCACCATTCTAAAAATTTGTTGAATATGACATAGGTTATATGACTAATTACATCAGAGAGTTCAATGGGAACAAAGATGGCCCCGTCTTATGCCAATATTTTTATGGGGAAATTAGAACAGAGAATTCACAATTCTTTTCTTTATCAACCCCTCTCTTGGTTCCGATTTATTGACGATATTGACATGAAGTGGGATAATACTGAACAAGAACTAGATTTGTTTATTCAACATGCCAATGATGCCCATCCCTCAATAAAATTCACATATGAAATCTCTGACTCTAAGATCACATTTCTTGACACTACAACGCAAGTGAGGGATGGAAACATATTTACAGATCTGTATTGCAAGCCCACAGACAAACATCAATATCTGTCTCCTTCAAGTTGTCACCCTAAACATTGCACCAAGAGCATTCCCTACAGCCAGGCCATACGAATAAAAAGGATTTGCTCCACCAACGATGTTGCCAAAAAACGACTACAAGAACTTCGCGGTCACCTAAAACATCGAAGCTACAAAAGGAAAGACATTGATAAAGGTTTTTCTCGTGCTAGCAACATCAGCCGAGATGAACTTTTACAATATAAAGTCAAAAAGGTCAACAGGAGGGTGCCTTTTGTGTTGACTTACCATCCAAAATTTGACAACTTGTCTCACCTTATCCGCGAAAGTTGGAAAGATATCGAAAAACATCCTAAACTATCCAAGATCTTTCCCGAGCCACCTGTACTGGCTTTCCGCAGGCCCAAAAGCCTTAAAGACTTGCTGGTGAGAGCTGAGTTATCCTCTCAAGCAGGCTCTTCGTCAGTGGGCTCTTGTAAGGGTTGTGGAAACAAACGATGTCTGACTTGCAAACAAATACTGGATACCCAGACTTTTAACAGTCACTCCACTGGTACAGAATACACCATATTTTGCAATGTTAATTGCAAGACTACAAATGCTGCGTATCTCCTACAGTGTAAATGTGGTAAACAGTATGTAGGCGAGTCAGAACAGCCGTTTCACAAACGAATGAACGGTCATCGTAGCGACTACCAATGCAAGCCAGACCTCCCTCTTAGTCGACATTTGAGATCCCCTGGCCACACTAAGGCAGATCTCAATCGACTGACCATTACTATCATTGACCACAACTCTGCTTGGTCTAGGGAGGATAGACTTACTCGGGAAAGATTTTGGATAAGAAAATTAACAACTTTGGCACCAAATGGGATAAATGAAAAGATGTAGTTCGACACCATGCAGTGCTTCACATCTGGGTTATATTACTTATTATTACAGTCTCCGTTTCTATTTCTTTACCTTACTCATCTCTAAAATAAATCTGTTGAATATAACAATTTAAATTGCTTAATTTTTTGAGGGATGTATAAGTACCAAGCCACGTCCAACTATTTTACTTTAGTCAAAATTTGTTATTATATTTTAACGGGCGTTTGTTTTAAACATCGCAGACTCTAATGTAACTACACTACAGTTGTCAAATCTGAAATATTTAGAAATTTAGACCGTTCAGTGCTGTTTATTTGGAATTCTTATTGACGCAATCTTTCTTGTAACATCATAATATCGACACCGTCAAAGCTTTAAAATTGTGCTAGTTCACATCGCACATTATTATTTTTATGCCCCACCTACGATAGTAGAGGGGCATTATGTTTTCTGGTCTGTGCGTCCGTTCGTCCGTCCGTCTGTTCGTTCGTTCGTTCGTTCGTCCGTTCGTTCGTCCGTCTGTCCCGCTTCAGGTTAAAGTTTTTGGTCAAGGTAGTTTTTGATGAAGTCCGTTCGTCCGTCCGTCTGTTCGTTCGTTCGTTCGTTCGTCCGTTCGTTCGTCCGTCTGTCCCGCTTCAGGTTAAAGTTTTTGGTCAAGGTAGTTTTTGATGAAGTTGAAGTCCAATCAACTTGAAACTTAGTATACATGTGCCCTATGATATGATCTTTCTAATTTAAATGCCAAATTAGAGTTTTGACCCCAATTTTACGGTTCACTGAACATAGAAAATGATAGTGCAAATTTCAGGTTAAAGTTTTTGGCTTCAGGTTAAAGTTTTTGGTCAAGGTAGTTTTTGATGAAGTTGAAGTCCAATCAACTTGAAACTTAGTATACATGTGCCCTATGATATGATCTTTCTAATTTAAATGCCAAATTAGAGTTTTGACCCCAATTTTACGGTTCACTGAACATAGAAAATGATAGTGCAAATTTCAGGTTAAAGTTTTTGGCTTCAGGTTAAAGTTTTTGGTCAAGGTAGTTTTTGATGAAGTTGAAGTCCAATCAACTTGAAACTTAGTATACATGTGCCCTATGATATGATCTTTCTAATTTAAATGCCAAATTAGAGTTTTGACCCCAATTTTACGGTTCACTGAACATAGAAAATGATAGTGCAAATTTCAGGTTAAAGTTTTTGGCTTCAGGTTAAAGTTTTTGGTCAAGGTAGTTTTTGATGAAGTTGAAGTCCAATCAACTTGAAACTTAGTATACATGTGCCCTATGATATGATCTTTCTAATTTAAATGCCAAATTAGAGTTTTGACCCCAATTTTACGGTTCACTGAACATAGAAAATGATAGTGCAAATTTCAGGTTAAAGTTTTTGGCTTCAGGTTAAAGTTTTTGGTCAAGGTAGTTTTTGATGAAGTTGAAGTCCAATCAACTTGAAACTTAGTATACATGTGCCCTATGATATGATCTTTCTAATTTAAATGCCAAATTAGAGTTTTGACCCCAATTTTACGGTTCACTGAACATAGAAAATGATAGTGCAAATTTCAGGTTAAAGTTTTTGGCTTCAGGTTAAAGTTTTTGGTCAAGGTAGTTTTTGATGAAGTTGAAGTCCAATCAACTTGAAACTTAGTATACATGTGCCCTATGATATGATCTTTCTAATTTAAATGCCAAATTAGAGTTTTGACCCCAATTTTACGGTTCACTGAACATAGAAAATGATAGTGCAAATTTCAGGTTAAAGTTTTTGGCTTCAGGTTAAAGTTTTTGGTCAAGGTAGTTTTTGATGAAGTTGAAGTCCAATCAACTTGAAACTTAGTATACATGTGCCCTATGATATGATCTTTCTAATTTAAATGCCAAATTAGAGTTTTGACCCCAATTTTACGGTTCACTGAACATAGAAAATGATAGTGCAAATTTCAGGTTAAAGTTTTTGGCTTCAGGTTAAAGTTTTTGGTCAAGGTAGTTTTTGATGAAGTTGAAGTCCAATCAACTTGAAACTTAGTATACATGTGCCCTATGATATGATCTTTCTAATTTAAATGCCAAATTAGAGTTTTGACCCCAATTTTACGGTTCACTGAACATAGAAAATGATAGTGCAAATTTCAGGTTAAAGTTTTTGGTCAAGGTAGTTTTTGATAAAGTAGAAGTCCAATCAACTTGAAACTTAGTATACATGTTCCCTTTGATAAGATCATTCTAATTTTAATGCCAAATTAGAGAATTTAGTCCAATTTCACAGTCCTTTAAACATAGAAAATGATAGTGCGAGTGGGGCATCCGTGTACTGTGGACACATTCTTGTTATTTAAAGCATATATTTGAACTCTCTGATGTAATTAGTCATATAACCTATGTCATATTCAACAAATTTTTAGAATGGTGCAAGCGTCTTAACTGATGTTCGGTTTGCCTTTTTTATTGTATAAATTTCAAGATTTAGTAAAAGTTTAATCTAAGAAGACTTAAAGATGATTCATTTAACATCAGAATCTGACTGACGAAGGATATCTGTTATCTGAAATATTTATGAATAATTACATTTATAGTTCCTTTTTATATCATTGGTGTTGTTATGTACACTTTTTAGGCGTTTATATATATATATAAAACGATATTTAGATATAAGAAGATGTGGTATCAGTGCCAATGAGACAACTCTCTATCCAAGTCACAATATATAAAAATAAACCATTATAGGTCAAAGTATGGTCTTCAACACGGAGCCTTGGCTCATACCAAACAGCAAGCTTTAAAGGGCCCATTTTGCATTTATTTAGTCCAATGTTTTGACTAATTGTTTATATTATAAAGAAGCATGAAATACTTAAATTTAGATTTGCATGGTCATACAGGCCTTTAGTATATGAATTGTTTCATTTCCAATCAGTATTAGGATGAACTGTTGTAATATGTTTAAAGAACAGAGAAAGAAAAAAAATTTTTTTAGCCCTGCACCATCTCAATACAATCCAACATCATACTTTTCTTAAATAATGAATTATTAGTAAGATATGCTGGTACCTTTTTATTAACAGAGAAGAAAGTGAAGCACCAAAGCCAGTTAGTCCAGTACCAGAAGAATTGGACAGTTCTATTCCTCCATCACTTATGTTACTAAATATAGCACATGAATATCTTGGCAGGTAATACACCATTTTGACCTCATATATTTTAACAACATGATAGTTTATACTAAAAAAATTGAGAATGGAAAAGGGGAATGTGTCAAAGTGACAAAAACCCGACCATAGAACAGACAATAGCCGAAGGCCATCAATGGGTTTTCAATATAGCGAGAAACTCCTGCACCCAGAGGCGTCCATCAGCTGGCCCCTAAACAAATTTGTATACTAGTTCAGTGAAAATGAACGTTGTGAGTACAGTTTACATTTTCTTAGATCTTTATCTGAAGTTTGCAATTTGATTAAAATCAAATGTTCAAAAGTTATTTTAATGGCTTTCATTCTTCCATTTTATTGAAAATTACTCTGCAATTTGAGGATTTAAAAAAAAAAGTTTTGTACTGTTTTTTCAGAGTCTTGAGACATAACACCGTCACATTTTAAAATTTATAGTTATAATAAATGTTATAGGGTTATTGGAGTAAAGTCCTCAGTGCAGTTTATCTATATTTCCATATAAGATTAAGATATTTAATATTTTACTGAGGAATGATGATTTAGAAATCAGGTGTAGCTCTAGAATTGTAGAATTTTTTAATTTTTTGGGAATATAGCCACTTTACAGCAAGGATGGTAAGCCAGAATTGTATGTTTCTGAAAATGAGACTAAAAGTAGAACTTACGATAAAAAAAAATCATAAAATTAACAGAGCAAAACACTTGACATGTTGACAAATATCATAAAAATTATTTACTTGGAATATAAATTTAAGTTGCTTTGTTTTAGTTCACTGTTTCTCAGATAATATTATTAATTGTGTTACAGACATGCTTGGTGTACAAAGTCCGAAGGAGAGTTCCTGCTCTTTTACATTGGAATATTAACCTCAGAAAAATCCTCGTCAGAAATATTCAACGAGGAATTAGGCCAAGCAGTAGAGCAGTGCTTCTTTTGTTTATATGGTCATCCAACAAAGAAGGGCAGATATCGTCATCTCATGGACCATAATGCACCACAGATTGAATTGACATGGGAACGCACTGACGATTTATTTAACTATTTTAAACCAAAATCAGTGCCAGAATTTGATAGTTATAAAACAGAAGCAGTACCTGCAGAGGTAATTATATAAGAAATATTAAACTCTTCTCATCTCACTACATGTAAGAGCTTCTTTAAAATTTATTATACCTAATAAGACTGTAAAGTAATTGTAAAATGATTGTGTTGAAAGAGTATATTTTTTTCCTTTGTAGGTTGAGCATTTATTAAGAAGAATTTGTAATTTGGTACCAGAATCACAAAAGCCAGGTAATTTTCTGCTCTTTAAAATAAGATATCTTCTACAGAGAATGTATTTAATTTTTTTATATGAGACTTTTTTCTATCAGACATTGAATATTGCAAAACAAATGTTCAAACTTTGTCCTCAAGGTCAGAATATGATTTTTCTTCAATTCTTTTTACAAATTTAGTGAAAAAAGGTTTAAATCTAAGAAAGAATTCATCATTACAATACACATTTCATTTAAACAGTATTTTTCAGTTGTTCATAAATAGTTTGAACTGTCAACATATCAAGTACTTTAAGTGTACATGATTTGATACAATAACATTTAGTAATGTTTCCTTATTGATCAATTTACTTATATTCTTTTAATATCTGAACAAATTTACTGATGTTACATGTCAATGAGACAAATTACCCATCAGAAATACATATGATCAATGTACATTTCAGTATATGTAATTGATTCCTTACAAGATTACATTGATGGAACAACTGACACGTTTAATGAGGAGTCTATTTACAATCCATCGTAAGTATAGCATTATTTTTCCAATCAGTTTTACTTTCTTAATTTCATAAAGGAATGACTATAAAAAAAATCTGTATATGAAGAATGTGGGTTGTATAAAAGTGCAACACATTTTTGAGCTTATTTTGAATAGACAGAAAAACTATAAGTCATGCCTTATAATTAAATTCTAAATTCCATTTTTGGAAAATGACGCTATCAGCGGAATGTTTCCGATACCATGGAAGTCGATTATGCCTCTGCCTACAGCACTCAGTTTCATATTTACTATTTTACATACTAACGGGAATCTGCTTATATTATGCTACAATTGAACAAAGTGTTTTAGTCGGCGGAACCAGTTTACATACTTTATTTAATTTACACAAAAAAAATATTGACCTGTCCATATTTTTTTTTATTATTAATGGTATTTGGAGCTATCCCTTTGTTATATTTTTCATTTCTATTCAAGCTTTCACTTTTATGCACATGTCTTACAATCATAAACAATAGGTATATATGAAGAGATCTGTTTTGTTATGATGTTGGACTTTTTACACTCCAATGATCAACAATTGCTAGACAAAATAGTTCTCCTAAATAATGTCAGCCTTTCTTACCATTTCAACTTAACAATCATTAAAAAAGTAAAATATAATGTGTCTGTATTGTTCCACATTCTACTCGTTATAAGACAGAACGAAGTACCGGAAATATTGCGACAGGTTTACGTTTCTGTTTCACTTTCTCAGGATAAATGTATAATTATTGATCTCGATAGTTTAGACTTCGTACCACAGGCATTTGTTTCTATCGATTGGAAGACCCACTATCAACGTATATTTACAATAAAATAATAAATACACGTTGATAGTGGGTCTTCCCACAAACAAGTGCCTGTGCTTCCTACACATTAATTTGACGATCTTTTCTGCATTACTGGTCAATCTGAACTTCAAATATGTTCAAATTTCAAATAACATAGAAAGGACGTTTTATTTCTTACTAGTCCGGTCGGGACATAATTAAAATTTACTATTCCGAGCTGAAAATTACTAGTCTGGGGCATCGGGCTAGTATTTAACATTGCAGACTGCCCTCAATCTTAGTTACAAAGTTACAGCAGCAGAGTCTATAACTGTATCTGTATGACATGTGAATAAATTGTCGATACCGATACTGGCTTTAATACAACGGTTTGAGAGAGCGCCGCCGATTTATTGGCGGGGCGTGAGAACAGATTTGTAGCTCTCTACGCTTGATGCGTGCACAACAGTGTTGTCTAGCTGATTCCACGCGATCACTGTCTTACAAAGAATGAGTTTGAATATTGTACGTTTTTTTACTTGGTGGAATGTCAATACATTCACAGTTAGAGTTATTCTTCACTTGCTTTTCCACAATAATTGTTGCATGGTATTCTTTGAATTTCTCAGCAGTTATGGTTCTCTTCGGACATGCTTTTTTGAGGAATTCGTCTGGTTCAATAGCGGGCATCAGCCCCTCAACCACTTTTTACATAATACTAACTTCAACGCCTTGTTTGTCCTTGTCTGGAGATCTTGTTGTAGTTCCAGGTTGGCAAGCATTTTGGAGATGTATCTGTCCTCTCTTGACTTGTAATCTCTGATGATAAATTTTGCCGCTTGACTTGTATCCTTTCAAGCTTGTTTATTTTTGTTACCGGGGGTGGGGGTCCCATACTATGGCTCCATATTAAATTATGAGATCCTTTCCTAAAGGTCTAGTTCATTGTTTTAATCTGACAAAATTTCAATAACTTGAATGCCACCCAAGTTGAATATATAGTGACCCACTATAACAGCATATTCACTTGAAATTGTGTTTAATACCATGATGGTTCAATGGCATAAACTTAAATGAAGACAGAAATTTGACATGAAAGATGGTGGGTTAGTGCAAAATCAAAAACTAGCTTTTTATGATATATGGTTAAAGAATGAATATCAATTATATGGGTCAAGGGCAGAGTTGTTATAAAATATCAATATGGCAGAGAAGTGGTTTCAAGTTTCATATAAAGCGACCTGAATGACATGAAATAAAAAATCGAAGGAGTATCCCTATTTGTCTTATCTTCAAGGTGAAATAAAACTAGTATAACAATATTATGCTATTGTGTAAATCTACAGAAATAGAATTTGCTTCAAGTAACAGAAATAACTATGTCATTAGTAACTTATTTAATGAGTATGTGGTATTAGTCCTATAACATATAACATATGACCTTGGGGCATTATTTACTATTTCTTTTTACTGTTGTGAATTTTTTTTTACTATCAATGTGCCACACTTCGCATTAAAAAAAATTGAAAATGAAAATACATGTATTAGTATTAAATCGTTAAAAATTAAAAAAGAATGTGAAGTCATATGTTATAGGACTAGTGGGGTATAAGAGCTTGTTACAACAGGCTCTTCATAATCATTTGGTTTGAAAAGGATACTAGTAGTCTGTATTCTTGATTTAGAAAAATGTAATTGCAAGAAAAAAATCACATTGTTTAGAATACTTTAGATCATTCAGGTAGTCTTTATTTATATGTACAATAGAACAGCCAGTATAGTCATTGGATATTGTAGATCATTCAGGTAGTCTTGACCTATTTATTTGTACAACAAACAGCCAGTAGTCATTGGATACTGTAGATCATTCAGGTAGTCTTGACCTATTCATTTGTACTAAAAAAACAGTCAGTTGTCATCTTCATCACTTCACACACACACATCTACGAATATCAATTATATGCTTACAAGACATGTTGCAATGTTAAACTAATTATTGTATGTGAAAATCAAGACTTGCATAAAAAATATCCCAATATTAGAGACAGTGGCGTCATTTTTCCTCAGAGCTTTCAGCTCTTTGATTGATGAGTATATCATGAAAACCGATGATGATGTCACGGTCACATGACAAAATTATTTCTGTGAGCTGATAGTCAAAAACTTTCAACCAATGAAAAGACTTGTCTTATCCAAAATTGATTTTCACATAGATATCTCTATCAATGTATTTTGATATTTGATAAGGCTGTGAGTCATTGTATACCCTAATGACTGTTATTTGTAAATGTTAAGTTGTTATTGAAACAGATATCAATTATTTTATCAATGTTTATTTCAGACCTGTATCTCAAGAGCTATATTATCTGTTGGCTGACTACTACTTCAAAAATCATGAACAGGCGTGAGTATTAAATGAAGCTAAAGTCTTTTGCTTATTAAGCTTGAAGAGGATACTTTCCCGTGTTTGCTGTAGTAGTTATATCAAGTTGCAAATAAAAATATATTCAGGATGAAAACATGATAATGTGATATGAATATAATCTGCTTTGAACAAAACCAACTCTCTGAAAATTATAATTATTGTAAACTTGTCATGGGAACCATGTGCAGTCTTCGATGTTAAGATTTTATTGAGTAATGAAGAAATATAATGTGAATGCCTTGTTATTCTTTCAGCTAATTAAAAGTACAGATTCAAATGAAACTTACATGCAATACAATTATCCAAAAAAAAGGAAATTGATGTGAAGAAAAAAATGTTTATATTTATTTAAGGCATTTAACTTTTAATTGCAGAAAGGCCATAAAATATTACATGAATGATATATGTGTAAATCCTAGTCGTTTAGACTCTTGGGCGGGAATGGCTCTGGCAAGGATGAGTCAGTTAGAACAAAAACTTAATTCTGTAAGTATATTTAAACTAAAAACAGGAAAAGAGAAATTAAGAACAGGTGTGGTAAGGGTATTTTTCAGACTTTAGATAGAAGTATTGCAAAATTTGTGAATTTTCATAAAAAAGATTGACAGGTTAAAGCAAAGTTAGCAATAAATGATAAAAATATTGTTTTGACAAAGATTTATTTTTATGTAGGAAACATCAAGTGCATGCAAGAACCAAGTAAATATATATGAACATGTCTCTTATAATAAGTTCATGAGGCCTGACAATGTCTCAAATCATTTATTTGAATGAATTCATAGTACATGTACTTCTGCAATTAAGGATGTGTAAGGTTACACACATAGTCAGACAAATCTGTGCTCTTAGTCTGACAAAATATTTGTCCTCTATTGAAGTTATGATAACTTTTCTCTATGAATTACATAAGTCATAAGGTTTTTGTGAAAATAGTCATATTTTTTTCAAATAGTTTTCTGATGAATTTACAATTTACTTTGATTGTACATCCAGAACATTTTGGTGACCCCATGTTTTATGGTGGTACAGAGGCCTTGCCCTTTAATAAACTGTTGTTCATTTCTTTGTATTGTAGACTGAACTTAAAATGGATTTCCCTGTACACAAGAAATCAATAGCAGCATTAAGATGTTTCAGAAGAGCTTTACAGATAGATGAGAGTAATGGTAAACTGTGGATGGAATATGGATCATTGGCCTATCAGTTACACTCCCATTCCTCTAGACAACTCACATGGGTAAGTACAGATAGATGAGAGTAATGGTAAACTTTGGATGGAATATGGATCATTGGCCTATCAGTTACACTCCCATTCCTCTAGACAACTCACATGGGTAAGTACAGATAGATGAGAGTAATGGTAAACTATGGATGGAATACGGATCATTGGCCTATCAGTTACACTCTCATTCCTCAAGACAATTAACCTGGATTAGTACAGTGAAAATCTTGACAATATTATATTTCATTTAAGCTTGATAAGAAAAGTCCTAGTCCTTTTGTCTTTGTAAGCATTCCATTGAAAGTGATCTACAATAATTCATTTTCTCTTTTGGTTCACATGGATATTTCTTTGTCTTTACAGAAATACACCTTTCCATTAAGTGCTGAGATGGAACTGATAGCCACCAATAGTAGACAGGAGATGTTACGGACATCCTATAATTGTTACAGAAAGGCCATTGAGTGTGAGAACGAAGAGGAATGGTTACAACATTACATGATAGGCAAATGTCTGGAGAAAATGAAGAAGTCACCTGGAGATTTTCTAAAACATTATGAACAAGTATGGGAAAATGATTTTTTTTTATTTTAAAAAACTGGTATGATATGAAAATGGAAAGCCTAAACAATTTAGGACTTTGTTATTGTTGTGCATGCTAGATACTAACGGTATCGTGTAAATAGACCATCACTAAAATAAAAACAATAAACATTAAGCACTGAAATAAACCAGCAGTTATTAAAAGCTAGTTCTTAGCCAATTACAACAATTACATAAATCATATTCTCCCAGTTTAAATTCTAAAGTCTAGGTCATGGACCAATTCAGAAATTCATCATCTGTCCTCATCAAAAGTTGGTTAAATAGTCTAAGGTATTAGTAAATGATACTTGGACTAACCAGGGTGCTAAAAACATTAATGCTTCAAAAATGCAATTCATTTTCTAAATAAGTCCAATAAACATGATAAATATTGATGGAACACTATGCTAAAACATAATTGTGATATTTTAGGCAACTGAATGTTTATATGAAGAGAATGCACCTTACCCTAAGAAGATAGCCTATGCATATTCAACACCACATCTAGCTGTGGAAGCTTTAGAGGTAAGTTGTTAGAATGTAGATATTATATTAGGAAATAGATTCCTCAAAATAATGGTACATATTTTCACAAATAAAATTTTCCAACTAAACTTTACTTAAGTTATGATAGTGGTTGGTGTTTCTCCTTAGGCACTCTGGCTTCTTCCACTTTATAAAAAACGTGTTAAACAGCAATCAGTCAATCAATCAATATGATTAGTAGAGGCAGTTGACTGCTGGAAGAATAAAAATATAGATATTGTTTCTTTATTAAACAGAGGACAAACATAGATATCTTGGAGATGTAGAAGAAACAACATGTCTAGTGCGAAAAAAACTATTTCTAATTGAACATCTGGTATATGAGTCTTTCAAAAATATTCAATAAATTTATTCAAACAAAAATACTGACAGAAAAACTTCAGAAAACTTCTAAGGAACAAGATATTTCACACTATCCTCACACAAGTAACACTTACTTTTTTGTATGAAAACTGCATCACATAGGAAGAATATCAATTAACATTTTTTTTATCCTTCCTTGGTACATGATTATGCTTATTTGAGCAACAGCTGGGGTTCAAAAGAATACCACGAAAACCTCTAACTGACCAATTGAATTCATTTCCTTATATTTTTTTACAGATGTTTTATAGACTCCACTCCTCTATTTTAAAACTTATATTAGACAAACACCAAGCTGACATGGATTATCAGTTATTTGAACTTTTTATAAACAAGGCAGCTGCTAGTCCATTTGCAAGTGCTAAACAGAAAAATGAAGAATTATTAGACAGGTAAAATCTGAGAAAAATGCTGATAGTGTATAGATTACACTTTTTATTGTCAATATCAACCTCAATTACTTTGTTATTATACCTTGATAAAGCCTTTTTTGTGTTCCTTGTGTGTGAAACAACCAATCGATCATTTTATGCAATTGATTGCAATTGACAAGAATCAAAACATTCCAATGCAAAAAAAAATGAGAAATAAAAAAGATGAAGAAATATTGAATTTCATGTCTATTCATGCCTTGAAAGGTTAAGGTAATTTTTTGAAGAATGAAAGAAAAATTTATTAAACTTTATGGATTTGAAAACTCGTGCAGATAAAAAAAAAGAAAAAAAAAAAAGGAGACTGACTGTATATGGTAATTTTAAAAAAAAACCTTTATATTGCGAACTGTATTGCTAAAAATCCAAGTAATTTCTAAGAGTTGATAAAATCATATGCTCAATAAATTAGACTGATATTTATATATTGATCATAAATAAAGATGAAGAAATATTGAATTTCATGTCTATTCATGCCTTGAAAGGTTAAGGTAATTTTTTGAAGAATGAAAGAAAAATTTATTAAACTTTATGGATTTGAAAACTCGTGCAGATAAAAAAAAAAAAAAAAAAAGAAAAAAAAAAGGAGACTGACTGTATATGGTAATTAAAAAAAAAAACCTTTATATTGCGAACTGTATTGCTAAAAATCCAAGTAATTTCTAAGAGTTGATAAAATCATATGCTCAATAAATTAGACTGATATTTATATATTGATCATAAAATTATCTATGTTCTCTTTAGTCTAATGCAATTTGATCTTGTGATATTTTATTATAGTAAAGAAACAACTGGGATGGAAAATAAGGCTACAGATACACCAAAATCTACCCCTACCTCATCACAAGACCATACATACTCAAAACAGAAACAGAAAATGTCACTTCTCCAGGCACGATCAGGAGTGGTCTCTCTTGAAAACTCATGCAGTGACTCATTCTCACAAGAATCTACTTACATATCATCTGATCCAGTTAGCCAGTCAAATGATGTGTCATATGATGTTTCAGCAGATTCAAATTCTCAACCAATGGAGTTAGATCTTACAAATCAGAATGACAAAGGAGAATCATCCCAAACCAGTTTTTCAAACAGCACTTTTGTGGGTTCAGTTAGCAACTTTGATCTTAATAAATCAAAGACTAAAACGTTGGAACTATCAGAAAATGACATGAGAGAGGAGATCACTAATGTGCAAAAAGTAGACATTTCTTTATCAACAGACACTAATAGCTCTAACAAATTGAACCAAATTGAATTATTAAAGAAATATGACAAAGCCAGTGACAGTCCTTTGAGTATAGACAGTTCAGATATCTATGAAGATGATGAGGGTAATATAACTGTGACAGCTAAACTAGAGAACATTGGAAGGTCATCATCATCAGACGGGGAGAATAGCCAATCAAAATCAAAGGTTTGCTGATGTTGGTACACCAACGGTTTTATCAAGACAGAGCTTTGGATTTGAGCCAATGATTACTGATGAAGCAGGTATGAAGAATGTTAAATCTTTTCTTATTTAGAGTCATTTTCATGTTTCTTGGACATTATACACTGACATTCAGCCTCTCATGACAATCAAAAACAGGAAGACATTTGATTTTATTCCAATGATGCTTTCAAATGTTGTATCTACACATAAATAATACATGTATGTTCACTATTTTTTGTTGTTGTTTCCTGTAAGCCCTGAAATAACATTGTTATGGGTTATTCTGCTTGCTATATATAGATTTTTCATCTATGAGATTTAGGAGGCAGCTTGTTCAGAATTATTTTTACACTTAAATATCAGCAATTATAATGCAATAACTGGGACTTGATAAGATTCAGGTTATTAATACTGGATTATCAAATACTTTCTGGTTTCTTGGGTTATCTACAAAAGTATCTACCCATCTCTTTTTTAAAAGTTATGATAAAGGATAACAAATGTTCATTGCCAAATGTTTGATTGTAACTTTCATATATACTTTTATTTTAAATATACTTTGTATTCTTTAATTTCAAAGAAAGAAAAAACCCTTTAGAAAGGCAGAAAAACAAATGTCTATCAAAATCAGAGACAATTGAATGCAGGGCTTTCCCTTGAAACTGAAGTAGAAGGCTCAATTAAAATTATAGGCGGCTGTAACATGCGTTCGGCGAAGCTGGACGCCCACCAAGCTGTAAGGTTGTTGCCTTACGGCAGGGGGTCTGGGGTCCGCTCAAGGCCCCAAGAAGCTCTGACATAAATAGAGCAAAATCCTGCACTCTCGCAATCTCCTGGCACCTAATTTCATCTTTCAAATGACCATTTTTTATGTATGAAATTAAAGAAAGAAAAAAATATCTCAAGAAATTTCATTTTTATTTATGTTATAGATTTTAGCTCACCTGGCCCAAAGGGCCAAGTGAGCTTTTCTCATCACTTGGCGTCCGGCGTCGTCATCGTCGTCCTGCGTCCGTCGTCGTTAACTTTTACAAAAATCTTCTCCTCTGAAACTACTGGGCCAAATTTTACCAAACTTGGCCACAATCATCATTGGGTATCTAGTTTAAAAAATGTGTCTGGTGACCCGGCCAACCAACTAAGATGGACGCCATGGCTAAAAATAGGACATAGGGGTAAAATGCAGTTTTTGGCTTATAACTCAAAAACCAAAGCATTTAGAGCAAATCTGACATGGGGTAAAATTGTTTATCAGGTCAAGATCTATCTGCCCTGAAATTTTCAGATGAATCAGACAACCCGTTGTTGGGTTGCTGCCCATGAATTGGTAATTTTAAGGAAATTTTGCTGTTTTTATACGACCGCAAAAATTTTAATTTTTTGGTCGTATATTGCTATCACGTTGGCGTCGTCGTCCAGCGTCGTCGTCGTCCGAATACTTTTAGTTTTCGCACTCTAACTTTAGTAAAAGTGAATAGAAATCGATGAAATTTTAACACAAGGTTTATGACCACAAAAGGAAGGTTGGGATTGATTTTGGGAGTTTTGGTCCCAACATTTTAGGAATTAGGGGCCAAAAAGGGCCCAAATAAGCATTTTCTTGGTTTTCGCACTATAACTTTAGTTTAAGTGAATAGAAATCTATGAAATTTTGACACAAGGTTTATGACCACAAAAGAAAGGTTGGGATTGATTTTGGGAGTTTTGGTTACAACAGTTTAGGAATTAAGGGCCAAAAAAGGGCCCAAATAAGCATTATTCTTGGTTTTCGCACAATAACTTTAGTATAAGTAAATAGAAATCAATGAAATTTTAACACAAGGTTTATGACCACAAAAGGAAGGTTGGGATTGATTTTTGGAGTTGAGGTCACAACAGTTTATGAATTAGGGGCCAAAAAGGGGCCCAAATAAGCATTATTTTTGGTTTTTGCACCATAACTTTAGTATAAGTAAATAGAAATCTATGAAATTTAAACACAAGGTTTATGACCATAAAAGGAAGGTTGGGTTTGATTTTGGGAGTTTTGGTCCTAACAGTTTAGGAATAAGGGGCCCAAAGGGTCCAAAATTGAACTTTGTGTGATTTCATCAAAAATTGAATAATTGGGGTTCTTTGATATGCCGAATCTAACTATGTATGTAGATTCTTAATTTTTGGTCCCGTTTTCAAATTGGTCTACATTAAGGTCCAAAGGGTCCAAAATTAAACTTAGTTTGATTTTAACAAAATTGAATCCTTGGGGTTCTTTGATATGCTGAATTTAAAAATGTACTTAGATTTTTAATTATTGGCCTAGTTTTCAAGTTGGTCCAAATGGGGGTCCAAAATTAAACTTTGTTTGATTTCATCAAAAATTGAATAAATGGGTTCTTTGATATGCCAAATCTTACTGTGTATGTAGATTCTTAATTTTTGGTCCAGTTTTCAAATTGGTCTACATTAAGGTCCAAAGGGTCCAAAATTAAACTAAGTTTGATTTTAACAAAAATTAAATTCTTGGGCTTTTTGATATGCTTTATCTAAATATGTACTTTGATTTTTGATTATGGGCCCAGTTTTCAAGTTGGTCCAAATCAGGATTCCATATCAAGTATTGTGCAATAGCAAGAAATTTTCAATTGCACAGTATTGCACAATAGCAAGAAATATCTAATTGCACAATATTGTGCAATAGCAATTAATTTTCAATTGGAGTTATCTTTCTTTGTATAGAATAGTAGTTGATAATATATGTTGGAAATTTGCCAGACATGACTATGATGTCATTTTCTATTTTTATTTGCCAATAACTTTATGTAAATAACTTCATTGGAAATTTGCCAATATAAAATGTTGCTGATGAAGCTTTTTTTCCTTATCTTATCTAAAATGTTTTTAGATAATGTATGTTGGACATTTGCCAGACATGACTATGATGTCATTTTCTATTTTTATTTGCCAATAACTTTATGTAAATAACTTCATTGGAAATTTGCCAATTTAAAATGTTGCTGATGAAGTTTTTTTTATTGTTTTATACAATAAACAATGTATATTCACTTTTACTACCAACCAATCTTTACCAGTTTTGGAAAAAGGGAAACGGGGATGTGAAAAAAAAGGGTGGGGGGGGGGGGGGGGGTTTAAATTTTTCTCATTTCAGATTTCATAAATAAAAAGAAAATTTCTTCAAACATTTTTTTGAGAGGATTAATATTCAACAGCATAGTGAATTGCTCAAAGGCAATAAAAAACTTTTAAGTTCATTAGACCACATTCATTCTGTGTCAGAAACCTATGCTGTGTCAACTATTTAATCACAATCCAAGTTTAGAGCTGAATCCAACTATTTAATTTTAGGGTTAAAAAGTTTGAAGAAGAAATCTTTAATTGATTTGTAAAATCTTGACATTTGTTTTGTGTAAAAAAAAAAACCATGTAATGTCAAAAATTTGATCACAATCCAAATTCAGAGCTGTATCACGCTTGAATGTTTTGTCCATACTTGCCCCAACTGTTCAGGGTTCGACCTCTGCGGTCGTATAAAGCTGCGCCCTGCGGAGCACCTGGTTGGTTATTATCTTGAATATTATTATAGATAGAGATAAACTGTAAACAGCAATAATGTTCAGCAAAGTAAGATTTACAAATAAGTCAACATGACTGAAATGGTCAGTTGACCCCTTTAGGAGTTATTGCCCTTTATAGTCAATTTTTAACCATTTTTCGTAAATCTTAGTAATATTTTACAAAAATCTTCTCCTCTGAAACTGCTGGGCCAAATTAATCCAAACTTGGCCACGATCATCTTTTGGGTTAGTAGTTTGAAAAATGTGTCCGGTGACCCGGCCATCCAACCAAGATGGCCACCATGGCTAAAAATAGAACATGGGGTAAAATGCAGTTTTTGGCTTATAACTCAAAACCCAAAGCATTTAGAGCAAATCTGACATGGGGTAAAATTGTTTATCAGGTCAACATTTATCTGCTCTGAAATTTTTAGATGAATCGGACAACCCGTTGTTGGGTTGCTGACCTGAATTGTTAGTTTTAAGGAAATTTTGCTGTTTTTGGTCATTATCTTGAATATTATTATTGATAGAGATAAACTGTAAACAACAATAATGTTCAGCAAAGTAAGATTTACAAATAAGTCAACATGACCGAAATGGTCAATTGACCCCCTTAGGAGTTATTGTTCTTTATAGTCAATTTTTAACAATTTTCATAAAATTTGTAAATTTTTACTAACATTTTCCACTGAAACTAATGGGCCAAGTTCATTATAGATAGAGATAATTTTAAGCAGCAAGAATGTTCAGTAAAGTAAGATGTACAAACACATCACCATCACCAAAACACAATTTTGTCATGAATCCATCTGCTTCCTTTAATATTCACATAGACCAAGGTGAGCGACACAGGCTCTTTAGAGCCTCTAGTTCGTAAATCTTAGTAATCTTTTACAAAAATCTTCTCTGAAACTACTGGGCCAAATTAATCCAAACTTGGCCACAATCATCATTGGGGTATCTAGTTTAAAAAAATGTGTCCGGTGACCCGGTCAACCAACCAAGATGGCCGCCATGGCTAAAAATAGAACATAGGGGTAAAATGCAGTTTTTGGCTTATAACTCAAAAACCAAAGCATTTAGAGCAAATCTAACATGGGTAAAATTGTTCATCAGGTCAAGATCTATTTGCCCTTAAATTTTCAGATATATCAGACAACCTGTTGTTGGGTTGCTGCCCCTGAATTGGTAATTTTATGGAAATTTTACTGTTTTGGGTTATTATCTTGAATATTATTATAGATAGAGATAAACTGTAAATAAACTGTAAACAACAATAATGTTCAGCAAAGTAAGATATACAAATAAGTCCACATGACCGAAATGGTCAGTTGACCCCTTTAGGAGTTATTGCCCTTTAATAGTCAATTTTTAACCATTTTTCGTAAATCTTAGTAATCTTTTACAAAAAATCTTCTCCTCTGAAACTACTGGGTTGAATAATCCAAACTTGGCCACAATCATTTTTGGGGTATTTAGGTTTAAAAATGTGTCCGGTGACCCGGCCATCCAACCAAGATGGCCGCCACGGCTAAAAATAGAACATAGGGGTAAAATGCAGTTTTTGGCTTATAACTCAAAAACCAAAGCATTTAGAGCAAATCTGACTGGAGTGAAATTGTTTACCAGGTCAAGATCTATCTGCCCTTAAATTTTCAGATGAATCAGACAACCCTTTGTTTAGTTGCTGCCCCTAAATTGGTAAGTTTAAGGAAATTTTGCTGTTTTTGGTTATTATCTTGAATACTATTATTGATAGAGATAACCTGTAAACAGCAATAATGTTCAGAAAAGTAAGATTTACAAATAAGTCAACATGACTGAAATGGTCAATTGACCCCCTAAGGAGTTATTAACCTTTATAGTCAATTGTTAACAATTTTCATAAAATTTGTAAATTTTTACTAACATTTTCCACTGAAACTACTGGGCCAAGTTCATTATAGATAGAGATAATTGTAAGCAGCAAGAATGTTCAGTAAAGTAAGATGTACAAACACATCACCATCACCAAAACACAATTTTGTCATGAATCTATCTGCTTCTTTTGTTTAATATTCATATATACCAAGGTGAGCGACACAGGCTCTTTAGAGCCTCTAGTTTATTTTTATTACCTTATGCTTGAATTCATTTACTTTTAAAGGAGTTTTATTTATATAATAATCCGGTTACTTAGAAATCTTGATCGATTTATTTTGCATAACTTATGCAAAAATGATAACTACGTGCATTTGTAAACAAATGACACCCCTTTTCTCTCTAAAGACTGTTTCGCGTATTTAAATCATAAAATTATTTCTCAAGCATTGACAGAAAATTGATATATCCTCTGATTTTCTCTTTTTTTTGTAAACTGTTCAATAAGTCGGATACATAAATCATTTGGAAATGTTATTTATTTGAGGTCTAGTCGACAATATTCTACTTTCTGTTTTTGACCTTGATTCTCTGAACACCACGTGGGCTTTGAAAAATGAACTTCAAAAGATACTGTTTTCCAGATTCTGAACAAAATGATCTACTACACTTTCTTTAATTTGACTGATATTATTCCATAACATAAGATTTGTCATCCTATCTGATTGTCTTCACGTTTTAATAGCCAAAAAAAAGCCAACGAGTGAATGACCATCGGAAAGTCTCTATTGTTATCATTCAATGACCACCGGAACGTCTCTCTTGTTATCTTTGAAAAGAAACGATACATTCTGACTTTAAATAGACAACCAATCAGTGACCTGAATTCATGTGAACTATATTTAGCCCAAGGTTAACACTGACTTTTCATCCCTTGTTTATCGTAACCGCGACTTTGCGACAATACGTCTCTCAGCTGCCTGTAAACATTTAAAAAAGATATTTTTTTTCTTTCATTGAAAGCCCTGTGAATGTATAGATTTTTCTTAGCAAAACTTCTATGAGTTAATGAAGTTTAAATAATGCAGTGGTATCTCTTTTTATAAATTTAGTTTCCATTTATTTTCAGAAGTCACAAAGAAAACAGATGGTGTCAAAATGGATGTTGATGTCCAAAGCAATATCGAGGAGAACTCTCAAGATATCAAAGATAGTGTTGCCACTGCACTTGAGAATGTTGTATCTACAGTTGAAACAGTTGATAGTATTTTGTCTGATGTAACTGTTAAAAGTGAAATATCTACAGTAAAATCAGAAGAACATAGCCCTGTAAGGAATTTAGACAATATTGACAATATCCCGGCCAAAAATGAGGGCAATACTCAAAGTTCTGAGGAAGTACAAAAATCTAACATGGAAGGCATGCATAAGGCTGTTGCTAGTAAGAAGGATTCTGTGAAATTATCAACTTCTCTTGTGAGTCAGTATGAGTCAACAAGTTCAGAAGATGAAGGACAAACAAGTGAAAAGAGTACAGAAAAATCAAGAGTCCAAATATTGTCAGCTAATGTGTCATTGTGTGCTGATTATGACTCCCTTAGCTCAGAAAATGATGACAGTGAAAATGGAGAACCAGAGCAAGGGAAAAAGACTTCAGTGGCAAAACAAGGGGAAGTTAGAACACTTGGTACGTCATTTGATGATGTGTCACATGATCATAGTGTTAATGTTCTTGAGATCAGTGAAGGTGGAATAAGTGGTGATGTAACTGAACAGGACAATAAAGTTAAGCCTCAGGATGGTGAAGCAAAAAAGGTGGAAACTGACCAGAAAAGTCCTACTTGTCAATCCGAAGGTAATGAATCCAAATCTACTGCAAATATTAAAGACACTGATGATGGTCAAATGGAAATTGATCAAATGTTGAACAATTTAGGTCAGGGTAAGGAAACAAACCTAGAAACTCCTGGACAACCTGTTGAAAAGAAATCGTCAGATATTGGGAAGGTTGTCCAAGGTGAAAGTTTAGGAAGTGCTGAAGGTCAGAAAGAAGTGGTAAACTGTGAGGTTGGAATGGAAGTTGATGAAACCTCTGTAAAGAAGGAACCTGATCATCTACAAAATACTATTACTGAAAGCAGTAAAAATGAGGAAAATAAAATGGAAACGAATCTTGAAGTAAAAGTTGAAGATTCGTTTATGAAGGAAGATTCAGAAAAAAAGAAGGATACATCTAATAATAAAGATAAAGAAGAAAATACTGAAAAGATGGAATGTGAAGATACCGCCTTTGATAAAAATGATGATAATAAGGAAACAGCAGCAGAGGGAAAATCTAGTTCAGAAATTTTGAAAGAAACTGATGTGAAAGATGTAGAGAAAGAATTGTGTGAAAAAAAGAAAGATGATGTTACAGAAAAAGAAACTGAAGTAAAACTTAGTGGTAAAACAGGAGAACAACTACATAAATTGTTGATAGAGAAATGTATGGCAGCTTTACATTTATGTTTGTCTAGATTTCCAACTCATTATAAATCTATGTACAGATTGGCTGATGTTTATGTCAACTCACCATACCATAAGGTATTTATAGGTTACATATATCTGGGTGTGTTTGGGGTAATTCTTTACTTGTATGTGGTTCAACTATTGATTAAGAAATCTTTGGAAACATTTATTTAAAATAATTATTATGATTGAAAGGAAAGTTGCACGATTTTAGTATGGGATTCTAGGTGTGTATTGCAATATAAATGATATTTACTTTGAAAAAATAAGGCCAAAAAAGTCAGTCTTCAAAATATCATAAAAGCATTAATTTACTAACTAATGTAATTAATGATTTTACATGAAAAAATATAATTCAGTAGCAGATATTTGTAGTATGGTAGAAAAATAACATGTATTGGCGGAACTTGGTATTGATGGAAGATCTTTCGTTCACAACTTTTACTACATTTTACCATGAAGAGTTTGACATACATGTATTATATAATTACAAGCCTAAGTACTGTTGAAGTCCGTATGTTGCCCTGAAGAAGCAGTTTAGCTATTTGTTTTGTTGGGTTACTGTTTCATTAAATTATATCACACATATCGGTGTATTCATATGTGTTACCTGTAAGAAGATATCATTTCATTTTGTTCTCTTTATCACAAGCTAGGTCCATTCATGAGATGTAATTGTGTTGTTTATTGCAGAACTTGAAGTTTGCTCAGGACTTGTTGCTAGGATCATCCAACTGGCAACAACAAAGTCACATGCCTGCTCAGGGATTATTTGGGGACAAGAAACAGAACAATTTTTTCCAGGTATGAAAAGATAAGTATATTATAAAAAGTTTAATATAGATATGGTTGAGCAGTGTGAGCCAACACCTTTCTGTTGTACTTTGCTTTGGAAGGGTTATCTAGAATCGATACCTAGCCTTTAAATTGTACAAGTTGTCTTTCTTCTTACAAATATTTACTTTATTTAGAAGTGTAGTATATAGGTCATGTATTACATAATAACTTTAAAAATCAAGAATTCTCTTTAATGAGTTTATTTTGTGTACTCATTTTACTTTGAGTGTTGTCTTCGGCACATATTTGTATGCAAATAAAACAAAATATGATTTCCTCCATTAGCTGTGGTGGAGTTAAGTTGCTGGTATTGTCCTAATGGCAATTTATTATGAAGGAATGATGATTAGTAATACCTTGTAATATTGATAGTAGATAGTGTAAAAATGGATCTTTTAGATTTGCCAGTTTTTTTACCTACTCCACAAAACCTGTACAGCACAGTTATTTCATTTATTAATACTTTTCAAGGGAGTAATTGTGTTTATTATTTGATATATTTGATATAGGGTATATGGAGGATACCTATTGGTGATATTGACAGATCTGGAAGCTTTGCCTCTCACATGAACAGATCAGTCATGTTATTGTTAGAGGTCTTGAAGCAGAGGAGAGAGTTAACTCTGATGTATCAGATACATTTATGGATGAACAGATCTCCTGAATCAGGAAAGTAAGAAAACTTTGTTTATTCTTTAGGATGCATGTATTTGGGTTAAATTAAAAAATGAAGAATTTAGAATTTATAATATAAGCCAGATGAGCATCGGGTTGTTGTCTCTATGACACATTCCCCATTTCCATTCTCAGTTTTATTGTCGAGCCTGCAACTTTTGTTGCAGAAAGCTCGACATCAGGATAGTGATCCGGCAGCGGCGGCTTCGGCAGCTACGGCGGCGGCGTTAGCTAACTTCTTAAAAGGTTTATATTTTAGAAGGTGAAAGACCTGGATGCTTCATACTTTGTATATAGATGCCTCATGTTACGAAGATTCCGTCAGTCACATGACCAATGTCCTTGACCTCATTTTCATGGTTCAGTGAACACTTGAAAAAAAAGTTCAAAATTTTTGTAATGTTGAATTCTCTCTTATTATAAGTAATAGGATAACTTTATTTGGTATGTGTGTACCTTGCAAGGTCCTCATGCCCGTCAGACAGTTTTCACTTGACCTCGACCTCATTTCATGGATCAGTGAACAAGGTTAAGTTTTGGTGGTCAAGTCCATATCTCAGATACTATAAGTAATAGGGCTAGAATATTTGGTGTATGGAAGGACTGGAAGGTGTACATGTCTAACTGGCAGGTGTCATCTGACCTTGACCTCATTTTCATGGTTCAGTGGTTATAGTTAAGTTTTTGTGTTTTGGTCTGTTTTTCTCATACTTTATGCAATAGGTCTACTATATTTGTTGTATGGAATGGTTGTAAGGTGTACATGTCTAGCGGGCAGATGTCATCTGACCTTGACCTCATTTTCATGGTTCAGTGGTCAAAGTTAAGTTTTTAAGTTTTGGTCTTTTTATCTAATATTATATGTCAAAGGTCAACTATATTTGTTGTATGGAAATATATTATGGTCTATATGTCAGTCCCGCAGGTTTTATTGACCATGACCTCAATGGCACGGTTCATTGCACAGTGTTAAGTTTTTGTGTTTTGGTCTATTTTTCTTAAACTATAAGTAATAGGTCAACTATATTAGTTGTATGGAAGCTTTGTTAGCTGAACATGTCTGCCTGGCATGGTTCATCTGACCTTGACCTACTTTTCATGGTTCATTGGTCTTTGTTTAGCTATCTTGGTTAATGTTAAGTTTATGTGACAGTTGTAATAAAGCTTTATACTTAGGACTATCAACATAAAATCAATGATTAGTAAAGAAGGCGAGACATTTCAGTGTGTGCACTCTTGTTAGTTAAGGAACAAAAGAAGATAAAAATACCAATAGGTCATGGAGCTCATTTTGAAGAAAATTGATTTTTTTAAATATGGCAAGAAAAGACTAACTCAAGACTTTTACCTTATATTTGCATTGTTAATATTTAGGTCTCAAATCAAAAGAAAAGAAATTAAGTCTTCTTAAATTTTGGTAAATAACCTTTTGTGAGCTATTGTGTCTTAAAAGAAATGTTGAATTGGTGTTATAGGGCAAACTATTTTTACATTGTATCATAGGGAAACACCGAAGAATCCAAACATCTGAAATAAATTTTAAAACCTCTCGCTAAGTTAATCCATTAAAAGGAATAATTCTACATTTAGTCAAATCCAAAATATTTCTTAATGAGTATATTAAGTGTTAAAATTGTTCAGTTCTTTTATTCATTATTGATGAAGATTTATTTACTTGACATAGAGTTGTAAAGCAGAAATTACTGCCAAGCATAAAGGCTTTAAAATATCAAATTATCATCATGCAAGATAAGTACCGATTATCAGGTTATCTGCATGTTGATATCGTAAAATATCAGCTGCGAGACATAATATGAAGCTTTTTGTCGAGTGAGCGTAGCGAACGAGATCAAAAAGCCTTCATATAATGTCAAGCAGCTGATATTTTACAATATCAATATGCAGATAATCTGATGATCGATTTATCGGGCTATATTTGCGTGTTTCAGAAGTGTTTTCTTTGTTTCACCAGCACACAAAAGATGACTTGATAAGTTCGGTCAAAGTTATTAACGTCGGTTCAAACATTATGACGTCGCTGATATGTCCGGGTCAAAGTTATTAAGGCCGGGTCAACGTATTTGACGTCACAAAGACATGATACGGAATAATATTAAGAGCTGAACAGAGTGATATAGACAGTGGGACGACCGATAACAGGAATTTCCCAAAACCAAAACTATAAATATGTGGAATGCTAATATTTACAACTATTTTTGTACAGGATTTAGTTGCTAGTTTATGTGATCTATTGAATTCTCCAAAATTTATTTTTATTCCTGTTATCCTTTTAGTTTATTAATGTATTTATTTTTTTTTCGGCAGAAAATATTTAAGAGATTCAGAGAGAATCCTGTTTGTTAAGATGTCCTTTAGATTATGTTGGGAAATCATTGAAGAAAGAAATATAGAATTGTCAAAAATGGTGGACCAAGAAAAACTGGAGAAAATTTTATTGGAGGTTTATAAAATATGGAATTATGGGAATTCTTCCAAGATGAAGAATGATATAGGGCTTGACACAAACAAGATATTTGGGGAGACATACAAAGCTGCTATGAAAGATAAGGTAAGAATAGGAGTCATGGAGTTTGGATTATGATGAGAAAGCAAAATGGGGTGTTTGAGTACTTTTTTATATAAAAATAAGTTATACTACATCAAAAAGTACAGAATGCAACCCTGATAATCTTTTGTTCTCCCATCTTATTTATGTATACATGGTATTGAAGTACAGCACACATTACTTCTATTTGATTTGGCATTTAATTTTGGAGAATTATTCTTTTTGTTTACTTAATTTATTATTTTGTAGCAATTTGATTTCCTTCAAATTGTTTCATTGTATAGCAATGGGACACCACATAACCATTTTATATCAAATGTACATTCCTGGCACTCAGGTTGTGGCAACAATAATAAATTCTAGCAGCGATTAGAATCTTTAAAAAAAATGTATAAAAAGTTGCTTTACAACAAGAATAAAAAGATAACTCCATCAAATCAAGAACGAATTAAATAATTTATTTATGAAAGACTGTTTTGAAAACTGCTTTACAATGAAACATATACAAGGGATATATGAAATTGTATGTAATATGCTGTTAATATAATTATTATTCTTCATTTTACCCTTTTACATCTTTTCTTTACAGATTGCAGCAGATCGCCTTCTGTTTAAGCAGGCTGTAGATTTCTGTCAGCACTACAATCAGATGAAAATTCAGGTAACATTGTTATTTTATTGCTTACAACGACATACAACATCAATTTTGATTGATTGTTGGTGTATTAACACCACTTTTAAGTGCCACTTTTGGGCTATTTCCTGACGGTCAGTTTCTATGGGTGGAGGAAACCAGAGTGCCAGGAGAAAACCATGACCTTGATAGGAAATCTGACAATCCTAGTCAATTAAGATTAGACTCAAGTGCATCTGCAAGAGTGGGGTTCAAAATCACAACGTCAGTGTTGACTGGCTTGTAATAACAGTATAGGAATTATATTTGATTCAAAACAAGATTAAAAAAAATAATGTAAGATAGTTGTGGTGCCTGAAACATACTTAAAAAAATTATCAAGAAACGTCTACTAAAATGCTACAATTTCAAATGGTTGATCAAATTATGTAAAATATTACAGTATTTGATAGATTATAAATTTGTAACAGATAAAGAATAGAAATACATATGAATTTGAACTTAAAATGTTGTGTACTAAAAAAAGGCCATGTGAGAGGAGATTGGAGCATGCAAGAAAATTGATTTCAATGATAAATAATTATTACTGTCAATTCTTTATTATCCATGGAATACCAATCTTCATGGATTTGATGGGTATAGTCCTAGGAAAACAGTGAATTTAAATGTTTTACTAACTATACTTTTTTCCCTTAAGGGGCTCCCGGGAAGAAAAATGAAATAAAAAAATGGGGTCACCATTCATTTAAGCTTACAATCTGCCTCCGTAAGAAGCATACATTTTTGTTAATGTCCTTTTTTTCTGTTGAACTAATAGGAGAAATAGAGATTATATCGAAATAAAAAAATAACCTAACTACTGAAATCGATTAAATTTTACAATTATTTAGTTTATGTACAGCTTATATGAAAACAATAATAAAAAATATAGGTCACCCATGAGTTAAAAAAGATATATTTCAAATTTAATGCCCAAAAATGGCATTTTTGCACCAAAGGGAGATAATTTGGAGCTTTTTCAATGATATAAACATTTTAACCCTTTCACCTATTGCTGCCCAGACTGAAGCTACTCTGAGACGATGGCCTCCCTGGCTACTATTACTTAAGTGGGAGATCTTCATAATAAATGTCAATAAAAACTTGTTTGTAATTATTTGTGTATTTATTTCATTCACTAACACTATGTTCACAGTTTTGTCATGTTTTGATAATTTTTTCTTCATAAAATATTCAAATTTTCAAATTTTCGGCATTAAGTAGGTGAAATTCTCAAAATTCTGCTCTTTTGACCCCAAATCGTAATATTTTAACCCAAAACGGCAAAATTTTAAAAATATTTATGAGGCTGTACAAATGCCTCACACTGAACGATGTCAATTCCAAGTGTTTTGTTCACAAAACGACATTTTATGTCAAAAAAGTATACTAGTTTGGCTTCAATTCTTCCATATTCTTTCAAAAAAAATGTTCTCTCATTTTAAATTCTCGTAAATTCCGTAAATTTCCTCTGATTTTGACAAAGTTTTCAACAAACGGAAGCGCCATGTTTACACTTTCATCCGGGTATTCATCAAAGAAAGATAACTCATGTTAACACTGTTTTGAGGGGGAAATATAAAAGAGGTATTCCGATCCCGGTAAAATGGGACTCATCGTCAGCTGTCTGAAGCGTGAATCCCGGTAAACCGGGACTCATCGGCGAAAGGGTTAAAAGTCATCTGGGGCCAAACCGAATCGATTTTTTGGGTTGATTTTTTTACCATATCATAAAGTAATAACTAATAGTGTAATAAATAAAATTTGTAATGAAAAAATAAAGGTTCAATTTTTTGCTAAAATTTTTGTACCCACAAGCCACCTCAAGTCTGAAGCCTTTGCAAGGAATCCACCAAAATTTTATTTTACATTTATCCACAAAATTAGTATACTCAAAATAAATGAATCCACAGTAGTGAATAATGAAATATATATTATCAAGAAAAGATAATTACATACATGATAAAAAAACATTTTGTCAATGTTTTTTATTTGCAGATGCAGAAAGCTACTCAGGAAGGTCAGAATATTGGGAACAGATCAGAATCTTTATTTTCACCATCTCGTTTATCTTTTTCACCATATTCACCAGTAAGATCAACTACAATGCAGTCACCTAGTACTCAGAGTCCAAGCATAACATCATCACCCCAGCAACAATCAAAACAACTTTCATCTACCATGCCTACTCAGATTTTAGTAGTAGACAAAGACAAAAAAGGGCCGTCTGCTTTAGTTGGAACATCAGGCTCCAACAAATCATCTCAACCACAGTTGGCGAACTTAACAAAACCATCAGAGACTTTGAGAATCACACAGTCTCAAGTTTTTGGTAAAAAGCTCCCTGAAAAAACCTTTGTCCCAACTGTTCAGCAAAAAGATCCTAAATCCATACATGCCTCTTCAATTCTGCATAAAGATGCAAAGCCTATGTCAAGAAAACCAGCAACAAACCCATTTGAAAATCCAGTTGTTGAAACTTTAGTTAAGGACATCAATCATGCATCAATATTTGAAACATTATTAGCAAATGAGTTTGGCAATGAGTCTGAAGGTCAGAAGAAAGTCAAAAACCCTGATGAAGTGGATGGGTCAGCCAAGAAAGGTCATATTTCAACAGTTACAGATAAATATACAAAGAAACAGACCATTGTTGTGTCAAAGTCAAGCAATCAACCAATCATATGTAAAGTTGATGATTCAAAAGGAGGCTTAAACATTGTTTCACCAGAGTTTGGGTCATTGGAAGTTTTATCACCAAATACACCTTGTCCAGACACTTTGAAATTTAGTATTCCATCAAAAGATCCCAAAACCAAAACAACAATTGTTATAACAAAGAGAAAACCACCACTTAAGATTACTGAACCGATAGAAATATCCTCTTCTGATGATGAAGAAGACTTAAAAAAATCAGAAATAACATATTCTGTTGCTAAGGCAATAGGGGTCACAGTGCCAACAGTAAGCAAACAGCAAACATCATCTTCATCATCAGCAGTGATTCCAAAAACAACATTATCATCATCATCATCAATTCCAATTACAAGTCACATGCAGAAAGTGGCAAAACCCCCACAACAAGTCCAGAGAAGTGTGATTAAGTTAGATAACTTAGATTCAACAGAAGACAGTATCCCATCATCCTCAGGGTCTGGTTCTGTCTATGTTCCAGATGATAGTAGTTCTGATAGCATACCTTCCTCTCCTGAACCAACCAATTGTAGGCTTGATGAAATAACTGGACTGTTCATTCCTCCTGATGTCAAATTTTTTAATGACAACAAATTAAAAGATGATGATAAATAGAAGAATAGTGTTAGTAACATTTTTTAATATGCCTGTATATATTCATCATCATACTCTTAACATGTATTTATTTCTGTTGAACATTTTTGTGGAACAATTAATATTTGTATGAAAAAAATATGGCACATTTAGGAAAGTCTTCATTCTTTCTTGCAAGTTGATATGAAAATACGGCTTAAATGGCAATTCAGTGGTATAAAATTAAAAATAAACCTTTTGATCTTCCTGTATTTGTATGTCAAAATGTGTCAAATCTGATGCAAGTGTATGGAGAGTTAAATGTTTAAAAAACTTTGCACCAACAATTTGAGAGGTCAATTTTGTCACTTAACATTTAGCAACAACAACAAATCAATCAACATGTAGACCTGAGGTGTATCCCCTGTCTGTTAAACATAAGTTCATGACACAAAATTGAAGAAATAAAAAAACAAGAATGTGTCCATGCGCTGTATCAGTCAGCCAATAAATGATGGTGACAATAAAAACCTGGGAAGTATCGTATAGTGTGAACATTTACAAATAAAGTCAACATTAGTATACCGCTATTCAAAATTCATAAATCGATTATGTGAGTTCGAGGTCTAGTGGTTAAGACCGATGGCTACAGTGCTGAAGGTCCTGAGTTCGATTCTCACTCGGGGTGCTAAAATATCAGTACATCAGAAAGGTAATTTTCACCCTCTCACACACATCTCTGGTACCCAGACCAGAGTTTAAACTAGAATGGGTACTTTGGGGGCCTCGGTTGGTCAAAGTTGTCCCCTACTTTGACCTGGAGATCAATCTTCTGATATCTCTCTGGTTTATCTGTTTCCACCGAGTGGCCCGGTAGTTCTCTCTGAGTACTTCTGCTTTCTCCACCATAATAACAGACTTCCCGGTGTCCTACACGCTCCCTTGGGCGTTGTTGGGTGGGGATTGTTCTGGTGGTGGGATAATATTGTTAAGGACACATCTCCATTAATCCTTAGGGAGTGTACATGGATCTGGTGTACCCTTGAAGTCAATCAAGGGGTGTGTCTAAATTGGCGGAATCTCGAAGTACATACATACATTGAGAAAAAAACAAATCCAGGTTATAAACTAAAACTGAGGGAAAAGCATCAAATATAAGAGGAGAACTTCGACATAACAGGAACACAACATTAAAATGTAACACAAATAAGTCGTTGGCTCAAAATCTCCCCCTCAGCTGTCATAGCTAAGAGGGAGATCTCCCTTTTTCAAGGTTTCAGAGGTTGACAGGTATGCACAGATCAAGTTTTAATTTGGAGGGCATCACTTTAAAGTTTTTCCGTTACTGTGGATTCATTTATATTCGTGGGTACCAATTTTCGTGGATTATGGAAAACTTACATGTTCGTGGATATTTGATTTCGTGGTTTTGCCGAAGTCTGCATACTACCATAAGAAAATTTGTCATTCGTTGAACATTTAATTTCGTGGTTCAACTGCTCCCACAAAATCCACAAAAATTGGTATCCAACGAATAATAATGAATCCACAGTATGCCCTTTATAACATTATATGCATTAATAACTATGACAATGTTGTGCATGCTGAATATTCTGGTACATTGTATTTGGAACTTTTTGCAAATTGAATAAACTCAATTTTATCAAATTTTACAACAATTGTTAGTTTGAACATAATCTCTTAGAATTAAAAAAAAACAAAAAAAAACATTTTATATATCTAACTGAACTAATAACTATGAAGTCAACATTTTAAGTTCGCATCAGTCATGTTTGTGGGTGTTTTTTAAACACTCTTTCTAACCTGGGACAGTGGTGTTATAGAACAACATTGGAACAAATTGTATAAATAAAGGCAAAAGTAGTATACCGCTATTTGAAATTCATAAATCGATAGAGAAAAAACAAATCCAGGTTACAAAAAAAACTGAGGAAATGTCTCAAATATAAGAGAACTGCGACACAACATCAAAATGTAACACAAACAGAAACGAACTATAATATAACAATGAACATTTTCCTGACTTGGTAAATGACATTTTACGGAAAAAAATGTTGGGTTGAACTGGTTTTGTGGCATGTTAAACCTCCCGCTTTTGTGCAATGTTAAATATAACATTAAAATGACAACATTACATGACAGGACTACAATACAAATAAATGGGAGAACATATAGGGTAGAGAAACACACGAATAATAGCTAACAAAAGGTACTAGATTAAAAATATAATATACCAGACGTCCACACAAGACTAACCAGTGACGCTCGGATGAAAAAAGTTCGAAAAAGTACAAAGTTGCAGTGGCGGATCCAGAAATTTTCATAGGTGGGGGCCCACTGACTGACCTAAGAGGGGGCCCGCTCCAGTCACGCTTCAATGATTCCCTATATAAGCAACCAAATTTTTCCCCAAAAAGGGGGGGCCCGGGCCCCCCCCCCTCTAAATCCGCCTCTGAGTTGAAGAGCACAGAGGACCAAAAGTTCCAAAACGTTGCGACCAATACGGCTAGGGTTTTTCTGCCTGGGTAAAGAGCATCCTTATTATTTAGAATAATTCATACTTTTGCAAACAGTAAATTTTGTAAAATGACAATATAATAGATATACATTATAAAACCGAAGTGGTGACTAACAACAGCATAAAAACAGATACATTATATTAAACAACCTGAACTAGCACATGAAAATACACAGCCGAGTTAGCCAAAGCCATCAACACAGTAACGTCACAATTGAATTTCTAGAGTGACGTCACATTTGAATTTCTAAAAAGATTTCCCCAAAATAAGATAGAAATAAGATTATTTTGAATAATTGAAAATAACTATACTAATTACAGCTATTTTGCTAATGCATGTAGTTCAAATGTTTGGTTGGCTTGCTTGCTTTGTTTGTATAAATGTTTGCACAAGCATCCAATAGCATTATAAAAGCAAAAGCACCACTAATATATTGATAGCAATTGTAAAACTTACATTAAATGCTTGAACAATAGTTGTATATAAACAAAGCAAGCAAGCCAACCAAAATCTTAAACTTCTTGAATTAGGAAAATAATTGTGAAATCAAATTGTCGTAGTAATTAGATAACTAATTGTATTATCTAGCTATGTTGGTGTTTCTTCTGAATCAGACTGTAAACCAAATATATCGTATACATTTCATTGATCAAAACTAAAATCTAATAAATGAGCTGGATGATTAAAACTTTACCATAACACACGAATACACGTCTACATAAGACTTATCAGTGACGCTCATCAAAATGTTTATAAAGCCAAACAAGTACAAAGTTGAAGAGCATTGAGGACCCAAAATTCCAAAAAGTGGTGCCAAATACGGCTAAGGTAATCTATGCCTGGGATGAGAAAATCATTAGTTTTTCGAAAAATTCAAAGTTTTGTTAACGGGTAATTTATATAAATGACCGCATTATTGATATTCATTCACCGGAGTGTTGACTACTGGGCTGGTGATACCCTCGGGGACGAAACGTCCACCAGCAGTGGCATCGACCCAGTGGTGTAAATAGTTATCAAAAGTACCAGGATTATAATTTAGTCCGCCAAACGCGCGTTTCGTCTACATAAGACTTATCAGTGACGCTCATATCAAAATATTTATAAAGCCAAACAAGTACAAAGTTGAAGAGCATTGAGGATCTAAAATTCCAAAAAGTGGTTCCAAATACGGCTAAGGTAATCTATGCCTGGAATAAGACAATCCTTAGTTTTTCGAAAAAATCAAAGTTTTGTTAACAGGAAATTTATAAAAATGACCACATTATTGATATTCATGTCAGCAGCGGAGTGTTGACTACTGGGCTGGTGATACCCTCGGGGACACCAACATTTAACAAAATCCGATGAGAATAACAAATATAACATCAAAACTAAACACATGAATTTGGGATAGAAAAGTACCGTGACACGTCTTATAGCAATGCAAATTCACACTCAGCAAAACAGTCACAATTGGGAATAAATCACGTTCGGTAATTAAAAGATCAAACGACATAATGACAAACCAAAATCTAACACGTGGTAAAAATGTCCTTAGTTACAAAGACACATCGTACGGATCAACCAATTCGTGATGGTGTCAGTAAAATTTACGGAGTGTCACTATTAATCTGTCTTCCTCATAACTTTGTTAGAGCAGTTTCTGTGTTTGAAGCACACACCTGTATATGAAGTCCGTATAGTACGAACATTGGGAAGTTGAAATCGCCCCGTTTATCATAGATTTTCGTGTGAAGCCGTCCATCTGTGTCAATATTGAGGAAAAGTGTAACATATTGAGATATGTCATACAATGTGAAAGAAGGTATGTTACTACTAGGAAATTGTAAGGTTGAAACCGTTATATTTGTCATAGAATCTAGTATTAAGTTGTCCATCTGTTTCACCATTTAGAAATATAATAACATATAAGACAGACCTAGATTCAAGTTCACAGGGATATGTGAGATGCAAGCACTTATTAGAATGTGAGTTATTGAGGATCAAAACCTTAATATATCAGAAATGAAGATTAAAGAGACTTTGCAAAAAGCCTTTGGTATTTGTCATGAGGTTCAGTTTGCATTCTGCTTCATATGCCAAGAAAAAACAAGCAGGCTAGAGATGATGTATAGTAAGATCCATTTGAAATATCGATTGTGTGTTGGAATATCCCTCCACCAAACTCAACAAATATGTTATCGATCAAAACAGTCTGCATTTTGATGATATATTCGGTATATTTTTTGTGAGAATCATTTTAGATCTCCCCAAAGAAGAATTTTGTCAAAGCCTCATTTCAAGGATCGTTAACAATTCAAATTTGTGTAGAAAAAACACTTTTATTAGAAGATGTAGTTTTTATTACAACTTAGCATGATGAATAGAAGGAGAGTTAAAAGCCATTTAAGTTTGAGTCATGGATTCTTTCCCTTTTTATGCTACATTTCTAAATAGTTTGCATGCCCGGTGTCTTTGATTGAGTGCTTACAACCACTGGGTCAATTTGTGGTGGATTTGTTCGTTATTGTATCACTAGATTAGTTGTCAGCACTGTTACATTGTTATATATTGACCTGGATTAACATTGGCATCTTCAATTTTATTGAATTTTAAAATTTGATATACTGTTCATAGATTGTTCAATAACACGAAATAGTAATTAGGTCATTCTGAAATATCATTGATATGGTCATATTTATAATTAATAATTTGATTTTTTAATCTGTTTACCAAAAACAGTTTTAGGAAATTTTATTTTGTCTCAATCTTACTCTTATTAGGCTTTTCTAACCTCAGAGATATAATAAAACCGGTGTGGCGTAAAAAAAAAACCTTTCTGAATTTGATGGTTTAATCTACTACACTCGGCATGGATAGGAATTTTCATAGGTGGCCACTGATGATTAAGAGGTGCCGCTCAGTCACGTCAATGATTCATATAACAACCAAGTTTTTCTCAAAAAAGAATGAGCCCGGCCATCTGGCGCCTCTAATCCCCCTACTCGGGTATATTTCCTAGTCGCATTTGAATTTTCATTTAATCGTTATCTTGATGATATTTGTTCGTTAAGTAATTAAGAATTTTCTCAATATAATGCCAAAATTTACCCCAAAAAACTTACTTTAAATAAATCGTATTTAAACGGTAATAACGATTTATGTTTCACAAATAAAGGCAACAGTAGTATACCGCTGTTCAAACTCATAAATCCATGGACAAAAAACAAAATCGAGGTAACAAACTAAAACTGAGTGAAACGCATTAAATATAAGAGGAGAACAACGACACAACACTACAATGTAACACACACAGAAACGGACCAAGCATCAGACAAAATTCCACGAGAATAACAAATATAACATCAAAACCAAATACATGAATTTAGGATAGACAAGTACCGTGACACGTCTTATCTCAATGTGAATTTACTCTCAAAAATAAGAGAAAACAAACGACGCAACGTTAAAATGTAACACACACAGAAACGAACTATAATAAAACAATGGCCATATTCCTTACTTGGTACAGGACATTTTTAAAGGAAAAAATGGCGGGTTGAACCTAGTTTTGTGGCATGCCAAACCTCCCCTTTTATAGCCATGTGAAATATAACATTAAAATGACAACTCAACACCACAGGACTACAATATAAATAAATTGGAGAATACAATTGACAAAGAAACACACGAACAACAGCCAACAAAAGGCAACAAGTTGAAAATTTTAATACGCCAGAAGTGCATTGTATCCACACAAGATCTACTAGTGATGCCCAGATACAAAAGTTTGAAAGCCGAAACAAGCACAAAGTCGAACAGCATCGAGGACCAAAAGATCAAAAAAGTTGTGCCAAAAACGGCCAGGGTTTTCTGTTAGTTACCAAAACATCCTTATTATTTAAAATAATTTATAAAATTACTAAACAAAAGCTGTACATGATAGAACAAAAACTTCACAACTGATTCGCTATGCCCGTGTGGAGTTGTGAATTTTTGATTTTAACGAACGTAATCTATGTATTACTGGTAAATTATTAAGCCAGGGATTTCGTTATCACATATTACTTCAAACATTTTCCAAATTCTTCCATAGATATAAAGAGTTGGTTTTGACGTTTGGTTGTATAAAACTTATTTCAAACCGATAGCACATCCTCATTTTTACGGAAGTGTTGTTTATCATGCCCGGAAGATTAGAAACGAACCTGGTAAACTTATCGATTATTATGAGTAATCGAGCAGTTCTTTTAAAGCTTTAAAACAAGAAAAAAGAAGAAATGAAGGTAACTCAGGTGCAACGAATCAGAAAGCAGTTCATATATACTCTCCTATTGAAATATATGATAAAGCGTATAAAAGATGGCAAAATCCGTATCATATGCCGTATCACCCTCGACCAAGGCCCTCTGGCTGATATTTGTATCTCAGGATGATACGGATTTTAAATTATTCTCTATATCCACATTCATGGATCTACAATCTGTCGATACCTGTATCTTGCCATTGCATAAATTCTTGTATTTCTCTGCCTGTTTATGACGTTTTTAAACTAAATACATTTGATGTTGAATGTATACTTATTGATAATTTAGTCTTAGATCCATGATTTTTTTCATTAGCTGTTAGTGGCTACATGTTCAAACTGTCAGTAACTGCGAATACTCTCAGATCTGTAATTAGTGTCTTTTTATTGTTTGGATTTACAAGTACCGGGCCACTCCCACTTGTATTTGTAAGATTTGTATTTTATCCATCTGATGACTTAAGCTTTTTTCAACGGATTTTTCTCGGAGTTCAGTACTTTTGTGACAATTTTACTTAAAGTTTTCGAATTTCCTTTATTAAGCATTTATTATGCGAAGGATGTATTCATTTGTTTATCTAAGTAGTAAGAATAAGAATTATTGTTTTTTTTTTACTCATCGATCCTTTATATTACCCATAAAGGCAACAGTAGTATACGGCTGTTCAATTAGTAATGAATAGATTTAACTGCAACAAATCCGGGTCACAAACCAAAACCGAGAGAAACACTTCAACTACAAGTATGAGAGAAAAAAAACCGGAACAACAACTGAACTGCTACAAAAACAAACGCCAACATACATAGAAACGGACCATTTGATAACAACTTCCATATTCCTGTCTTGGAACAGGCCATTTTAAGAAAAAAGAAACATGGGTTCAACCTGGTTTTATGGGTAAACCTACCATAAACATTACAATGATAGTGCTTATGAATAAGAGAAAATTCCGACAAAAAAACTTACAGACTTTGAAATCACCCCTTGAAACCTATGTTAGTGCATGACTTTTATAGAGTAATGGAAGAAATGTATTTAACATTGGTCCTCAATGCTCTTCAACTTCGTTCTTTATTTTGCCTTTTTAACACTTTTTTTATTCGAGCGTCACTGATGAGTCTTTGTAGACGAAACGCACGTATGGCGTATATACGAAATTCAATCCTGGTGTATACGATGAGTTTATTTACAACCACTGGGTCGATGCCACTGCTGGTGGTGATGTATTTCCCCGAGGGTATCACTAGCCCAGAAGTCAGCACTTCTGTTTTGACATGAGTTATCATTGATATGTCCATAATTAAGAATTTTGAATTTTTGAAATACTAAGTCTTTCATACCTCAGGAATAAATTACCTTAGCTGTATCTGGCAAAACTTTTAGGAACGTTTGGTCCTCAGTGCTCTTCAACTTCGTACTTTACTTGGCCTTTTTAACATATTTAATTGGAGCGTCACTGATGAGTCTTTGTAGACGAAACGCGTGTCCGGCGTATATACGAAATTTCAATCCTGGTATCTATGATGAGTTTATTTACACATAACACATTTTGCCAACGTTAGTACTCTGAATAATTATGTACATATAGATCTGATATCTTACAAAGTGTGGATATTCCTTAAAGAGTTACCAAATGATACTTTATTGTGTTTCAGGAGTATTTTCAACCTCATAAATACACCCAAACTATAGATAACAGTGATTTTTTTTATGTCAATACGATAAAAGCAAAATAGAATTGTAAATAATTTGAATGCAATATCAATAAAGCGAAGATTTTGATAATGATATAGAAGTATTGAAAACTCTGCGAATTTCCGGGAAACAATGCACAATACTCTAAATTTGTGACAACAGTAGTGCAGCGATGTTCAATCCCATAAATACATTAAAGAAGATGCTAATAAACTCATCATAGATACCAGGACTAAATTTAGTATATACGCCAGACGCGCGTTTCGTCTACAAAAGACTCATCAGTGACGCTCGAAAAAAAAAAAAAGTTAAAAAGGCCACATAAAGTACGAAGTTGAAGAGCATTGAGAACCAAAATTCCTAAAAGTTTTGCCAAATACAGCTAAGGTAATCTATGTCTGAGGTAGAAAAGCCTTAGTATTTAAAAAAATTAAAAAAATTTGTAAACAGTAAATTTATAAATATAACCATATAAATGACAATTCATGTCAGCACAAAAAGTGCTGACTACTGGGCTTGTGATGCCCTCGGGGGAAATAAATCTCCACCAGCAGTGGAATCGACCCAGTGGTTGTAAATAAACTCATCATAGATACCAGGACTAAATTTAGTATATACGCCAGACGCGCGTTTCGTCTACAAAAGACTCATCAGTGACGCTCGATTAAAAAAAAAGTTAAAAAGGCCACATAAAGTACGAAGTTGAAGAGCATTGAGAACCAAAATTCCTAAAAGTTTTGCCAAATACAGCTAAGGTAATCTATGTCTGAGGTAGAAAAGCCTTAGTATTTCAAAAAATTCAAAGTTATAACATTAACTGAAAAAATAATGAACTCTTAAAGCAGCGATACTTCGTGAGTGTAGTGGGACTACGTTTCTAGGTTTGCCAGTATCATCATCTATGCGAAGCCACACTCATGCAAAAGATTACAATGAGGATAACTATAGTTAATTTACAACCTACGATTACGATGTTCTTATTTCTAAAAAGGTTAAAACATGTCGCTTGTTAGTTGACACTCAGACATATTGTATCGATCAACCAATTAATTCGCTGTCTGTCGAAGATTATGACAAGAACGTTTGTTTTGTTCACACATCGTTGTCCAAATTATAAGCGACTGTTCAAAGACCGTAACTCTGCACAAGATCAGCAGGCCGGAACAAAATTCGAACTTGATCTGTAACTTGTCATGATAAAACAATACACCAAATATCAAATATATATCTTCAAGCATGAAGAAGAAATTATGGAAACCCGATTTGCTTGACTGACGGAGTGCAAACCTAAAGTCTCCTTCGACTTCGTTGCTAGGGTACTTATAATTATTCAACCAGGCCATTCAGATATAATGAGTATTTAGTATTCCTTTTGTCATATTTAAAGCAGTAAATACACACAAGAGGAATTCTGTGACACCAAAGGCTGCTCCTATGGAAACAAATTCCACTACAATAGCAAGTTGGGGAGATCTCATAACAAGAAAAAACAGTGTTTTGGGCAAAACCTCTTTCAAAGAAAAGTGTTACATGTTACGGAATCATTTACAAAATATTTAAGCGACACCTTTAGGACATCAATACAGAACTAGCAAAAAAGGCAGAAGAAAAAAATCACAACAAAACCAAGAGGTCTTTCCACAGAGGAAATACAAAATAAAGGTCCAAGGTCATTTGTTGGAAACATTTTCTTTGACAAAATTCCAGTGGAAATAAAATTAATGATACACTACAGACAGGTCCTCTGAAATACAAATTCTACAACACTGATAGTTCCTTAATTGAGACAAAAAATATAAACAAGACAGTTTTTAAGATAAACACAAACGATAAAGCTTCTAATACCAAAACAAATAATATAACCAAGCCATTTGCTTCGTTAAATAATGATAAAACATCTACCAACACTGAAGAAGAAAGCAAAACAATGGTTTCAAAATTAACAGCACATTGGAGTTAATCCTATCATACAACACCAACATCAAATATATTAAATAATAATGCCCATATATATATATCCCCTAATGCTCACAAGGGATAAAATACAAGAAACGTTTCCGGTGGATACTTATGATAATTGGTCAATGTCTTCGGTTGAGACATTAGACAAAACACAGAAAAATATCCTAATGTCTGAAGCTGATACGATGCTTCTTCAACCAATGTTTCTTTCACTAAATAATTCAAAATTTGGTGACTATGTGGAACGCATCTATCCCATCGAACTAGAGATAAAGGATACTACAGATACAGTTAAGTCGTCCTCATATCTTGACTTACATCTAGACATGGACAATGAGGGTCGGTTGAAAACAAAACTTTACGACAAAAGAGATGATTTCAGCTTTCCAATTGTGAACTTTCCATTTCTAAGTAGCAACATTCTAGCAGCACTTGCATACGGGATATATATCTCCCAATTGATACGATATTCTTGTGCTTGCATTTCCTATAATGATTTTCTTGATAGAGGGCTGCTGCCCACAAGGAAGCTATTAAACCAAGAGTTCCAAATGGAGAAGTTGAAATCCTCCCTTCGTAAATTTTACGGACGCCATCACGAGTTGGTTGCCCGTTATGGAATAATGATATCGGATATGTTCCTTACGTCGTAACTACAATCCCCTTCCCTTTCATGAATGTGACTTACCGAATTAGACTATTTACCGGATTTGTTATCACATAAGCAACACGACGGATGCCACATGTGGAGCAGGATCTGCTTACTCTTCCGGAGCACCTGAGATAACCTCTAATTTTTGGTGGGGTTCGTGTTGCTTATTCTTTAGTTTTCTATGTTGTGTCATGTGTTCTATTGTTTGTCTGTTTGTCTTCTTTCATTTTCAGCCAGGCGTTGTCAGTTTATTTTTGATTTATGCGTTTGACTGTCCCTTTGGTATCTTTCGTCCCTCTTTTATAGATGTCAGAGTGAAAAGAGGAGCCGACGCTGCCACTGTGCCCACCACCTTAAAGTAGCAAAAAAAGCTTAAGAAACACCAAAATATTGAATTAACACGAAAATGATTTAACATATCAATGTTGGCAAACAAAGCATAGAAATCAGAAATCCGAATAGATATAAAAAACATCGCTTCTAAACATTTCAGACTGCAACTGAAGAAACAGCTACAATAGAAGATCACAAGCAAGATATTAAAAACGCTTTCACGACAACTTACGAAACATCAGTTGGTTAGAAAAAATAGGAAACAACAATAATGGATATCGCCAGAAACTCTTGAAAAAGTGAAAGATAGAGAAAATATAAAAAAAACATCCTGAACAAAATAAGATCTGCAAAAAATCAACCCCAAGAGAGTACACTATAGCTAACAAAGATGTCCAGAACAGTGCAAGGAGAGATAAGAGGGCTTTCGTAGACAAACTGGCAGCACAAGCAGAACAGGCAGCCACAGCAAACACCATCAAAGCTCTGTATACTGTTACGGCCAGAAATCGCCTTTAAATTGTAGCCAACAAAAGACACAAATCAATAATAAAATTTAACAATATTTATTATACAAAAGTTTACAAGAAGTATTACACAAATATTACTGTCAACTTAACTGTCAAAATATGAGTCTAATCTTTTATCTTTATCTGTATCCGGATATCTTTCGGAATCCAATCTGAATATTACGGTCACAATCCAGTATGATGTTGTTTGTAGAATAAAAGTGTCAATCCAAAGGCTATGAATATTAATGTCTATCGATGTCTAAGTCCAAATCCAAGAGTGAGTCTTTAACTTTAGTGTCTGTATATATATACAATTGTCAAGGAAAGTTCTAGAACACTCTATAATGGAACGTCCTAGAAAGTTACAACGGAAGTTTCTAGTAAAAGGTAGAAGTTTATATAACGCATCTTTTATTAGGATCATTCTGGAAAGTTCCAATCATTCTGTAATTGTTCCAGTGATTTCTAAACTGCACAGTTCTAAGATTATTCTGTAAACAACTATCAGGCCACACAACACAAATCAGGCCAACATAAATAAATACAATAATGACATTATCATAACAATACCAATATAAATATGTTAACCGGGAAATACCAGAATAGGTAGACCAGTAAAAAGCAAAGAAGGGAAAACACTCAACACACACGAAGAGCAAATGAAACGATGGGTTGAGCATTTTAAGAATGTGCTAAATTAAGACTATAAATAAAGCTGACATTCTACCCTCGGAAGAGGTCTTGGCAGTGGACTGTAAAAGACCATCTATAGGAGAAATAGAAAAACATAAAAATGCTGAAGAACAACAAAGCTCCATCTCCTGACAACATACCTGCAGAAGTAATGAAAGAAGACATTGAAACATTAACTCAAATGCTATTTGAACTGTTTGGAGAGATCTGGGAAGAAGAAGAGGTCCCTCTAGAATGGAAAGTATGACAGGTGGTAAAGATTCCAAAAGAAAAGCAATTAAAGCATTTGTGACATTTATAAAGGATTAATGCTACTATCAGTTCCAGGGAAAGTTTTAAATAAAGTTATGTTAAACCGACCCAAAAATCTAATAGATGAAAAGCTACTCTCGATTTATACAAAACAGATATGTGCAGACCAAATAGCAATCATACGCATCATCCTCGAACAATCACAAGTGTCCAATTGATCTCTCTTTTCTGTTTTTTGTCGACTTTGCTGAAGCCTTTGACAACTTAGATAGAGTTGTGTTGTTGCAGTTGATGAGACACTATGGCATTCTTGAAAAAATGTATTTCCATCATCAGAAACAGCTATACAGGAATGCAGAGCAAGATTATACATGAAGGTCAACTGACAGATGCCTTTGATACAACAACTGCGGTAAGCCAAGGCTGTCTCCTTTCATCGATGCTATTCCTTCTAAAAATTGACTGGATCATGAAGCAAGCCAAATACGGCAGAAGAAACGGTATCCAACGGACAATGTTCACTCAGCTGAATGACCTAGACTTTGCAGATGACATTGTCCTTGCTGTCCCACAACTACCAACAAATGCAGGACAAACTAGCACAGGTTGAAAAGAGAGCAGCAGAAACAGGACTTTCCATCAACCACAATAACGTCCCTAGCAAGTCTGATGGTTAACACCCAAGCTTTAGAAGAAGTTGACGCCTTCACATACCTTGGAAGCGTAGTGGATAATCTCGGCGGTTCAGGTAGGGATATAAAAGTAAGAATTGGCATTCTCATGACCATAATACGCTTGTTCAACTCAAATATAAAAACCATACTCTTATATGGAGCTTAGACTTGGAAAATAAACAAAAAAAAAACTGCTTCAAAAACTTCCAGTCTTCATCAACAATTGTCTCAGGCGCATCAATAACATCAGATGGCCTGCGAATATATGAAACCAAGATCTGTGGGAAAAGACCAACCAGCCCCCAGTTGATCAAGAGTTTAAACAGAGAAAGTGGCGATGGATAGGGCACACATCATAACAAAGCAAGCCTTATAAGGTGCAGAAATATCGTTAGTGGCCTATGCTCCACCAAGGGGCAACAGGATTAAGCAAGGAAGCATAGGATGTGTGACAATGTGCTATGTCATAATGTTTTCCATCTTGAAGCAGTTCTATCTTGATGGATGCAGATGAAAGATAAATTTCCTTACTGAGGTATTTAAGTATCAGAACTCTCATAACATTCCATGTAATTTGCTTAAATATCAATGTCAATATATGTGACTTCATATAACAGGAACAGGGACACTATTAACCAAAAATCTTAAAAAATTATCATAAGTTATACTGAAATGTTTATGACTTTGGAAAACTTGATCCTCTTATGAAACAAAATAGTCTTGAATGTACATGTATTTAGTGTTCAGTAAAAAGCTTAAAAGATTGTATAAAAGGACACTGGCAAAACAGTATTCTCCTGTATCTATCTAAGGCAAAAACTAGTAAGTTTAATCAAATCAAGGCCCTTAGTTTTCTCTCTTAAATCATTTCGCATGTTGTTATCTTGTAGCCTTTAATAACTCACAATGTTTTGTAGGTTAAGCTCAATGTTGAAGGCCAAACTTGTAGTTGTTGAAATCCTTGTCCTTTGGTATTTATTGGAGAGTTGATTCATTTGTAATCTTTCTACATCTCATTTTTGTAATATTTGATAATGTTTTGAACATTTGTCTGACAAATGTATTTCTCTGATTCCCATGTGGTGCACATTTATATCATATTATACTGTTTTATACTGTGTTTTTGCATAGTGTGGATAAATTCAAGTTATATATGCACTTTTTTCAGACAAATTCACATCATAATTATTCATACATCTTTAATAGCTCTGTACATAAATTTTACTTCTATAAAACATCAGATCTATTTGAATTTCTAAAAAGTGAAATCACAAAAATACTGAATTCGAGGAAATTTCAAAAAGGAAAGTCCCTTATCAAATGGGAAAATCAAAAGCTCAAACACATCAAACAAATGGATGAAGTCCGTCATATTCCTTACTTGGGTATATGCATTTTCTTATGTATGAAATAGTGGATTAAACCTGGTTTTATTGCTAGCTAAACCTCTCAATTGTATGACAGTTGCAGCAAATTCCATTATATTGACAACGATGTGTGAACAAAACAAAGACACAGTAGGTAAAATGTCAAAAATAGGGGTACATTATGTAAAACAAACAAATATGTAACTAAGAAGCATAAAAGGCATATAGAAAAAGCAAATTAACAATACTGAAAGACAAGAATACATGTTATACATCCTGTCATTGTGGTATTGTGCTATTGTGTATTTTTGTATTCTTGTCTTTCAGTATTGTTAATTTGCTTTGTCTATATGCCTTTCATGCTTCTTAGTTAAATATTTGTTTGTTTTTACATAATGTAAAATGTAATGTTAGATTCAGAGTTCACATGAAAACTATCTCAGAAGCAATCTCTATCCCTTCTTCAATGCTCATACATGACATGTCATAATAACATGTGCTATTCTTCCTCAAAACAAGCATGAAAACAAAATGCATGATAAGACATTAAAATAAAATTTATTTTCAAAAATATGAGTATGATGATGATGGATGGCTGTTTAACTTCCAGAGGCAAATAAAATTAATGTTCCAGATGCAATCATGTAAATAAAAATTTTAAAGGGTCTCTTTACCAACTTGCAATACCCTCTAACTTTTATGCTATATTTTATTTGACTCTAAATCACAATGCATTATCGTTTTCACTCAGTTTTCCGCATTACACAACTCTATATATAGATATAGGAAGATGTGGTGTGAGTGCCAATGAGACAATAGTTCATACACAATCCATCTAGTACTCATGTTAACGAATGCCACATCCCTTTGTCTTATAGCATATATATTATCTCCCTTTGTCAACTGTCTGTATTGACTATTCTCTGTCGAACCTGCTGATTTGGAAGCTTGTACGATGGTTTAAAACTTGGTTCATACATATCTGTGAAGGTATCAGTACTGTAATACAAATTATAAAGATAAATATATCATATCATTATATAGAAACAAATAATGCTTTTTTAGTATTTTTTTGTTTGCATTCTTTAATACATTACTGTTTATCATTACTGTTAATGTGCTTATGTTATTTTTTATTAGTGTATTGCATTATATATTAAAGTATTATTTACAAACTTATTTCTATTTTAAATTCATGCATATATTTGTTATTCAACTGACCAAGATTAAAACAGGTAAAGCTGAGTGTTCTCAACTTAACTTACCCTGTCATCTGCAGGTAACAAGTGTTTTTAGTTATAAAAGTTTCATCATGGTCCTCTACATTATGCAGTTATTAACTTTGACCTTATTCAGTACTGTATAAAAAGTATATCAAACTGGACTATTTTGTCTGAATGGTGAATTTATCACTCTAAGTGCAAATCCATACAAATCAAGTTGATCTAACAATTAATAGAGCCAAAGAAATAATAAAATTGGTGTAAGTCAGCTTTAACCAAACTCAATGAAGTATGAAAAGCAAGTAAGTTTTACCTGATTGCTCCCTGTAACAGGATGCTAGAGTATAATATATTGGTCTAATAAAAAAGTTCCACTTTTATCATATCAAAAAAGTCTCCCTTATACTATAAATAGTGTTGATACTTACTAGTAATACTGATATCCTATACAGTAATATATGATCAGTACGATGAAAGTAAACACAGTAAAAACTGTGTACATCACTGATACATCTCTGGGCTGAAATATAAAGTAGACACAGTAAAAACTGTATACATCACTGATACATCTCTGGGCTGAAATATAAAGTAATCACAGTAAAAACTGTATACATCACTGATACATCTCTGGGCTGAAATATAAAGTAAACACAGTAAAAACTGTATACATAACTGATACATCTCTGGGCTGAAATATAAAGTAAACACAGTAAAAACTGTATACATCACTGATACATCTCTGGGCTGAAATATAAAGTAAACACAGTAAAAACTGTATACATCACTGATGCATCTCTGGGCTGAAATATAAAGTAAACACAGTAAAAACTGTATACATCACTGATGCATCTCTGGGATGAAATATAAAGTAACTACAGTAAAAACTGTATACATCACTGATACATCTCTGGGCTGAAATATAAAGTAATCACAGTAAAAAACTGTATACATCACTGATACATCTCTGGGTTGAAATATAAAGTAGACACAGTAAAAACTGTATACATCACTGATACATCTCTGGGCTGAAATATAAAGTAGACACAGTAAAAACTGTATACATAACTGATACATCTCTGGGCTGAAATATAAAGTAAACACAGTAAAAACTGTATACATCACTGATACATCTCTGGGCTGAAATATAAAGTAAACACAGTAAAAACTGTATACATCACTGATACATATCTCAGCTGAAATATAAAGTAGACACAGTAAAAACTGTATACATCACTGATACATCTCTGGGCTGAAATATAAAGTAAACACAGTAAAAACTTTATACATCACTGATACATCTCTGGGCTGAAATATAAAGTAGACACAGTAAAAACTGTATACATCACTGATACATCTCTGGGCTGAAATATAAAGTAGACACAGTAAAAACTGTATACATCACTGATACATCTCTGGGCTGAAATATAAAGTAAACACAGTAAAAACTGTATACATCACTGATACATCTCTGGGCTGAAATATAAAGTAGACACAGTTAAAACTGTATACATCACTGATACATCTCTGGGCTGAAATATAAAGTAGACACAGTAAAAACTGTATACATCACTGATACATCTCTGGGCTGAAATATAAAGTAGAACACAGTAAAAACTGTATACATCACTGATACATCTCTGGGCTGAAATATAAAGTAGACACAGTTAAAACTGTATACATCACTGATACATCTCTGGGCTGAAATATAAAGTAGACACAGTAAAAACTGTATACATCACTGATACATCTCTGGGCTGAAATATAAAGTAAACACAGTAAAAACTGTATACATCACTGATACATCTCTGGGCTGAAATATAAAGTAACACAGTAAAAACTGTATATATCACTGAGACATCTCTGGGCTGAAATATAAAGTAGACACAGTAAAAACTGTATACATCACTGATGACATCTCTGGGCTGAAATATAAAGTAACACAGTAAAAACTGTATACATTACTGATACATATCTGAGCTGAAATATAAAGTAACTACAGTAAAAACTGTATACATCACTGATACATCTCTGGGCTGAAATATAAAGTAGACTACAGTAAAAACTGTATACATCACTGATACATCTCTGGGCTGAAATATAAAGTAACACAGTAAAAACTGTATACATCACTGATACATCTCTGGGCTGAAATATAAAGTAGACACAGTTAAAACTGTATACATCACTGATACATCTCTGGGCTGAAATATAAAGTAGACACAGTAAAAACTGTATACATCACTGATACATCTCTGGGCTGAAATATAAAGTAAACACAGTAAAAACTGTATACATCACTGATACATCTCTGGGCTGAAATTAAAGTAAACACAGTAAAAACTGTATATATCACTGAGACATCTCTGGGCTGAAATATAAAGTAGACACAGTAAAAACTGTATACATCACTGATGCATCTCTGGCTGAAATATAAAGTAGACACAGTAAAAACTGTATACATTACTGATACATATCTGAGCTGAAATATAAAGTAACTACAGTAAAAACTGTATACATCACTGATACATCTCTGGGCTGAAATATAAAGTAACTACAGTAAAAACTGTATACATCACTGATACATCTCTGGGCTGAAATATAAAGTAACTACAGTAAAAACTGTATACATCACTGATACATCTCTGGGCTGAAATATAAAATAACTACAGTAAAAACTCTATAGCATTGAAAAACACTTGTCAGACCTGAAAATTATTGAGCATTAATTGTGAAGTATCTTTTTATTCGTCTTTCCTCTGTAAACATAGCTACCCTTCACATTCTCTGTCTTAGGTATTTTAAAATCCTTATTTTCTTGTTAACATTATTACTCTGGTTCTCTTTCAAGTCTCTTCTCACTTTTGACTGGTATCTGTTTAGATATTACAAATAAATTAATAATCCTTCTTTGTTTGTCATCACTTTCAACAGGTATTTGTGATATTAAGATCTAATATAGTTTTGTGGTCATAGCCATTTCTTTCATCATGACAGTTTAAAAGGGAATTTCCAGGAAATACTTGCACAAATGATTTAGTCAAAATTCAAATTACTCCACTAAAGTCAATTGAAAATCTTGGACTTTTATAAAGAAGAGACATCTAGAATATGATCATAATCACTACTCCAATATAACATACCTTTTCCAGTGGAGTTTCCCAGTATTTTTTACAGGAATGAAAGTTACAGACTATTTCATTTAATCCTTCTGTAAGAATAAATATACTGATAGTTAATACAGGACAATTTAATAGAAAGTTAGGTGAAACAACTAAGGGCTGTTTAAGAATTGAATGCAAAGAGGTATTTTTTTAAGTCCTCATTTATCTTTAAAAAAAATCATTCTATAAACTTAAGATTTCTATTAAAATTTTAAAGGAAAATACAACTACCAATATTTAATTAATTGAAGTATCTTCAATCCTCCCACTCAATAAATTCAGAAAGCCCCAACATTAAATAAGTGATATATCATGCAAGATATTTCAGAATTCCATTTATATTTGCTACTTCACAATTTAAGGTGATTTAAAAGTTATAATGGATAAGTAAGAAAATAACAAAGGGTGACTTACACACAACATACAATGTATAATGGAATTATGTCCAAATTTTATTTACACCAAAACTGCCTTCAACATATTTTCCACACATTACAGAAGTAACTATATGCAACAAATTTGTTGTATTCATTTGAGTTTTACATATTTCCAAAAAAAAATGAATAGGTTTCATTCATTTTATTAAATTTGTGGGATAGAGAATACACAACATAAAAATACAAAACACATAAATTATTACCTTCTAAAGTAAGTGTGGCATTCTTTGATAAACCTTGAGGAACACAAGTACTGAATACTTCCTACAAAGACAGAAACAATCCATTTTACAAAGTTCTTCTATTAAACTGAACATGTAGTGTCAATAGTACAACTTAACACCTAAGAAGAAAATCAAGTGAAGACAACTGAAATTTTAATAAACTTTACAAAATCTGATTTGGTGTCTTTTGACTCTTTTCACTTTTATAATTTATAATATTAATTTTTAGTAAAAGACCAAATATAATGTATCTTATGTTTTTTATTCTTGTGAACAAGTACGTGTTACCATTGTATGTTGACTTATTATCAATATGGTATATACATTAATTTAAGACATGAACTATTAGATTCTATTTCAGTCCTTCCTGTCCAAGTAAACACAAAAACTTTGCTTTTTGGATCAACGGTACTCTCAGATGAGCAAAATAGTATTTTATTCAGTTTGGTGCAAAAATTATTATTAAAAGTAAACGTTTTAACCCTTGTGTTAATGCCTCATCGCTCAATAGGAACCCAAGCATTTCACACTGTATAAATTACAATTATTCACGTTTATTTATTATTATTTTTATTTTATTTTTCTCATGAATTTTTTTTTTTCTTCCTTTTTCACCTTTTTCATATTCATATATTTATTACAGAGCATGCCAGTATTTATATTTATGTATTGTTCAATAAGTGTATTATGTCTGTAAGGCCACGGTTTTTTAATTTGTTGGTTTACGGATTTTCTCCATGAAAAAGTCGGGTCGGTCGGTCGGGAAAAAAATAAAAAAAATATCTTTCAAGACAGAAAACTGATATGCAAAATAAATATATATTTCACCTTTCTAATAATATGTTTGTTATGCTATTTTGTCATCATTTCTTAAATTTTAGTTTAATGAAATATTATTGCTCAGTTGTAATAAAAATTGCATGACATTGCCTAATAATTTCCCGTAAAAAAGGTGGTGCACGGACAAAGACGTAATTAAATTTCATAAAGGAAGACAAATTCACATAGCTCTTAATCAATTCCAGAAAACTTGGTGAATAATGATCTTCAAGAACGAAAACTGATAAAGAAATAAATGTAAAAGCGTGGTAAGAAAATAATTTTCAACACACGCGTCAAAAACGTAATAGACTCGTCCACTGGAAAAAAACGAGAATATCGGGTTAATCTGTTGTCACGCATTTCCGTTTTTATCCAAATGGACGATTTTTTTTTATTATCTATGAAACAAGAAAATTTTAAATGATCTGTTAATATTCAGTACTTTAACTTGATGTCCTGAACTTCCACCTGTCCACATTTGGATAAGTCTATTTCTATGAGAAGATGCATCTTACGGACTGTTGACAAATAAGAGAAACGAACTTATTGTGTAATTGGTTTTAAACACGGGTTTCGTTCGTTACACAAAAATATTTGTCCAAACGACATGTCAAGGTCATTAATAATTGATTTATCTATTTTTAGAAACGTAAACTGGAAGTTTAATTTTTTCACAACAGAAAGTGTTATCAATTCTGTTAGTGATGAATGCATTTCATTTTATAAAAAAAGGATAATTTATTTATTTTTCAGGGATAATGCATTTGTTAGGGTCGGCGGGAATGAAAAAGCATGAAAAGTCAATTTTATTTTTATTCTGGAAATCGGCAAAATCAGGTCGGCGGATCCGTAAACCAACAAATTAAAAAATCCTGGCCTAAAGGGAGACAGATTTGTAAAAGCAAATTGCTTGTTTCTGAATCCCTAATATTATTTCATTGTATAATATGTTTAATGTTGATTTATCTGAATAAATATTGTTTAAACTAATATGGTATTGATTTTTACCTTGCATCTCTGTTTTATATCTTCCATATCTTCTTCTAAACATAAGGAAATATCCCAGAATTCAGCTGTTTGTATCCCAGCAACTATATCACATCTATAAGGGTCACAGTAATCAGCTAAACATAGCACATCCTCACCCTGAAAATGAAACAATATCACACCTATAGAGATCACAATAGTTAGCTAAACATATCACATTCTCTCCCTGTAAATGAAACAAGAAGTTACTCTTTTAACCCTGCTTTGTCCTAGATAGGTGAGCAGGAATTTTAATGTACTCATTCACAAGGCAACCATCATCAGGAACACATGACATCCTAACCAGACACTTTATTCAGACTTCTAGAAAATGTGTCGTTGCTCTGACTCCTTAATGTGATGTGCTTAGCAGAGAAGGAGCAAACACAAATTATAAAATATTTGCTTTGACCAGGCTAGGTGTCCAAACCCTCAACCTCCTGTAATTGTAGCAATCACAGTACCAGGAGACCACTGAGAATGTAAAAAGAAAACATGAAATACTTGTAATATTTATGTTATATATTCTATTTTGGTAATTTCTGACTCCCAAACCACTCAGTAGTTGCAGCATGGAATGTTATCAACATGAATGAAAAGAGTTGTGGGCCAGATGTTAGTGAAACAGCAACCAGGCAAACAACACCAGACACCATATACATCTTTCTCTAATTTCAGAATAAAAGATGTGCTAAAATTTAAGCCTAAAGCTATTAACAGTCAGAGATACTACTTAAACAAGTGATTTCAAAATCACTTCTTTGAGTGATTTTGGCTGTGAAATATTTAAAATTTTCACACCGACTTTTCAAAATGACTAAAACAAGTAATTTGAGAAGTTAAAATGTAATGACTTCAATAAGTGTTTATAACATTTTTTTTATATTCTTCCCACAAGCTTGATTTTTTTATTGGTAAAAAGACCAGAATTCCATTGAAAAAAAACTATGTACATGCAGAAATTGTCTTTTGCTTGATAAGCCTGCCAGTTTTTACAGTTTAATTTAATATGTAAAAACTGGAATAATTTGTAGATCAGGACATAACCTTAAAATAAATCATTCTAATTCTAAAGAAAACCAATTAGGTCACCTTATATTGTTGACCTTTGTCTGATAGTAAGAGTAGTTAATGAATATTTGAATACAGAACAATTCCCAAGGGTACTTTAAAAGCTTTAGCGCACCAACTTACTGCACAAGCGCACTGGTGAAATTGATATCCAAAGATAAATGGATAATTGATTTATGTGGGAAAATTATAGAAAAGTTTGTGAAAATAGGGAAAATCAATGAATTTGGCATTTGAAGTTCAAAGGAAACACCAAAATCACTTAAATCGGTGTTAACTAAATTTAAAAATCACTGAAATAGGTGATAATGAAATCAATTGTTTAAGTAGGACCCCTGACTGATTAAGCTGATAAATAAATGTATTATGTTCAGTTACAGATCAATTTTGAACTTTTGTGTTCTGGATGACTTACTTTTCACAGAATAATGAAGGCAAACCATCATACCACAGGCAGGGGGTATTGTATAGTACAGACAAAATGTGTGTACATTTTCTTTTTACTTTTTTTATATGAAGCTAAATGTACATTGACATTGATAGTACCTGGTCAGATCTAAATATTTAAATATAAATATTCTGTAGTAAAAAAGTTGTAATCTTTACCTGTCTTATGTATTCTTTATGTCTGTTGGTAAAGTGTAGATCTAAGTAATACTCAGCGATGAACCCTTTACCACAGATATTACAATACCACTTATTGGGTGGCTCATTATATTTTTGGTCCTCTTGGATGGCATAAATATCTCTCTCTTTGTTTAGGATACATGTATCTGGAATCTCTGCTTGGACAGATTTGTACAATGGATATATTTTCTAAAATACAATCAACATATTGATAAAACTCTACTGAAATTCCAATTCAAATATCATAAACTCAATGGATTACTTCATATTCAACATGTTTACGAGTTGTCTTTGTCAATCAATAATTTCAGAAAGGAAAATACAACTATAATGGTCAATAAAACTTAGATGAATAATTCCTTTCGTTTTTACTTTAGAATTTTTTCAAATTTATTTCTCAATCTTATTTTATCTGATTGTCATTAAAATAAGAAGTGTCCATATCACACGACTACTCCTGTCTTGAGCAGATGTCATTCACAGCAATATCTCTAGGCGAAAATCATTAGCATTTTTAAAAAGCAAAAATTCAGTAAATTTAATAATAATCAGGATAATGTTGGTCCTTACATGAGATGCTGTTCAGGAATTTAAAATGAAATTTATAATTATAATCATTCATATGTATATATATTTAGATGTCAGAACATTTTTTTTCAAATGTCTACCTATATACTTACTTCAGTAATTACACGTCTAACAACCCTGGATCTCTCTCTAGAACATCCATCTATATAACCAATCACAGTAAACAGGGTCTAAAATTACAAAAATAAATTGAGTTTCAGTCTTCGAAAACTATTTTTTTGTCCTCTCATTATTTTAAGCTGTTCCTTGAACAAACTCAGGTTAATTTTGAATAGGAAATGTCACCATGTGCAAAATATATCAATCAACAAGAATATGTGGCTTGTCAGAAGGCCATTGTTCAGTGGTTGGTTTGGGGTTGTTTGTTTGTATGTTGTTTGTTTTTTGGGGGGGTCATAGGTGTTTTTTGTTTCTTGTTTTTTAAATAGATTTTCTTCCTTTATATATATAGTCTGTTGACTTCTCCAGTTTGAATTGTTTTACATTAGTCATTTGGGGACACTTTATAGCTTACTGTTGGGTTTGAGCAAAGGCTCCATGTTGAAAGCCTTTCTTTGATCTTTAATTGTTATCTTTTTATACATTGTGACTTGAATGGAGTTGTCTCATTGTAACTCATACCACATCTTCTTATTTATACTGTATTATTTAGGGACACCATGCCCTAGTCCAAATAATGATGATGTCTTGATTGGCTTTTTTTTTTATTGTTTTCTGTGACGCCTTCCTACGACGTATTCTAGATACTTTGGTCACACCCTTATTATCATGTATGCATGTAAATTTAAAATATCATAATAAATAAGTGTACAGAGTTTTAATTTCATGTGACGAGAACTTCATGGTAAACTTTACTGCACATGAAACAGTCTCTAGCTATTCATAATGTTCAACACTTTTGGGTTCAATTTTCAAACTTATTCCAGTCATATTCAGCTGCATAACAATACACTACAGTGGGACAGATCTATTGTGGTGAAGACCTAAATTATGGAACTAAAGTGTTAAAACTTAAAGTCATAAGAAACGATTGACCGGTGAAAAATAATGTTCTTCCAATTCTTGAACCAATGCATGCAAACATCATAAACTTAAGTCTTCTGTGCACGAATTTATCATTTTTTTCGCATAAATTTCGTATAATCGTCAATTTTTTTTCAATCGGTCAGTGTTGTTGTGAAAATATGGCAGGTAATTAAAGTTAGTGTTTTGAAGCCGAAGATTAACGATTGTCACCTGTTTGTCAACAATCAACAAAAAAGCATGGAAATTGAGCATGTGTTTAACATGTAAATTCAGATAATAGTTTATTTTAAGGACACCCATGCATATTGCGATCACCGGATTTTTACGGGATGGGTCACACTGAGGTCACTTTGCATACGGAAAATGTGTCGGGGGAATTGCTTCCTGGAAGGAAGCAATCAAAATAAAGTAAACTTCTTCTAAATATTAAAACCGTATATTAAAGAATTTTCTTCAGAAAAAAGTATATGTACATAAGTTTTATAATGAAAACTATCCATTGAGTTTAAAAAAACATATGCATTATTTTTTTAATTTGAGGTTTCTTATGACTTTAAGTTGTAAAGTAAATCAGAGACCGAGTCAGATCTATCATTTAGGGTAAAAAAGGTGGGGGGGATGCCCAGTACCACTCATGGAACAATTTATATTGTTAATGCATACACCTTTTACATGTTTTAATCCAAGCATTGACTAGTATGTAACCCTTTCAAAATCCTGGATCCACATAAAAATTGTGTTTACAGAGACAAGTATTGAAGTAATATGGCTGTGATCAGGTTGGGAACAAATACACTGTATGGTGATTACACCTGTATAGAGGGATAATCCTTCTTTAGAGGGATAAAATTATCCCTCTATAGAGGGGCATTTTTGTTTACACTAGATTTAAAGCAAATTAGGGCAGAATGGCATTTTCTAGTTTATTGGCTATAATCGCTAGTCCTTACATGTATATGCATCAATATATGCACTTTACTAAAAATTGGGATGACCAGTTTTCTGCTAAAGTGACAAAACTTGCAATCTATTGTATACCTATCTGAACACCTGATCAACAACAAAAGGAATAGTTGACCTTTAAATTTCATGTTAAATCTAACAATAGAAATTATGTTCAGTGAGGCATAAGTGAGTAGAATTTACCTGATCATCACAGCTTTCAATCATGGTGAACAATAGATTGTATATTTAGTCAGATAAGCAGCAAACTGGGCATGTGTATATTAAATTAAGAACGGTGCAGTCCGGTGTATCCACGCACCTAAGACTTATGACTTCACTTCATTCAACTAATAAAACCAATAATTGGATAATATTGTGTGAACACATTCATATCATACTTTTATTTCATAAAATCTTCTGTTTGTATGGTTTCATCCTCTAGAGTTTGTGTAATGTGTGTCCGAAATTAGGGAAACCCCTATTCTGAGAGTTACTCCAATGTATAGTGATTTCGTGCATGCCTTCCAAAAATAGCTTATTTTGAATAAAGGAAAGGTTTTATACTATGAAATATAGCTGAGTTTGAACCTAACACACTGCCAAGGATACACAGCAAAAATTATTTCAATCTGAAACAAATTTTATCTGATGATGTAATTTTTTTAATGGACATTGGCCAATTATGACAAATATAGCATATTATGGGATATTGCAGTTATCAATTAACTCTTGAACTTATCAATTTTAATGTTTTTTTATCCCTACGACAGGCTAAAACAATAACAAGAACGATTTTGTTCATGTTACTGTGTTGATAAGAGAAATCAGCTAATGCGCGATATCACAGGCCGCGCGAACACCAGGGACTCCACTGTACACAAATTGGTTCATCAACTGTTCAGGTTACTGCCATAATAAGTAGAAAATGCCATTCTGCCCTATTTTGATTTAAATTCAGTCTAAACAAAAATACCCCTCTATAGAAGGATTATCCCTCTATACAGGTATAATCACCACACAGAGGGTTTGTTCCCAACCTGGTGATAATCAGTCACCAGTGGTTCACTAGAGAGACATGGCAAGTCTGATTTATGCTGTAAACAAAATTTAACATAAAGTTTTCCCTAGGAGTATGAAAGGGAAAGAAAATCTTACAATATAAAACACCAGATACTCAGGTGATGTGTATTCCAACTTCATATTCACTCATTCTTCATGCGAGATTGAATAGATACAAAGCCTTCCGAAAGGTAGATTTACTGTATCTAAAAAAATATATACATATGGAAACCAGTCACTAGGCCATGCATATTGATGATATTGTTGATATGCATCGAATGCTTATAAGATCTTATAAACATAGTTTAAACAGTTACAGAGACATGTATGATCTGCAAAAATAAAGGAAAAAATGGGTTTAGCATGCATTGGAAGTTTAAATACATTCTAAAAGAAACGACTAGTTAACGTTATGAATTACATTTTGCCTTAAAACTTTTTTCGTGAAGTAGAAAGTATAGTACCATTTTTCAACATACTATATTGATCTATTTTAGGAGGGAAAAAATACATTTAATATGTTTACTCTTAACTTGTTTTCCAATTCTAAAATAATTTTTAAGGTGTATGGTAATATTTTCACAATAAAAGACTCTTTATACAATATGACAAGCCGTTGTAGAATTTATTCTCTATTCATTAAAAAAATAAATCGTTTCAATTTTGTTTATTGAAACAAAAATCATTTGTTAATACAAGGATTTGTATAGTAAGACTTACTATATAATAAAAATCCTTGGTTAACATGGTTAATAGAAAAAATATTTTTCAATATACTAAAAAAAATTTTCAATAAATAGTCCGTTTGTAAAGTTAATTGGGACTAAACTGGATAAAGATAAATATCAAGAGTCCACAGAAAAAGGAATAGATGCATTAAAATTGGATCTTAACACCACTGATGGTATTAGCGATGCATTTTCTAACATAAATAAATAATTGATTCTGCTACCAAATCAGTAGCTCCTGCGCACAAGGCATTCAGGAAACGACCGAAGCTGAAAGTGATGAATGAGAATATAGACCACGCTATTAAAGCAAAGAAACAAGCACATGCATTATGGAAATTTCAAGGAAGGCCAGCTGACCCTTGCAATGAACTAGTTATCAATAAAAAACAAACAACTTATGAATTAAGAAAGCAGTGCAGGAATGAAATTGCTCAAAGGCGGATTAATGACAGAAAGAAATAATTCAAGCTAGAGTCATGGATAAGAAACTATTCCATAAACTAATTAGTAGACAAAGAGGCAAACTAGGCAAACTTATTGACGAACTACATGTAGATCAATCTAGTTACAGCGAAACAAACATCTTAGAAGGCTGGCGAATTCACTTTTCAAATCTAGCAAAAAAATCAAATACGTCGAAATTTGATATACAATATCTAGATACTGTCGACAGTGAATATGAGCACATAATTAAGATTTGTACCGATGAGAGAGAGCACAGTCCGGTTGCAATCAAAGAGCTAGATGAAGCTATACACAAGCTGAACAGAAATAAATCGGCAGATATCTTTGGTGTTACTGTGGAAAGTATTTTATATGGTGGATTAAAATTAAATAGTTCCTTACTTCAAATTATAAATGCAGCATTTAAAACCTGTATTATACCAGACATTCTTAAAGTTGGAACGCTATCCCCTATATTCAAAAATAAAGGAAATATTTTAGACGCTAAAAACTATAGAGGAATAACAATCACTCCAACCGCATATCTAAAATTATTGAAACCATACTAAAATTCCGTATTAATCCTCAAATTTTAGATCAACAAAACCCGCTTCAACGAGGATTTACCGAAAATTCTGCTCCACTTATTGCTACACTTATGATAGATGAATTCGAAAGAGAGAACAAGGATCTAAAGAAAACAACTATCCTAGAAATGCTTGATGCAAAGTCTGCCTTTGATGTGGTTCGTCACTCCAACATGATACGGAAATTATACCATCTCGGACTATCGCAACAATCAATACTACTTATAGATAGTCTATATACAAATGCAACTACCAAAATTAAATGGAATGGACAGCTTTCAGAATCTAATATCGAACAAGGTGTACGACAAGGTGGAACCTTAAGCGCCGACTTATATAAAAAATATATAAACCAACTACTTAACCTTCTTGAAGATTCTAACCTTGGCGAAAAAATGGGTCTATATCATGCTGTGCCCCCACCTGTGCCGACGAAATAGCCTTAGTAAGCGATAATCCGTGCAACCTACAAGCCATGGTCAATATCGCATCAGATTACAGCAAGCGTGAAGGGTACCATTTACAACCAACAAAGTGTCATCCTCCCTGTTAAAACACCAAACAGATTATTTGACGATATGGATCTCGATTTGAATGGTGAGCTGATGCCAGTAGTTGACAAAACCCCACATATTGGCATTCAGAGAGCTTTTAAAGATTCTGCATCTGCCACAATTGAGGAAAATCTTAAAAAAGCAAGGAGATCTCTATATAGCTTAATGGCATCTGGCCTACATAGCGAAAATGGATTAGATCCAGTTACAGCAATCAGTTAAGTTAAAACATATATCATTCCAGTTATTCTATACGGATTGGAGACTTACTTCCTAATGGGAAAAATCTGGATCTAATCAATAAGCAATACAAAAAGATGCTGAAGCAAATACTATCTTTGACTACAAATGTAGCAGATCCTGCTGTATATATCATATCAGGTCAACTACCAGCAGAGGCTGAAATTCATAAAAGGGCATTCACTTTGTTTGGCAATATATGTAGATCAGGGAATACATCAATGGAATGGAGAATTGCAGAGAGACAGCTTAGTATTAAAAATATGATATAGTATTAGTTGGTTCATTGAGATAAAAAAGCTTTGCCTGAAATATGACATTGATAATCCTTACAGTTTTATTATTACTCCATTATCCAAATTTTTGTGGAAAAAAATCATATCAACAAAGGTTAATAGCTATTGGGAAAAACGCATTAACGATGAATCTAAGTTATATCCAACACTATCATATCTGGAAATGAGTTATAAGATAGGACAATGTCATCCTATAGCAAGAACTGTAGATGCAAACATCAGAGATATTGAAAAGATACCAGTTCGATTAAAAATTGCAACTGGCACATACATTCTCCAAACAAATAGAGCCGCTTTTAATCAAAACAAAATAGATGTTGTCTGTATGCTATGCAAATGTAGTGAAGAGACACTTGCTCATTTTCTGCTAGGCTGTGCCCGGCTTGAATATGTACGTAAAGATATTCTTGAAAAGATCACCAACACTTGTAGCTTGCTATTTGCTAAATATAATCTGGCTGTAGAAGTAGATCTTCTCACTGTCGTAGTGAATCCTTATGCCTACTGTATCACCTCGGCACATTTAGAGCTTACTAATGACATTAACATTCATTTAGAACCGCTGTGCAGACATCTTATATACAGACTGCACCATAAGCGATATGAATTATTGAACATTATGCCTAAGAAGAAGAATAGAAAATGCGGCATTAAATATAAGACATTTCAATAGTGCTGTCAGATCACCTTATGCAATTTATAAATATCTAAAATTCAATTTTACAATATAAATTTTAGATTTTAAATCATACACAAGTATTTTATGTGTGGATAAAGAACTTTTATCAGTGTTAATAATTCTTACGGATCTACTGTAAATATTGGTGGAGGATATTCAGTGTAACATTTCTTATATACCGTACTCCGGGTTCCAGGAGGTGTGCCTTAATTGGCAGAAGATATATACAGATAGATGGATAGATATGGCAAGCCGTAAATCATTTATTAGTAATATTCATTTGGTAATTTTAACATGTTTAAAGTCATAAGAAACCTCAAATTAAAAAAAAATATGCATATGTTTTTTTATAACTAAATGGATAGTTTTCATTATACAACTTATGTACATATACTTTTTTTGTGAGGAAAATTCTTTAATTTGTCCTCATTTAGAAGAAGTTTACTCATTTTTAATTGCTTCCTTCCGACATATTTTCCGTATGCATAGTGGCCTGAGCGTAACCCTCCTCGTATAAATCCGGTGGTCGCAATACGCATGGATCTGTTATCAAAATAAACAATTATCCGATTGTACATGTTAAACACGTGCTCAATACCCATGCTTTTTGTTATTTGTTTACTATAGAGGCTTGTTTAGGGGGGGGGGGGGTATCAATATCCCATATCCCATTAAGTTTTTATCCCAATATCCCGTATCCCTATAATGTTTACCCCTAATATCCCAATAAATATTTTTTACAAATATCCCATATCCCTAAAACTATTTTGAAATATCCCAAAAATTCATTATAAATTCATTCCCAAGCCCATTTTTTTCCTCATCATCACAACGTCAAAAATTTTGACTCTGGGAAAACAAACTGTGTTAAAGGAAATTTAGTGCATACTTCTAGTATTAAATAAGAATATACCAGGTATGTGTCCAAAAGATGAAGTGTTCCATCTTAGAGCCTTGTATAACAATCTCTTTTTATGTGAGGTTAAACGATAAATTTAGTGTAAGGGGTCTAATTTCAGACTTTTTTTTAATTGATCAAACCGTGATGCATATGACTGTAAAATATAATTTTGATAGCATTCTTCTTTCATTGATAAGAAACTTCATCCTACACGTTAACCTATGTTGGAAAGAACAGAAGGACGCAACCCTGTCTCTTGTCCGAGATTGCTCTGACATTCAACGGCTGTTTTGCCAGACAAGCTGAGACTGTGGGACGTCAGAGCACGTCCATATCAAAAAGTGGATATTTAGCATGCAAGTTCAATAACTCAAAATTTAACACAAGAAAGCTTTCTGCTAATTTACCTACATTACACTTAACTGTTGCAATATTTTTACAGCAGGCAAAATTTGCACAGCCCTTGTTTTGCAAAGAAATAACACAACATTTGACTCTGTGATCTTGAACTTTATGAATTACATAGATCCCAATATGTTTGTTACTTTTTTTTTAATTTCCTTCCTCACAACACAAGTAATAGAAGAAAATATATTAATTCACATTGATTATTATAGTAATTATTCTTTATTTACATAGTTTATACAGCGAAATATCTACTTTTTGACATGGGACGTGCTCTGACGTCCCTCGGCCCCAGCTTGACTGGCAAAACAGCCGTTGCACATCAGAGCAATCTGGGAAACGTGGAGACCTCTGATGATCCTCGCCATGTCACGTAAAAAATAAGAGGCAAAACACTAGAATCTGAAAATATCCTGTAATCATATAAAGTATCAAAACAAATAAAACATTGACAACAATAAGGCTTAACTCATCAGATGGCTACATCTAACAAAAATCTATGATTATTTCAAGAAAATTATCAATGCATATGACATGTATGAGCATATAATATAAAAAAAAAAAGATGTGGTATGATTGCCAATGAGACAACTCTTCACAAGAGACCATGTGACACAGAAATTAACAACTATAGATCACCGTACAACCTTCAACAATGAGCAAAGCTCATACCTCATAGTTAGCTATAAAAAGACCTGAAATGACAAATGTAATTAACAATTCAAACGAGAAAACTAACGGCCTAATTTATGTATAAAAAAATGAACAAAAAATAAATATGTAACACAGCAACAAACGACAACCACTGAATTAAAGACTCTTGACTTTGGACAGGCACATACATACAGAATGTGGCGAGGTTAAACATGTTAGCGGGATCCCAACCCTTCCCTTAACCTGGGACAGTGGTGTAACAGTACAACATAAGAACCAACTATACAAATCAGTTGTAAAAGGCTTAACTCATCAGATGGATATAAACAGAAATACATCTAACAAAACAGAGAGTGGACCTGACCGAGTACTTGTACATCCCATCAACAAAAAGACACTAAGTACAGATCTGAGAGTACTTGCAGTTACTGACAGCTAGTTAAAAGCCAATTACAACTAATAAAAAGTAATGCATCTGAGACTAAATTATCAATCATTACACATCCAGCATCCAATGGCACGGTAAACAACATCTCTCCGTAAAAATGAGGATGTGCTATCCCGTTTGAAATAAATTTTCTACAGGTAGAACCAAACTTCAAAACCAAATCTAGAATTTAGTAAAGATTTTTAGTGAATTATGGTAACGAAATCCCTGACTTAATATTATTTACCAGTTATACATAGATTTCGTTCATTAAAATCCAAAACGTTACAACATACACGGGCATAGCGGAGGTGTTGTGATATACAAACACTGTAAGATAGTGCCAAAGGAACATCACCATCCAAAAAAGGAAAATCAACAATAAGGAACGAAGTATGGAAAGCAAAACAAACGCTTTTAAAATTATCAGTACATATGAGCATATAAATATCGAAAATAGATCAATACTTTTCGCTTGGGTTTGGATGACTTTTAAATAAAACGACCATTAACTCAATTAAAATCAACAAAGCACTAAAATGACCTTTAATATTAAACTTTTTGGGGCAATTTTATCAAGTGAGATCTATGTAAATATTTCTGTACTTAACTTTTAAATCCACTTATTTTTTTTCATATTAAAAATTCAATATCCTTATAAATGCATCAATATCCCATATCCCATTTACTTTTAGGACAAATATCCCATATCCCTAAAATTAAAATGGCAAATATCCCGTATCCCAATATACCCTATACAAGCCTCACTATAAGGTGACAATCGGTAAACTTCGGCTTCAAAACAAGGCATTTAATGAGCAGCCATATTTGTTAAATCATAACAGACAGAGAGAAAAAAAATTGACGATTAAACGATATATTTGCGTAAAAAATGAGAAATTCGTGCACAGAGGACTAAGTTTATGATATATACATGCATTGGTTCAAGAATTGGATAAACATTATTTTTCACCACTCACTCGTTTCATATGACTTTAAAAAATTACAGGATTTTTTTCAAAAAAGTGATTAAAAATTCTATTTTGTAATATCATAGACATATAATACAAGACTTGTATTATCATGTCTCTGGAAATATCAATTACGTTTTTGTTTTATTAATGCATGATATTGTCATATTGATAAATAGGGAATAACAGTGGCGGATCTTAAATGGGGGGGGGGGGGGGGGGGGGCGCTAACTGCCCTTAGGGGAGCCCGCTTCAGTGATTCCCTATATAATCAACCAAACCCCCCCCCCCTGGATCCGCCTATGAATAAATCCCACAACGGCTTGACATATAAATAGGTTGGTCCCCTCCGTAAAACATTCAGTATGCCTTCGGAATATACAAATCTTGTCAAGAATTTCAATAACGGCCGGGAAACAGACTAACATATATATAGGCGGCCTGGAGTATCTCCCTACTTCAATTGCGAGCGGAAGAGAGCCTGAGCGGAAGAGGGCCATAGTTCGTCTTTCCATTCTAGAAATGTTTAATTTAACGTATGTTTCAGTTTTCACAGAGTCTTTGTACATACGAAATGTCCGAACCTTGTTCCCATTTCGTGTGTTGTATCTGTCATTAAAAAGTTCTGTATACCATTCTATATTGTCAAGCTCGATAAGTTTATCACTGACCAATCGCATGGCACATTTTGTTGATATAGATAAGTCATTAACCGTATCTTTAACATGCAACCGATTAATGGTCTTTTCAACTTCGAAAGTCCATCCTTTTTTTCGACGTGAAATCCACTTGAAGATTTTATATGATTTTCTCGTTTCATTAGTACGTGAAAGTCTGCACAAAAGTCGACAAAAGTGTATGCGTTGTTTAGTCCAACACGATGTCCATCCCATGTCACCTCTTGTCGCGATATTTGATGTATGTTTACCGACAGAAAGAAAGTATTTACAAGCTCTGTTTTGGACGGCAGTGATACAACTGAACTCCTTTGTGCCCCAAATACCGCTTCCGTACATCAATATCGGTTCTACTGTAGAGGAGTATAGTTTGGTACATACTTTATGCGTCATACCTCCCGTCTCTACGACTTTTGCAAATAACGTTCCTAACGCACGACTAGCAGCCTTTGACAATTCTTTTGCGTTTTTTTAAAAAGTCAAATGTTCATCAAACCAGACTCCAAGATACTTGTAACTGTCACTATAATCGATTACTTTATCAGAACATTGGAATATAAAATCTGATTTGCTGCAGGATTGTGGTCGAAAATGAACAATCTTAGTCTTATTAATGTTGATATACAATTTCCACTCTGAACACCAATCTGTCACCACATTTAGCATACTTTGCAAACTGTTCTCGTCGGGTGCTATCAATGCGATATCGTCTGCGTACAAGAGAATACTCAATTTGAAGTCATCTATATTTACGCCACAGTTAAGAGAGTTTATACGTTCAGTCAAATCGTTTATGTACAAAGAAAAAAGTGTGGGCGACAAAATACAGCCCTGTTTTACACCAGCCTCTACTTCGAACCACGGGATTAGATTGTCATTAACACGAACAGTACATCTTAAATAGTTATAAAGTGATTGAACGGCGGTTAAATATTTTCCTCGTACACCAGCCCTCTGTAGCTTGTACCACAATAAATAGTGTTCAACGGTGTCGAACGCCTTCCGCATGACCACGAAACACACATAAGATGATTTCCTAGAATTTTTTCGGTCATTTAATACGGAGTGAAGCGAGTGTATATGTTCTCACAGCTGCGACCACCTCTAAATCCATTTTGCTCATCGCATAAAATATCATTTTGGTCAAGCCAAAGACTTAAACGTTGATTTAATATGTAGCAATATATTTTGAACGGAACAGAAATCAGAGTTATTCCACGATAGTTTAAAGGTTGTCTGTCGTCATCTGCTCCTGGCTTAAGTATCGGATTGATAATTCCACTGTTCCATTGAGAGGGTACCTTTCCTAAGTTGAAGCATCCGCTTATAATTTTAAAAAGTAAATCAATTGCTGTTTCATTTTTCAGGACCTCGGCAGGAATATCATCTATTCTTCTGCTTTACGAAGTGTAGCATGAATAACGGCTTTTACGACTTCCTCTCTAGAAATTGATTCGTTTAAACATGTCACATCTATTTCCGTATTACATATTGCTGTGTCTAAATGCTCATTTATATCTTCGTTACGTTTAAATAAAGTTTCAAAGTCATTCTTCCAGACGTATAAAATATTGCTTTTGTCGTTTGTCACATTCCCACAACTATCAACAACTGCTAATGGAATCGCTCGTTTCCTATCGTTCGCAATTCCGATTTTCCCGATCGACTTCCAAAAATACAGTACAATATATGATCGTAGGCAACAAATCAAACTTCAGGGAGTACTCAGCAGTTGGGCTGACATCCAGAAAGGGGTACCCAAGGCTCAATTCTGGGCCCCCTATTATTTAACATTTTTATAAATGACATATTCTATTTTATTGAACATGGTACCCTATATAATTATGCCGATGATAACACTTTGTCATTTACAGACAAGAATTTTGAAAATTTATTTTGTACACTTGAAAGAGAAAGTGCTGTTTTAATTGACTGGTTAAGTTTTAATTGTATGCAGGCAAATCCTGACAAATTCCAAGCCATTGCAGTTGGAAATAAAACATTTGCTAAAAAGCCTGTTTTTAATATTCAGTCAGCAAAAATATCCTGTGATGAGATTGTCAAACTTTTAGGTATTGATATTGACTATCAACGTAATTTTAATCACCACATTAAAAATATTTGTTGTAAAGCATCCCAACAACTGAATGTTTTAAAGCGCATTGGCTGCTACCTTACTAAATTGAATAAATTGACCATTTTCCACACATTTATTTTATCTAATTTTAATTTTTGTCCTTTGGCATGGCATTTTTGCAACAAAAATAACACCACCAAATTGGAAAAAATTCAGGAAAGGGCTATACGATTTATTTATGAAGACTATGTTAGTTCATATGATGAACTACTTTTACGAGCAAAGGTTCCATCACTGAAAATAAGACGTATGCGTAACATGGCTATTGAGTGTTTTAAAATTTGATATAAATTCTCACCACCATGCTTACATGATTTAGTTTTATTGAAAGATTGTACATATAATTTTAGATATTCTAATATTGTAGATATCAGGGGCGGATCCAGCCATTTTAAAAAGGGGGGTTCCTAACCCAGGACAAAGGGGGGGGGGGTGTTCCAATTACATGTCCCCATTCAAATGCATTGATCGTCCAAAAAAAGGGGGGTTCCAACCACCGGAACCCCCCCCCTCTGGATCCGCGCCTGTGATATACCTAGGGTCCGAACATCAACCTATGGTAAGAACTCTTTTAAATACACAGCTGCTGTTTTATGGAATGATCTACCTGATGATTTTAGAAAAATTGCTAATTTTAGTCAGTTCAAAAATATTTTAAAGTCATGGAATGGAAATGACTGTAAGTGCACAGTTTGTGCAGACTTTTAGTTTATATATTATGCAAATTTATTTACCATCTAGATCATATCCCATTTTTAAAATTTTACTGCTATGCATTTTTGCCAGTTTTTATGCCTAGTTTACACTTACTATGCCTTCAGCTTTAATACCTAGCTTATGTTTATATACTGCTTTTAGTGCTTCGTTTTTGTGCTGTGAAATTTATTGCATGTGTATTATATTATGTGTTGTATTGTTATAAATGTTGTATTGTTAAAATGTCTCATATGTCGGTTAAAAGCTCATTAGAGCTCAGTTATGTTTGTCTATGTTTGTATACCTTGCCGACTCTAAATAAAGCTTATTTATTATTATTATTATTTATGATTACAATATTACTTATCTATTGTGTGAATACATGGCAACTCGGACGAAATTGCGATAATGTAGGACAGAAAGTCACAGAACAAAAAGTCATGGACAAAAAGTCACAGACAAAAAGTCACAAAAAGTCACAAAAAAAAACCACACAATTCAGTTTTGAGATTATTGTTCTTTGAACAAAAACACTTATTTTGAAAATATTTTTTTTGTATTTTTCTTTAAAGTTTTATATATAAAGCAACTATGTAATTAAAATTTATTCAATAAATATCAATAATGATGAAATAATTGTTATGAAAACAAAATGTCAAAGTGGCTTGGTACCTAAATGGCTTCAGTTTTTCAATATTCACATTTAATACGTTTTCATTTATCAAGGTTTATGAGCAATTTCCTTAACTGAAAAATAAAATATATGGGAAAAAAAGGGGGGGGGGGGGTATATGTAATTAAATTAAAATATTTCAATAAATATCAATAATGATGAAATAATTGTTATGAAAACAAAATGACAAAGTGGCTTGGTACCTAAATGGCTTCATTTTCTCAATATTCACATTTAATACGTTTTCATTTATCAAAGTTTATGAGCAATTTCCTTAACTGAAAAATAAAATATATGGGGGGAAAAGGGGGGGGTATATGTAATTAAATTAAAATATTTCAAAATATATCTAAAAAATTGTCAAAAAAATATATTTGTGACTTTTTGTTCTATCAAATTTGTGACTTTATGTCCGTAGGAGTCTCAGGAAACCGAAGAAAGAGATATGGTTGTCCTCATATCTAAAATGGAGGTTCCTATTTTATTTTTAGAAATATTCATTGTCCAATCAAATTTCAGATAGCATATCTGGATATTCCGACCGCGCAATTTAACCGCCATTGATGTCATTTCTTCAGCTGTTTTTTCCGTTTTTGTTTAATTCTTTGGTTCTAAAAAGCATTTATTAACACTGTTTTTGTGACAACCAAAAATGGCAGTTCCGATGAATTTTTGGATGTTCAATCGGCATGCTTGAATGGCTGGAAGACAGGTAATTTCAACAAATTGAAACAGAAATATTTCATGTTGTCATTTTGCTTATGTTGTTTTCTATCTTCCATTTTTGCAATACATACATTTAATGCATAATGATAGAACAAAAGAATGCAATTGGTATTATACCGAAATCGGGGAAACAATGATCGAATAATGCGTCAACAGAAACGGTAATAGAACCAAACATTTGACAGGTGCGACGTTGATTGATTACGTCACAATGTAAACAATCGCACGTGCCATTCACGTGGATTCTGTCAAAGATTTCCAGCGTTTAATATTTTAAGAGATTTATAATGAACTTTGTGTATAGATTGTCTCACTACCAAGGCATTCAAATATGGTAAATTATCACATTTATGATGCAAATTTCATTGAAAACAGATGGAGAAAATCCTTCTTTAAAAATTTAATTTAAAGGAATATGCAGACTCATCTTTTATTCCAAGAGTTTCAGATTGTTTCATGGTTTCTTAGAAAAAATATGTTAGCCTTCTAACTTTTATCAACAAAAAGACTTTAATTACTACATTATCCACATTTTCTGTAATTGAATAAATTGTTTTTTTCTAAATGAAAACTCACAGAAATGGGTGTTTGTTCTAAACTGACAATTTTTTTAAAATGGTCAGTTTGTCATGCATGTAGATGTGAACAAACATAAAAATTTTCTTTTTATCTTGAAGCCCATTATTTTTTCCAAATTACATGGAAATCTGTGGGATATAAATAGGACTCTAAAGTGCGATGGTCCCGCTAAAAAACATTCCCATTCTGACCGGAGGTGGATGCGTACTGTTCATCCCGCACAGCAAAATGGATGCACAAATTTGGCTATGGTTTTAGGGGATGTTGACCAATTACGATCATTTTACAAATCCCCAGTCACTCTTTAGGGTCCTGCAATGTAGTTTTAAGCTACTTGTTGTGTATCATCTTTTGTTCCTGATATTGTGCTATTTTTGTTTTGAATGTATATTGTTAACCTTCATGTTATAGTTTGATTAATTTTTTGGGTGACTCGGTTTTCATACATACCGCCATTGTGTTACGGATCTATGGTCATTTTGTACTCTTGCCTTTAAATTTGGCTTATGATCTTTATCTATTAAGTATTTACTTAGATTTTTTTTCATTTGCTTAAGGACTGTACATCCTCGATTTTACATATATTTCATCTGTAATAAGCTATCAAATCTCCGTCCTCTAGCACACTGTGCATGCTGCTGACTATGATTAAAATGATTATTAGGTGTTAAAATTGACAGCACACTTAACTGGAAAAATCAAATTGACCAAGTTTGTGCTAATATATCATCCAGAATATACCTTCTTTCTAAAATAAAGAAGTTTTTAGATATAAATGCAAGGAAAACATATTACAATGGGTATATTCTTCCCTTAATTGACTACTGCTGTATTATTTGGGGTGAATGTAAAAATGAAGGGAAAACAAGAATTTTAAAACTCCAAAAAAGAGCAGCAAGATTAATTCTAGATGCAGATCCTTTATCCCCTCAGCCCCCTTATTTAAAAAACTTGGGTGGATGACAGTTGACAATAGAATAAATTACCACAAATATTTACTTCTATATAAATGTATGCGTATGGAAGCACCAATGTACCTAGTTCAAAAGTTTAAACTGAAATCAGATAATAATCCTTACTCCTTAAGAGGTGTCACTCAAGGTAATCTGATAGTTCCTAAGCCAAAAGCTGAACTATTTAAGAAATCCTTTGCTTATTCTGGATCAGTATTATGGAATGGACTACCACACAAAATGCGTAAGGCTCAAAACACTTTTACTTTTAAGCAAAGTATCAAGAAGTACCTAACACAATCCTGATAAGAAATATTTGCTACAATCATGACAATGCATTTGTAATGTAATATTTTTTTTTTTTTTTTTTTTTTTTTTTTTTATTTTCATTTGATTTTTTTGACTACATATATACTTCTTAAACAGCATTATATCTTATGTTAATAACAATACATTGAACTACATGACTGTAAATTAACTATGTGTAAATATCTGTTTTGATTGTATTGTAATTTGTATGTGAGGGCCTCAGGGAAGATTAGTTGATTGTAACTAACTGAGTTTACCCTCTTTAAATAAAGAATTTATTATTATTATTATTATTACTATAGACTAGTATATAGAAATACATAATTGGTAGCCTGGTCATATTTTCATATTATAATTTTAAGACTTTGAAGAACAATTCTGATTCATATTTCACTTTCAATAACCGGAGACATTAGGCCACCCTTAAAAAATTGTTTGTTTGGCATTGCCGACCCACACTATCAGCAGGTGGGTAGGTAGGTAGGGATTTTTTTTTTTTTTTACATTTAAAAGCTTTATACATGTAAATCATGAAGTCTCTAGACCAATGTTGTCTAAAGCATTGCAGCATTGTTGTATGTACATGCTGGTGGTTTCTTTGAACGGGGTCAACCGTCAATGTCACATTCTACATCATATGGATAATTTCATGTAAGACAGTCAGTTTTGTTGGCAGAGTTAACCAAAGGACCCAGAAAAAAACACAGAACTGAGGCAGGAAACTGACAAATTAACCATATAAAATGTACAATGTATGACGTGAAAATTGAACTTTTATTGTGGGACTGCCAATTGAACAGAGGCCTGATGTCACATCTTGTGGTCACAGTTTGGTAAAATTACCATAAGTTAAATGGCTCAACCACTACGGCTCCTTGTACAAATGGACAAAGATTTAAAACTTTTATTGTTTGCTTTGGTTTTATAAACATCACTTTCTGCACCGTATGTAATTTCATGGCAGTCAGTTTTGTTGGCATACTATTAAACCGTAGTACTTGAAGGAAAACGGCGGCAACCTGCGGGAAGAAACTGACTAACCTTATCACATATGACATGAAAATCAAACCTTAATTTTGCAACTGCCCAACTAGGGCTCAAACCAATACCTAGAGGCTAGTAATCATACATGAAAGGTGTGACGAACTACCATACAAACACGCCTACTGCCCCTGATAAGTTTTGAGGATATAGGATCTGTACCAAATAAGGATAGCAAAATATTAAAAATTTGGAAGGTTGGCACAAATAGACATGGTGTTTATACTAATATTATTCATTAGTGCAAGGTTTTTCAGGGCTATAGGTTTAAAACGTATGATAAATTCAAAATGGAAATATGCAGCAGGACAGACAATTTTTGCAGATAAATAAATTATGGGTTGTAATGCTTGTTTGATCAACAGAAATCTGGACATGCATTACATGAATACAGATAAATTAATGAGCCCTTAGAATTGTGGAAAAGGAAGGGATTTTATTCATCACTAGTACACTAGATACATTTATAAATATGTTTCTGTCAGTATCTTTTATGTTTTAAGAATTATTTTATTCATGTTAAGAAGAAAGGCAAGAAAAGGGGGAAGTACTTCAATTGACACAAGATGCTAGTCTTTAAAATATGTATGTTTTGTACCAGGCTAGCATCTACTGGTACAAAACTACTATAAACCTGTAAATCTGGGACCGTTTTGGTCTATGGGCTTTAGTGCTTACAGCCATAATTATCTTGAATGCATCATTGTGGTTCTGACTATAGTAGATACTTTGTTCTCTGGTTCAAGGGAAAATTTGTCAATGATACATTTCAAATATTTAATAAGTTCAACAAATGTAAGAGCCACGCATATTTGTTCTGTGATGTCCCGGTGAAAAACTTCTATCTCATGAAGCGACAAAGTCGAGAAGAAATCATCTGTTTCTGCTTTTAGCCTTTACAAAAGATAAAACTTGAGTCCTCTACAAGGTCTCTCAGAACGTTTCTTTCAAAGAATAGCTGAACATTTGATTTTTGATAAAATCCATCTCCCTCAACCAATGCATTGATGCTTTCCCCTGCCGGCCTGTTTGACATTACTTTTGGCAAACTTTTTCTATTCCATGTCATTTAAATGTTTGCTCCCAATACTGTGTAAGGCAAGCGCTTTTAAGATCGTGATTTGAAATAAGTAAAGCCAGGAACAAACTCGGCGGATACGATCAAATTCCGGCACAATTTCGATTTTTTTTTAAATAAAAAAAATAAATTTCTGAAACGCAAATAAAATTATTTGGGCAGCAAGTTTTTCAGTGGGTCGGGCGGCAATGCCAAACAAATGAAATTTTATTTTAGGCCTTAGTTTCATTTCAAACATGATTAAACTGTTTAGAAATAAAATCAGTTACGGATATATATCAATATTTCCAGTTACGTATATTATTGACAAATTATTAACTTCAGTTACCCATATCATCACGATATTTTAGATGGCTGTTTTCTCCATTTAGCGATTGAATTATGAAAAAAACACTCAGTATTTCAGTTTCAAATTTAGCAAAAAAAGATATGGAATACTGAAAAATAATACATTATTATTACATAATAGCCAAAAAAATATTGACCAGATACACCGTCCGCCATCTTTGGATATACGTAACTGCAGTTACGGAGATCACATTTACCCCAGTGAGACTTACAGGTTCAAACAAATGCAGCTGGTTTCAATGTTTTAATAGGTACCAACCTTCACCCCTATCTGAAACAATAGTGTAACATCACAACATAAAAAGATGCACAATATAATATCAATTGAAATGGCTTAACTCAATCAAAAACATAATAACACTAGTTTATAGTTGATTGTGAAGACTTGTGATCGGGGTCATCGGAGCATGTGACTAGGTCAAAGCAGTCACTTTCCCCTTCAGTCACTTTGCTTTGCCCAACCGCTTTAAGCAATATCTAGACATAGTGTTTACAATAGTAATACCCTTTTGTTTCTCTCATTATAAGTGCAGTTCATGGAGCTTTTGTTGTCCGTGCTTATTTTTTTCTTTTTTTTTAAATTAATTGTCATTTAAAATAATAAGTACCAAAATTGAATGTTTTAGGAAATTAATGACGGGGTTATTTCCTGCAACAGTGTCACTATGTTTTCAAAATGAAGTCAATATGAAATAAAAGTGGTAAGATTACCAATGAGACAACTATCATAGTTTAAATGACTTAGATGTAAGCAACTCATTTACTACATTGTATTAAGGATTTGTAAATTTTTTTTTTAGTTCATCAAGTAGACAGTCTTTTAGCAGTGACGAGGAGACTGATGACGGAGAGCATATAGATCATGATTATAATCTTCCACAAAGACATAAACACGTTAATAAAGGTCGTTGGTCAAGAGAAGAGGTAAGTAGAAGAAAGTTCACAAAATTTCATTTACATTAATTTTTGGAAAATGACGCCATCAGCGGCATATTTCCGATACCATTGACCACAACCGGAAGTCGATTAAATTTCCGCCTACCACACTCAGTTTCATATTTACTATTTTACATACTAACTGGAATCTGCTTGTATTACGCTACACTCGAACAAAGTGTTGTTGGACGGGAACCAGTTTACATACTTTATTTTATTTACACTAAAAAATCCTGACCACTAAAAAATCCTGACCTATCCTTAGAAAGGCTTGTATAGTCCTTGGACCTTCCAGAGGGGATGCAGACTATAGAGTACAATAAGCAAGAAATAAGAGAACCAATTCATTTTCGCGGCGAGGCCACATTTAAAAGAATGTCTGTTTCCCCTCCCCCGGGTCTACTCTTTGTAAACAGACCAGGCAGGCAGGTAATTTTTTTTTTTTTTCCAACTGGATGTCATGGATGGTTTGACTTGTCCACTGGAGGCCACTTATCAGTTGTTAGTGCTCAATTTGAGTGTATTTATTTAGATTATCAATCCTTTTGGTAATAGTAAATACATAAAATGCATTTGACGTCCAAATGAGAAAAGCTAATACTCAGGCAAACTCGAAAGTGCCTTCCAAACTTGATGAAACAGCACCAAGATTTACTGGTAAGTATGTTAAAATTATTTAAGGTAAGAATTTTCTTTATTTTCTTGAAGGCTTGAGATGGTGTATGGTTCATGTCATTATAAATTAACCTGCCCCACACCAACTCAATTTCTATCTACATCCCAAACTTTTGGACTGGAAAATGGTGTGGGAGGGGTTAAAATGGTAACTTCCTAGGCGAAATGCTGCCGAAATATTTTACAGCCTACAGGTGTGGACTTTGTCATTTTTTATACCCCGCCACACGTAGTAAACTTTTCAGTGTGGCGGGGTATAAAAAAATGACAAAGTCCACACCTTTAAAAAATTTCGGCAGCATTTCGCCTAGGAAGTTACCATTTTAGCCCATCCCACACCATTTTCCAGGCCAAAAGTTTGGGATGTAGATAGAAATTGAGTTGGTGTGGGGCAGGTTAATTTATAATGACATGAACCATACACCATCTCAAGCCTTCAAGAAAATAAAGAAAATTCTTACCTTAAATAATTTTAACATATATACTTACCAGTAAATCTTGGTGCTGTTTCATCATGTTTGGAAGGCACTTTCGAGTTTGCCTGAGTATTAGCTTTTCTCATTAGGACGTCAAATGCATTTTGTGCATTACTATTAGTCTGATATTGTTTTTGTCATTTGAAGGTGGTGCGTCCCTTATAATGTCAAATTGGACGTATTTGAGTCTCTTGTCAAAATCATGAACGACTCTTTATTTCTTTAGCAAAATCAGGCTCAAAAGTCACACCGTTAGCCATCTTATCAGACACAGAAATAGTCCGAGGTTACTCTGACGTCAAACGGCTGTTTTGCCAGACAGGCTGGGGCCGTGGCTTGCCTGGCAAAACAGCCGTTGGAAGTCAGAGTGACCATCATCTGTAGTTAAATCGTTCAACACGGCGTTCCATGTGCACCTTTTTTAAAAGCCGTATAATCTATTAACCACGATGGGTAACACCTTTGACGCGTGCTTGTACTTAATTCGTACAGAAGACGACAATGCGATCTTGTCGCCCATCTTTCAAGCAGACAGTTTACCCTCGATACATAAAGCTAAATTGATAGATAACTCCAGAGAGTTCCGGGAAGACTTCCAGTAATATCGGAACCAATGTCGGAATGGAAACGAATTTTTTTCGGGAATAAAAAAAAATCCGATTTTTTTGGGGCAAATAATTTTTTGACTCGGGGGCTTATTTTTGACCCGGTCGGGGCGAGGGGAAACAAACATGTTTTTTATTTTGGCCCGAGGTGGTTTGTTTATGTTCCGCCATCTTTGTTATTGGTATTGTAGAGGGCGCTCTCATCATTTTTCAAACTAATAATTTTAACTCATCTATATTAATAAGTTATTTCTATTCAATATCAAATTAATACTATTAAATATAAAAACTAAACCTTTCATTACAAATTTCTCGTTTCTTTTCAATGCATTGGCAGAAATAAACTGCATCAAATTTGATTTGTTTTAAATGATGAAAAAGTAGAGTTCAAGTTTCATATTGACAAATTTCACTTTTACTGTTTATTAGTCATGTTAGTTATGGATCCTATTGGCTTTAATAATGACACTATTCAATGTGATACTGATCTGCTGATAGCAACCAGATTTTATCCTTCAATTTGACAGACCCTTGTTAACCTTATGTAATAACTTATTTGTTGTTTTATCCAGAAAAAATATTTCAAGTTTCATTCCATATTAGAGAGTCAAAATCGATATTTCGAGACATCCATTTCTGGAGATTGTTGATAATTTTATGCAGTAGGATTTTTTCATGAGATTTCTATTATTTGTATTTCCAGGACGACTTACTTAGAAGAGTAGTAGAGTTACAGAAACACAATAATACAGATTGGAAGAAAGTTGCACAGTATTTTCGTGATAGAATTGACATACAGTGTCAGCATCGTTGGTTTAAAGTACTTAATCCTGAACTTATTAAAGGACCCTGGACAAAAGAGGTATTGAGGATTTTTATATATAAACACAAAAGTTAACACAATTAATACACATTGAATATATAGATATCAAATTGTTGTCATAAATATGTCATTTTCTGTTGAATATGAAGAAACAAACTAAAGAATCAAAAACTTTATGCAGGCCTCTACAATAACTTTTTTTTCAACAAGTACATACCAAAATTTACTTGTCCGAATGAAGTTGTTACTTGTCCAAAAAAATTCTATTAAAAATAACCTAATTTTACATTTTTAGTTGATTAAAGGAACAAAACGAATTTAAACAATAGACAGGATTTGATGTATTTCTTTTGATTTGAAAATATGAGTCAAGTTCAACATAATCTAGTCATGTCACAGGACTTAGGTTCTAGTTTTTCATCAATGCCTGTCTTATCATACTCTAAACATAATGGTGCCATTTTTTTTAAGTTGAAAAAAGTTTATTGAAATGCAATCAATAAAAAGAAGAAGATAAGGTATGATTTCCAATAAGACAACTCTCTGCAAGAGACCAAATGACACACAAATCAACAACTAAATGTCTCCATATTGTCAGTATTGTTTTTTTCTACTTATGATCAAATATGATTTTGTGAATTTTATGGTATTAAAATAAAAAAAATATTTTTGTGAAAAAATTACCAGTATGGTATTTTTAATAAGGAACAGAATGAGGTAGCAAAATGAGGTACTGATTTGTCTTGGTCCCGAAATGTCTGCTGCCTTGCCAAACTGTCTATCAATCATGTCTACTAAATATGTCTCCTACGGTGCCAAACTGTGTATTGAACTTGGAGCTAAACCATCCAGTGTAAAGTTACCTTATCTACCAAGCGCATCATTGATTCGGATCAGTAAGACTGGTTTCCGAGAATAGTATACCTTTTACCTGTTAAAAAGTACCTGACAAAGAAACAGTTAGAAATATCGATTGCAAGTAAACATGTTGAAGAAAAAGGTTTTGAATTTGAATAAACAGAATGCAGAAACATGTCAAATTAATATTTGTTTTCTTGTTTTTTGTTTACAATTACTACGTATTAAAGTTGGATTAAATTTATTTTCTGCTGAATAATTGCACTTGTCCCGACGGACAAGCTTGATACAGCTTTTACTTGTCCGACCTTTTTTCCCTCTGGTACCGGACAATCGGACAAGCGTTATTGTCGAGGCCTGTTTATGTTGAAGAAAACATACTTGTAGTTCAATTATTTCTGCAAGGGTTTTAACATGCACTTAAACTGCATTTGTATGTTACTGTATATATTTTCTTGAAAAAGTACCTAGTACAATGAAAATGCTGATCAGTAAAAAATTATAAGTAAGTTTTGGATATTTTCAAAAGTATTCTTCAAGTAATTGTTAATTTCTCTTTTAACAGGAGGACGAAAAGGTGATAAAACTTGTCAAGGAACTAGGACCAAAACGTTGGACAGTGATCTCACGTCATTTGAAAGGTCGAACTGGTAAACAGTGTAGAGAAAGGTGAAACATATTTTATTTTTTCACTAACACTGTTTATAGATATGTGATTTTAAATTGTAGAACTACTGTATGATAATTAAATAATGTTCTACTATAATTATTGGAATAAAAATATATAGGTACATACATTGTACATGGCAAAGGATAATGGAGAAAATCATAAAAATAAATAAATAATATTTTATTTGACTGTTACATGAATTTTTATAACTTTTCCTGACAAACAGATACTGATTTTTTTTTTAAATGTCATTCAAATATTTTAATTCAAATTTCAACTTCTGCGTTTTACTATCAAAATTGCAGAAAGCAAGACATGTCTATCTCTGTGTCATAACATACAATAACCTCAGAATTCTTTTTTTGTTAACAGGTGGCATAATCATCTTAACCCAGACATCAACAAGTCAGCTTGGAGAGAAGACGAAGATAATTTGATATATGCCTTACACAGAGAGCTAGGCAATAGGTGGGCAGAGATTGCTAAATACTTGCCTGGCAGGTAAAGAATATGAGTGTTAGGAATAGATATTTTCTAAAAACTGACTAAAGAATAGATGTCTGTTACAATATAAAGTTTTATTGTATAGCAACATTAATTTCCCATCAAAATTTAAGGAGCTACCATATTTAGGGGAGGGGTGGGGGCTAGAAAAAAGGCCAGAAAAGAGTTTTGAGTGAGAAAAGAAGGCAACTTAGAGGGAAAAAAGACAGGATTAGAATACATGTAAAATAAGAAAGGATAAACTAATAAAAAATAAGGCAGGACAGAATAGCGGGAAAAATAAAAAGGAAGGAAAGAGATTACAACTAAAAAAATTGCAGGACATAATTTGTTCATCCCTGCTATCAAGTCTAGCAACTTACATCACACATCTGTAATAGACCGTCAATTTTTTTTCCTTTAGGCTTGTTTTCAGACTTTTGCTCTGAGATATCAAATATCCACGAAAATACAATTTTTCCTCATTCTGTTAAAAATGGGTTCCAATCAAAATAGATTAATCCACAATACCTGTTATTGAGTCCATCATGAGTTGTCTTAAGTTAATTATACCAAATCTCCTTATTTTTACATGTATTTACTTCCGAAGTTTATGTTACAGAACAGACAATGCTATAAAGAACCATTGGAATTCTACTATGAAAAGAAAATATGAAGAAGATTTAGAGAAGAGACCAGTTTTATATACCTACCCATATACACCCAGCAGTGTGGTTAACATGCAGGGGATTCATCCAGTAAAACTGTTTCCAAATCAGCATAACTCAGAGGCAGTAGTAACTGTTCAGTATGTCATAAAAATCATCATAATGTTGAAAATGTTCAAATTAAAGATCAGAATATTTAAATCTTCACTTACATTACATTTTGCATTCACAGCACAGAAAATTAAAATTTATCAGATAGGAATACGAAATATTTAGCATAAAGATATTTTAAGTATTAGTAAAAGATCAATATAAGTGATAAATTGAACTGAAATATATCTCTTATAAAAGAGATAGATAAGGTAATTGCAAACAGTATAATGAAAGCATTTTTCCCATCTTCTTAATGATACATTTTAATTATACCCCACGCAACGAAGTTGCGGAGGGTATAATGTTTTTGACCCGTCCGTCTGTCCGTCCGTCAGTCCTGTTTCTTGTCATCGCAACTCCTTTCAAACCACACAACAGAATTTCACGAAACCTTTTCAGATAATAAGGACATACTATGTAGTTGTGCATATCGACGGGAAATTGCGATTCAATTTTTTTTCTAGGAGTTACACCCCTTTGAACTTATTTACTTTAATGTACTACTGCAACAGTTTGTCATCACAACTCCTCTCAAACCACACAACAGAATTTCACGAAACCTTTTCAGATAATAAGGACATACTATGTAGTTGTGCATATCGACGGGAAATTGCGATTCGATTTTTTTTCTAGGAGTTACGCCCCTTTGAACTTATTTACTTTAATGTACTACTGCAACAGTTTGTCATCGCAACTCCTCTCAAACCACACAACAGAATTTCATGAAACTTTGTAGATAATAAGGACATACTATGTAGATGTTCATATCAACAGGAAATTACGGTTCAATTTTTTTTCTAGGAGTTATGCCCCTTTGAACTTATTTGCTTCAATGTACTTCTGCAACAGTTTGTCATCTCAACTCCTCTGAAAACACACAACAGAATTTCATGAAATTTTGTAGATAATAAGGACATACTATGTATATTGACAGGAAATTATTATTCAATATTTTTTCTTATACAATTTTTTTTTCTTATACTTATTTAATTTCTCCAATGACAATGTGGGGACGTGGGGTATGTGAGCGTGCTCACTAAGGTTCTTTAATTCAAATATCACTTTTTAGGTGCTTAAACTGTTTTACTACTTATTGAAAAGAAAAATATACATCTTGTTTTCATTTCCCGAAAAAAGATATATACTAACTATATGCTTAAATTCTTTTGTTATTTAATAATGTGATTTTTGTTTTGTAGAAATTTCGACTCAAAGAGTGCAGGATTGAGTGGATTATCGTCAATAGAATTTGTTCAAGGAACAACACAGCAGACTAGATATTCAGCAAAATTTACATCTCTTCATTCTAAAGGTATAAATCTTGCTGTATTTATCTTAATATATATACTTTGGGGTCATTGCATTTTCCAGATAAGGGACAGCTCTGAACATCAAATTAAAATCATTTAGCCATAGTGGTGTTTACAGATCATTACAAATTGTTTTATGCCCCACATAAGATAGTAGAGAGGCATTATGTTTTCCAGTCTGTTCGTCCTTTCGCTTGTTCGTCTGTCCCATTTAAAGATTTTGGTCAAGGTAGTTTTTTATGAAGTTGAAAGTCCAATCAACTTGAAACTTAGTACGCATGTTCCCAATGATATGAATTTCTAATTTTAATATTAGATAAGAGTTTGGACTATAATTTTTATGGTCCAAGGATCATAGAAAATGATAGTGCGAGTGGGGCATCCTGGTACTATGAACACATTCTTGTTAGGGTTAAGAAAAATATTTCTGTTCATGAAGTATTTCTACTATAGTCAACATAAAAAAATATAAAGAATTGATCTTAAAGTACCACCACAAATTAAAATGTTAACCTTTAAATACAAAACAATGGAATAAGAACTACAAGCCAGAATATTTTGATACAAAAGTTGCTCGTCAGATGTCAATGGATTTAAAAAAAACAAGTGAAACTGCGAGCTACTGCTCACTGATGATACCCCCGCCGCAAGTGGATAATATTAATAGTGTAAAAATATGCAAGTGTTCGGTAAACAGGAAGTTGTCGAGTGATGAATCTGAAAACGCATCACACGGTATAGCTGACTTATAAAAATCCTGAAACCAAATTTCAGAAATCCTTGTATTGTAGTTCCTGAGAAAAATGTGACGAAATTTTTTAACTTGGTTATCATGTGTAAAATCATACAAGTGTTCGGTAAACAGGAAGTTGTCGAGTGATGAATCTGAAAACGCATCACACGGTATAGCTGACTTATATAAATCCTGAAACCAAATTTCAGAAATCCTTGTATTGTAGTTCCTGAGAAAAATGTGACGAAAATTTTCAACTTGGCTATCATGTGTAAAATCATACAAGTGTTCGGTAAACAGAAAGTTGTCGAGTGATGAATCTGAAAACGCATCACACTGTATAGCTGACTTATATAAATCCTGAAACCAAATTTCAGAAATCCTTGTATTGTAGTTCCCGAGAAAAATGTGACAAAAATTTTCAACTTGGCTATCATGTGTAAAATCAGACAAGTGTTCAGTAAACAGGAAGTTGTCAAGTGATGAATCTGAAAACGCATCACACAGTATGGCTGACATATATAAATGTTGATACCAAATTACAGGAAGGGTGGATGTGTAGTTCCTGAGAAAAATGTGACGAAAGTTTCATGGGACGGACTGACTGACGGACGAACGGACGGACTGACGGACGGACTGACAGACAGAGGTAAAACAGTATACCCCCCTTTTTTAAAGCGGGGGTATAAAAAAAAAAAAGTTTAGTTTAAATAAGGACAGAAAGATTGTAAGTAAGACATGTTTATCATGTTTATCTATTTTAGATAAGAAAATTATCAGTTATACACTTCAATATTATCTGAAACCATAAGGCTACAGTTTTAAAATGTACAAACACTTAAATTTGTCAATTTGTTTAATCTTTTTTTTCAAATGTGGAATTATTAACTGTATGATTACAGTTTCTGTGTTGCATACTGTAAATTCAGAAATTATTCCGACGCATTTTAAAATATTTTATATGAATTAAACAGGATTTTCGTCGAAATTGTAAAAATTAATCTCGCATTTAATTCTATAATGACGAAATAGCAATAGTAAATGCACGCAATAATTTCTGAATTTTGTTTGAATGCTAGACTAAGTATAAATATAATTTTATAATTTCAGAGTATAGATTTAATGGTAAAGCTATTCAGAAGTTAAGAAGTCCTGGTTGTCTGATACCAATCAGTTCTCCAGCTGTATCTAGATTTACTAGTCCACCTGCTATTCTTAGGAAGAGGAAAAGAAAGGTAGAATAAAAAAAAAATATACCCTTTACTTTTATAGTCCTTTAATACAGTTATTCTTTGGAAAAGAAAAAGGATGATAGGATATGAATTTCATACCCTTTACTCTATGCCATCAATAGTCCCTACAGGTAAAAAAGAATATTGTTTCTCATTAACATCTTAAAACAAAACTTTATTTGCAATATGTTATACAAAAAAATGATTTCAAAGGAAGCAGAACAATAAAAACACATCAAACGTCATATTCCTGATTTGGTACAGGCATTTTCTTAAGTTATGTAGAAAATGCTGCATTAACCCTGGTTTTATAGAAAAGACGGCTTAAGATTGTTTGCATATCGTCTAAAAATCATTAGAGAAACATTCCACTACCAAATCTCGTACAATACGATAATTATCCACTCTGGACAGTTAAATTATAAATACTTAAAAAGCTTGGCGAGCCTTGCATTTTAAATTTGAAAATTTAATGTCTCAGGTGGATAAATATCGTATCACACTTGATGCAGTTGTAGAATCATATATGTGAACATATAAAGTTAAATGTTGTATTGAAATATTTGTTCTTTAGCTGATCCAGTCTTGTCCAGTTAACTCATCTACTGATTCAGACAATTGGCAGAAAAGTAAACAGGGAACCTATAAACAACCAATAAAGGATGACATAGAGAACCAGTGTCCAGATATATCTACTGAAACCCAAGTGGAATTTAAAAAGGAACCAGTCACTCCAACTGGTACTCCAATTAAAAACCTGCCATTTTCTCCATCACAATTTTTAAACAGTCCAGAAGTACACTTTGGGAAACTGACATCCACGCCTGTCTGCAGCAATCCTAATTTAGCTACGCCTACACCAAATACATCACTCAATACACCAATTACCAAGCTTTCTGACAGGTAAGATAATCCAACTGTATAAAGTTGTCAACTACTGAGCAGTGTTCTCCCCAGGCCGTTTTAGCGCCGCGATTTGCAGCGCTATTTCAATTTCCCGCTGTCCTATTGCACTGACCGCGTCGCTATCCCGTTCAACCGCGTCGCTATATTTTTTTCGTATTTTTTAAAATTTCCCTCTTATTTTTCTTTTCGGATCACGTGATTGACTGGTTAACGATTTTTGAAAGAATTATTTCCGTTGTATTAAAGTAACTCCGCGGGACCAGTCTAATAAATTTTACAAAATGGCGTCGTTGAGAGATCAAAATAAACAAAGATTTCAACATTGACATCTATTTAATGAATATATAGAGGCATATATGAATGAAATGAGAAGAAATAAATTGACCGCATTTCCCAACGACATTCACAAACTTGTTTAACGAACTTTGAACAAACAGATTTTAACAACGATCAAATTGGCTTCAATGAGCTAGTCTTTGAAGTATTAATTATCACCCAATCGAACTAATACCTGTTTAATCAGCAATTCTACAGTAATGAATTTTACCCTTTGAAAACAATTAAGAGGATATGATTAGAAAAACAAACCCCAAGCTGATACTAGACTTGAGAAATTCACTTTCTCGATGTCCAGCTTGGGTGAAGCCAAGTTAAACGTCGTAAGGTTAACAGAACACTGCTACATTTTTTCGCTTTATAAAGATGCCGAAACGTATGAAAGGAATGGACAGTGCTAACAGAGACATATAATACATGTCTCGGGTGCTGAAAAGTTCATTTCTAAATTATATAAGGGAAGTTTTACCCCCTTCTCTGACAACGTTGTCTCGACCATTTTTTGAACCATCTACGATTATATCATTACTTTTTTTGCGTTGACAACCGAACTGTCGAACCTGTATTGCTTGAAAAGCACCCCTGTTATCAAGGGATTCATTATAAGCCCGTATTTTACGATTACTTGACCATACATGGCTCTTTTTCAAATGGATAAGGGAATAAAACAAAACGAAAATATTGTATAAATATATATAAAATATCGATATTTGTCAACCAATCATCAATATATCTTAATTAAATATTGCTTTAAATTTAATGTAAACAGAGGATGGCTTGGATAAGGAATAGTATTTAATGCTAAAAAAGACACAGGTGTAAACAGGAAGTTATGTCAGCCAGTAAGGGAGATAATTTGGGAGGGAAAGACCTAAAAGAAGTATTGTCAAATCTTGACAAACTTATCTGGTGGCATGTATTCAAATGTTTATAAAATTATCAAACAAAACCTTTAAAGGTGGTAGTTGTTTCAATTGGCATACATAATGTATTTGATTGGTAATTCACCTTTGAAATAAAAAAATCTCTTTAAAATATTTTTAAAGGATTTCTTTCATATTCATAATTGGAATATTTTAGCCTTTTTTTTAAGCAAGTCTTTGATAAGATTTGAATATTATTAAAAGGGCAATTTCATTTCTTCCTTTTGAAATACTATACTCATTTTTATTGAAAAGTTGTACTTTGCTAGAAATGTTAATAAAAGTAAATGTAAAAAATACCAATCTTGTCATTGAAAACTTTCTCACAGAAGCTGACAATGACTTTATTGTTGGTCCTACATGTTCTGCGACATCACCTGTTAGTGATAAGAAATCTTCACATCTAGGCAGTCTGGTATAGACCCACCATGGAAAAGACTTCTCCTTGGGTTTTATAGACAGATGATATGAGGATTATATGTATTTACAATGGAGACAAAAAGACTTTTCTTCTATCATGTCTATATCCAGACAATAACATTAGCAAACAAAGGGGTAACTTCCATGAGCATGATGAGGACATCATTACAAGAGAAAACATCAATAGCATTATATAAGAAAAACACATAACAAATCAATTACAAACCAACCGCGCGCCGCGACAAAGTTACTGAGAATTGTCGAAAATCACGCGCTTACCACAGCGCTATCCAAAAATCCTGGGGAGAACACTGCTGAGTGAAACATTCCTAACTATACTCTTGCCCTAAGTTTACCTTTGTTTGTATACATTTCTGTCTGTAACATATTTGTGTAGCAAATATGTCAGCAACTGCAATTCTTCATCCCGTTATGCTATACTGTGTAACATGTTATTAGGTTTATGATTATTTTCTATCTGTTTACCATAAAGATGTATCTTTAAAATATCACGCACATATATATGTATAAAAACATTTTGTTACATTTATCTTAGCAACCTCAAGCTAAAGCCTTTTATTAAGCTACACTTAATACACTACTAAATAAAACGGATTGTAAGATAGCATATAAAGTTAATGAAAAGTTGCAATATACATCCTCACAAAATAACAAAGAAGAGTTTATTATTGTAAGGATTATTAAATATGACCGGTTTTTTTTTTTTGAAAAGAACACTGACAAATTTTAAGAAAAACAGAAAAAATAGCAGTTGCTTAAGTGCCTTTCATTTGGAAATACAGAGTATACATACTGTGGATTCATTTATTTTCGTGTGTACCAATTTTCATGGATTGAGAAAAACTTGCATATTCGTAGATATTTAAATTCATGGTTTTGGCAAAGTCTGCATACATTCCATTTGAAAATTTGTAATTCTTTGAATATTTAAATTTGTGGCTCCCCTGTACCCATGAAATCAACGAAAATTAGTATCCAACGAATATGAATCCACAATAGCTTGGATTGTGAAACTTCCACATTAACTTGGAAAAAAAAAGAGCTCAAGGACTTTTTTTTATATAAATAGAGGCATCTGTTTTCATTTTTACTTGGCCAGTCACTATTTACTTTGTAAAATAGAAGCATAACACTTGACAAAGTAACAAATTATGTTAATTTAATTTTTGTAGATCTACTTTGAATACTCCATGTATTAGAAGAACCATTTTAGATGCTACACCTAGGACACCAACTCCATTCAAAACAGCATTGGCAGAGATTGAAAAGAAATCTAAAGTCTTGCAAGATGTTGTAAGTTGACTACATAATATTGTTTCAATTATATCAACATGTTTTAAATTCTGTTTCAAAATAAGTAACATATTTTTAACATTTATGGGATTTGTTTGGGAGAAGATGCACTACGATTTTAAAATCATCCACAATTTAGAAGTTAGAAATTTCTTTAAATTTTAAGAATATCAAAGTGGCCTTGTAAACCTATTTTATTTATTGTATTGGACAATTCTTTGGGTTTATTATTTCAAAACATAAATTTTATCCTTTTATAACCACATGTGACAAGTAATGTATGAAATTGCAGATATTTTGTCTAGTTAACTTTTATTCAGATATGGCTAAATTCTAAATAAAGAAGCTGTTAAACTTTTTATATATTTTGGTTAATTTACAAAAAATGATCGTCTAGTATTAATGTGTTGTAATAGTGTTAATGTGTACAATTCCACAAAAGTTAAGGAAATATATTGAATTTACCATTTCTGAATTTAAAAAAATCAGTAATTAGACATGATTTTAATTTTCAAGTAAAAATATCTATACATATGTGGAAGTCTGATCACAAATTTTCATATGCTCTATGCCAATGAATTATACTAAAAGGTTGAAATATCTTATATTTTAGAGTCCTGGTCAGATTGAGAAAGACATTGATGAGATGATGAAAGAAGATACAGGCTATGATGCTGATATGTCAACTATGACAATGTATGTCACACCAAGAGAGAGAAAACAAAAGGTAAATAATTAAGATAGAGTAAGTTTATGTCAATTTTGACATGGAATGTCACACAAAGAGGAAAGTAACAAATGTTCTCAAGGAAAGGAACATGTTATTCAAACTGACATTTTGCAACCAGAGAAAAGTAAAATAAATTATGTGAAATAAAGAGAGAAAGTAATGATAAAACAATATTTAACAGAACACAAACATACAAAATCAGCTGAATAAATATTAGTGTGTTTGGTAAAATTCCACCCGATTTTTTAAAACTAAATGGATAAAAATTATCCATAAATGAATATAACCAGATGCGTGATAACTTTCACACTACATAAAAAGAATGCCACTATTAATCCATCATTCTGCTTCTGAAGAAGGCCCCATAAAATCATACCTGGTTATGCTATGAATCATCACCAGGTGCTATTAACTACGTCCAAAAATGACATACTTTGGAGAAAGTGTTCACATTCAGATCATGACAAAATCCAAGAAAAAAGTTTATTTGCTTTAGTTTACATACTGAAATTAATACAATTTAAACATGAATCACATGACATGTTGTATTGTAGGGTGCTGCTAAGAAGGCTAGACAGTCATTGGCAAACAAATGGTCAGCATCTGACATGAACTTCTCAGAGTCGATGATCATGTCTCCAGAAACACCAGTGAGTTTTTGTGTTCCATATAAAATTTATTTAACAGTTTTGACTTGGTTTAAAATGTGTATTTTATACAATAATATAATAGGTATTCAAGGTTGTTGGTATGCAAATAACTTCATTTAGTATCAATCAGAAGCTGTGAATTTCTTAAAATCATTTTGTTATATTTTACTATCAACAAGATAGAATAAGTTCTGAAACTCAAATTAAAATGACCTTAGTCCTGGACTTATTGTACAAAATAATTTCTGATTGATAAGGGAAATTGATGTCATGCTTGTTTGGAATTTTTCTAATTTCTGTTTTTTCTTTTATAGAGTAAATCTTTACTTGGTGATACCAGCATTTTATTCTCGCCTCCGTCCATTATCAAGGACACCTTAGCAGAAGAAGTCATGGATGATGTGTTCAATCAGCAAAAAGATAATGAGAAGAAGGAAGTAAAGGTAGGAAGACTTCATTGTACTAAACATCAAGAATCTGTGCTAAATTCTACAAAGATTCTTAGTATATGATACCAATAAAGATTAGGGTATGAATCACATTGTCTGTCTATTCCTAAACCATTTAAACACAATCCCATCTACCCACATGTAAAGATGAGCATGAATGAAAATAATACTGATTAAACAAGTTGTACTTAAATTTTTGCTTACCTCAAACCTTGGATACCTTCTGCAAACACATCCTTTTATATGAAACATATCTGAAATATAATTTGGTGAAGAGATGGATTTAGGAAGAGACTAACATTATGCAATAAGATAAGGTCACAGTATTTTTATACCCTGCCTAAATAAGGCCATGATTTTTTAATTTGTTGGTTTACGGATTTTCCCATGAAAAAGTCGGGTCGGTCGGTCGGGGGGAAAAAAATCTTTCAAGACAGAAAATTATGCAAAATAAATATATATTTTACCTTTCTAACAATATGCAGTGATATTGTTTGCCTCAAATTACAGCCGAAATTCGGCATTTTCCCCTAGAGAAAATTCCCAATTACTAAAAAAAGTGGCTTAAAATTCCTCCCAAAAAGGTTTACATTTTCCCAAAACAGTGATGGCATAGGTAGTAATGTTTGTAAATTTCGTATTCATGTTATTATTTTGATATTAGAAAGCACTTTTGAGATCCAGTTTTCTGATCAGAATCATCATGGTGTTTGTAACACATTGGTTTTCAATGCATTAAGTACCATCATTGTTTTGGTTTCTTTCCCCTCTCCGAAAAGTACCTTTCAGGTTGAAAATGTCTGACAACCAAAATATACATGAAAAAAACAGTGCAAAAAAGAAAGCAAAAGTCAGCAAAAAATCAGAGATGTGTTTAGAATAAAAAATACAAATTTCCCAATTTCAATAAAAAATATGCAATTTTCCCAATAAAAAACGGTAGAGGTAGTTTTGAAAAAAGACAACAATATCACTGATATGTTTGTTATGCTATTTTGTCATCATTTCTTAATTTAGTTCGATGAAATGTTATTGCTCAGCTGGTCATAAACATCTCATGACATTGTCTAATAATTTCCCGTAAAAATTGGGGGGTGAATGGACAAAGACGAAATTGAACTGTCATTTCACAAACAAGAAAAACAGATTAGTGTAGCTCTTAATCAATTCCAGAAAACTTGGTGAATAATGATCTTCAAGCACAAAAACTGATAAAGAAAAAAAATGTAAAAACTTCGTACGAAAATAAGTTTCAACACATGTCAAAAACGTAATAGACTCGTCCACTGGAAAAACGAGAATATCGGGTTAATCTGTTGTCATGCATTACAGTTTTTATCCAAATGGACAATATTTTTTTATTATCTATGAAACAAGAAAATTCCAAATGTCAGATTTGTTAATATTCAGTACTTTAACTTGATGTCTTACACCTGTCCACATTTGGACAAGTCTTATTTCCTTGAGATGATGCATGACTGATAACAAATTAGGGAAACAAACTTATGGTGTAATTGGTTTTAAACACAGGTTTCGTTCCGCAAAATTATTTGCGCAAACGACATTTCAAGGTCAGTTATAATTGATTTGTCTATTTTTAGAAACGTAAACTGAAAGTTTTATTTTTTCACAACAGAAAGTGTTATCAATTTTCTTAGTGATTAATGCACTTCATTTCATAAAAAAAGAATATTTTAATTATTTTTCAGGGATAATGCATTTGTTAGGGTCGGCGGGAATAAAAAAGCATGAAAAGTCAATTTTATTTTTATTCTGGAAATCGGAAAAATCGGGTCGGAGGATCCGTAAACCAACAATTAAAAAATCCTGGCCTAAGTACAGTGCATTGTTTTCAAGTCTGCATCTGTCTGTCCTGTATCTGATTTAAGTTTTGGTTATAGGACGATTACCATGTAATAAACTTGAAACCTATTACATATGTTAATAATTTAAGTTTAACAGAAAGTTAACAGCTTTATGATGGCATATTCTAGATGAAAAGAAAATGTTGTCTTTAGATAACCAATGATTTTGTTTGACAGTTCAGGTGTATTCTTACATTTTACCACTATTATTTATGAAAGTAATTATGAATCACATGTTTTATCTTTACCATTGCAGAGGTTTAAGTCTAGTAAAAGAATAACATTCCAGGAAAATGAAGTAAAAGACATTAAACAAGTTGCCAAAGGTATGTTGAAAATGACTTGCCAGGTAAAGTAAATGTTTATTGATTTGTCATGCAGGTAATTGTAAGATTGTTATAGATATAAGAAGATGTGTCATCAGTGCCAATGAGACAACTCTCCTTACCAAGTCACAATTTGTAAAAGTAAACCATTAAAGGTCAAAGTACGGTCTTCAACACTGAGCCTTGACTAACACGGATCAGCAAACTATAAAGGGCCCCAAAAATGACTAGTGTAAAACCATTCAAACGGAAAACCAACAGGAAACAAACACTTTGACTAATGAACCGCACCAATAAAAACCAATAAACATAAAAAAATTGTTTTACTGTAGGCAACAAAATCAAATTCTAAACTGTAAAAAATAGAATGCTCCACTTCAGTGTAATGGCTATCAGTAAACTTTAAGAATTGATTAAAACTGATAATATAACTAGAATTTCATGAATTTTTTTTCAGCTTAATGCTGCCTATGAACGTATTGCTTGTGGTAAAACAGAAGACCAGTTGTTAATGACAGAGTTGGCAAGACAAATATTTAAATCCATAAAACGACCTGCAAATAGACGGACTTCATGATAACATGTGTTCAATGTTAGACTTCTGTGAAGTTGTGAAATCTCCTTATGTGTTCATATCAATGACAACAATGTTGATGTCTTTATTTATTCATGAGACTGATAATAGACAGCTTTAAATGAATTAGATGTTAGGAACTATTGTGAAAAAAGGAATTCTGGATATTCACCATGTTCACTATGTATATATAAAGTATATGTTTACACATAGAATTAGTGCTCAACAACATTACTAATATACCATAGAAAACTTATATGTGTACTAAATCATTAACTGTGAGAATAATTTCAGTTCTTTTCTAGAAAACTCCAAATATGTGAATAATGGTCTTCTGTTACATGATATAAGCAAACAGATAGCAGACTAAGTTCACATTTACAGAATCTGAAATCCTATTCCTACTTTATATAATACCTTGTATTTTAGAAACATTACATTGTTCCTCTTTTTATAGCTTGATTAATTGTGATTTTTTTCTAAGTCATTTATAGAGTGTTGTGTTGATACAAAGAGTGTACCATTTTGTTAAATGTAGATAGAGACTGGTCTCTAAGTAATGAATGGCTTGATTTATGTAGCGCTAAATGAGGATATATTTTTTTAATAAATGAAAAAATTACTGTAGCTGTAAGAGTAAATGCATTGTCACTTAAGAAGATCCTAAAATGTATTTTTTTCTATAGATGAAAGTTTGTATTATTTAATTTAGTATTATAGTGTGTAGAATGATGTATGTAAATTAACACACCTTCACTCAGTTCAGGACAAAAATCAATAATCATTTGATTTCACATTTCATTCAATGCAATATCGTAACATTCTTTTAATTTTTGAAAAAAGAATCAACAATGAAGTAATATCAGATTTCAGGATATTTTATAGTACAACTTAAAACCAAGTACAATTTCAAAAGTATAATAAGTATTGCCTTCCAAACCTGGAGCACCAATGTTAGATAAGAAGCCTTGTTAATGTTTATATTGTTATAGTAGAGTAGTATAATTAATTTATTACTGCAGTATGTATGCCTGAGAAATGGCAGTCTTCTTTTTTTAAGTATTGTTGGAAACATTTTGCACATTTTTATTTTAAACCTTGTAATACATTAAGCATTGAAAAATGAATGAACAGGATTCTACTCCTGTATTTAGAAAGAAGAAGAACGGATATTGGGATGGATTTATCAATAAGACAGCAACCTAAAATTGTTAAGTGATGTATTACTGACTAGTCCTTGGAATTAATGTCAGAACCACTATAGATACTTGTTTATGAGCATGTGTGTTTCATGTCTTGTCAAGTAGTTAAAATTTAAAAAAAATTGTGTTATATACTGAGACATCTCAGCTAAGACTAAAATCAATGAGTTATATTTTTCCAGTACCAGTTTTAAAAAAAAGTCTACCAACCAAGTCCTTTCTAGTTTTATAAAAAATATATTGAACTCTGGTATTTTAAGAAAATCTGTTTGTCTTGTCAGATGGAAAGATATATATGTGTATTAAGATTTGGCAAGTATATTTCTACCAATTTCATAATGAAATTTTGTAGTCTGATAGATTATAATGTTTTAAAGTTCATCAACTCTGCAGAATTACTTTTATATCAGGGCTATTCCAGAAAAAAATGTATGGGGGGTTGGAAGGCAGTTTTTGTCAGCACCCGCCACCCAGACAATTATAATTGAGAATTATAGTGCATTATAGTGTGAAAAGTTGCTCTGATACCCATGTATTATTAATATAATGTGCCTTCCAACCCCCCCATACATTTTTTTCTGGAATAGCCCTCAGATGAAAACCCAGATTAAAATGGAAATGTGCAATATGTATAACACGCATGTTTGTTGTGCATATGTTTTTGTTTTTTGTTGGTAGATATTTATATTTTGTTTGAGGAATGTGCTAACATTTTGTAAAACTGTTAAAACATTCTATAAAATTTTGTTTACTGAATTTTATGTGAATGCAAGATGAATAAAAACAGAAATGATTGATTTTAAAACAAATTTATTTTTGTTTGGCCTGAAAATTTTCATTGGAGTTCATTTGTTATGATTTTCTCATGCCTGCCAAAAAAATTGCAGATACTGAGACAGGGTTTTCATAAACTATTTGTTTAAAGCTTTATATTTTATAAGGCAGCTAACCTGAATGGTTCATTCATTGTATGCAGATGCTTTCTGTTACAAAGTCTCTGTCTGTCATAGGTCCATTGTCCTTGATCTCATTTTCATGATTCAGCAACTGCCATAAGAAATGGATATGACTGTAATGTGTACATGTCTGACTGTCTAGTATCATCCAACCTTGACCTATTTCATGTTTCATTGGTCAATGTTTTGTTTTTGTGTGTTTATCAGATACTATAATCGGTAGGTCAACTATTTATGGCGTATGGATTGATTGTAAGGTATACAAGTCTGTTTGGGATGAATCAGATGACCTTCACCTCATATTCACAGTTCATTTATATTTTAAGTGTTTAGTTTGATCGTTTTCTCTGATACTTTTTTTGCAAAAGGTCAACTTTAATAAATGTTCTTATCTATATCTGGCTGGCAGGTTTCATCTGAAAGTGACCTCATTGATATAGTTCAATGTGGAGAGTATCCAGGTTATATAATAGTATATATTTGTTTGGGGGCCAGCTGAAGGACGCCTCCGGGTACGATTTCTCGTTGCATTGAAGACCTGTTGGTGACCTTCTGCTGTTGTCTGCTCTATTGTCAGGTTGTTGTCTCTTTGGCACATTCCCCATTTCCATTCTCCATTTTATGTCTGTTTCTCAGATGCTATTAGCTATAGGTCAACTATATTAGGTGTATGGAATGTGTGGTGGCTTAAAGGGTGTACATCTCACTTTGATCCCTCCACCACACACAGACTGATGAATGTCAATCTGGCACGTTTCATAGTTTCTTTTTATCTTTTATAATTTCAAAGATAAATCCAATATTAAAAAAAAAAGAATGGTTAAGTATCAATTTGGGGGCATAAACTTCCAGGTGTCAACACACTAATAAAGGTCATCTTGACTTATTGAGAGATTGTGTCCTGCTAATCAATGTTCTGCACCCTGAATTTATTTTTATCATATAGCAAGAAGAATTGATTTCCAGAAGTTTACTGGAGATTTTCTGATTTGAAATGACTCCACTTATAGATGGAAGATGTAGGGAAGTGATCTTAGGATCAAAATGTCAAAGGTACTGTTATTGAATATAGACAAATTTGTAAATTTGTTACTTCTATTGCTTGATTGAAATGATTTTATAAAGATGAAAGATTTGAAAACAGAGATAGGGTCATGTTATCAAAGGTCAATGTCACTTAATAAACTAAAAGTAAATTAGGAAATTTTAAGAAAACTGGTTTCTAGAAGGTAGCAGAAGTTTTTCTATCTTAATTGGAATATAAGACAGATGACAAGATAATATGTGGTATGATTGCCAATGATTTTGTAAATTTGTGTTGGGACACAATTTCTATTTAAAAAGAGAGATGCATACACTGCTACTTTCTGATAGGTACTATTTCTGTACTGAAAATCTGTTGTACTGTAAATTAACTTTTGATATATAGTACTATATTGCTACCTCTAAAATTATAGTAATATTTAGGAACATGTATTTTACAGTTCTTGATTTTAAGTACTCAATTTGTATCTAATTGTGTAGTACTTCTAATACGTACCTCAAATATTAAGAACCCATTACTATAAAATAAAGGTACTACAAAGTACAATGGAACAGAACAAAGTATGAAAAAAGTCAAATAAAATGCAGGCACTAAATGATTACCTAATATTTGAATAAATATTTAGTACATGTACTACACAATTAAAGTACAAATTGAGTACTTACATTTTTTGGTTACAAAATGTATTGTAAAATATTGGTAATATTACAATAATTTTAAAGTAACAAAATAATACAAAATATATAAAGTAATTTGAAATTATAAGACTAATAACAAAAGTGCACACATTGAAATGTCTTGCCTGCTTTACTGATCATTGATTTTATGTAGATAGTCCTAAATCTAAGTTTTACTACAAGCATCACATAAAATAAATATGATCAAGGCAAATGAGGCAAAGGTCAGATAAACCAAGCCAGAAATGTACTTACACCTGGAAACTTGAAATCATTCAGTACATCAAAAACCCTTGACCTATTGCTTATAGTATGCAAGAAAAGGACCAAACCATGTAAACTTTATATTGTCCAATGAAGTGAATGAACCATAAAAATGAGGTCAATGTCAGATGATCCCCGCCAGATAGACACGTACACCTTTTATTCCCAATCTTTAAATACAGTTGATCTATTGCATATATATAGTACTTGAGAAACAATATTAACCAGGAAAACTTAACATTAACCAATGAACCATGAAAATGAGGTCAAAGTACTATTAAAGATAACTGCCAGACAGACCCATTACAGTCATTCCATACATCAAATATAATTGACCCATTTTTTTTAGTTTAAGTAAAACAGACCAGAACACAAAAAAATAACATTGAACAATGAATCATAAATATGAGTTCAAGGTGTAAGAAAACCTGTCAGACTGACACATTGCAGAGGAGGATTTAGGGGGGCCCCTTTTTGGGAAAAAATTTGGTTGCTTATATTGGGAATCATTGAAGCGTGACTGGAGCGGGCCCCCTCTTAGGCAGTCGGTGGGCCCCCACTTATGAACATTTCTGGATCCGCCACTGCATTGTAAAATATTTCCAGACACCCACTATAGTTGACCTATTGCAGACCAAAACACAATAACATACCTTTAACCACTGAACATGGACATGAGGGCAAGGTCAGATGACACCTGCCTATAAATGGACATTACAATTAAATACACCAAATATATTGTTTATAGTATCTGAGATGTGGATTGACTATGAAAACTAACCTTTTTCACTCATCCATGAAAAGAGGTTGAGGTCAAGTCAAAAACTGTGACAAGCACGAGGACCCTGCAACATACATATATACAAATATAGTTAGCCTATTACTCATAATAGAAATTAAGCTTGATCCATATGTGTACTTGATGTCAGATGAACCATAATCAACCATGTCAGACAGACATGTGCACCTTACCATCATTCCATACACTAATATAGTCGTCCAATTATTTACAATACCTGAGAAACTGATCAAACCACAAAATCTTGACCATGAAGATTAGGTCAAGGTATTGAATATGAACATCTTACAAGCATTCCATTCACCAAATAGTTATCTGATAAACCACAAAAACTTATCATCGACCAATTAACATGAAAATGAAGTCAAGGTTATTTGAAACCTGCCAGACAGACATGTAAACATTACAATCATTCTTTACAACTAATATAATTGACCAACTGTTTATAGTATTTGAGAAATGGACCAGGCCACAATTGTCTAATGAACCACAACAATCAGGTCATTCATACTTGTCAGAACACCTTACAATCATTTCATACATCAAATATAGTGGTCCTAGCACTTATAGTATGATCTGAGAAATAGACATAACCACATAAACTGAACAATGTCTAAGGAACCATGAAAATGAGATCAAGGTCAGATGAAACATGTCAGTTGGAGCTAGTAGGAAAGAAATTGATGCATTCTAGTGAGGGGTGCTTTCAGACTTGTTGGACCTGCCAGTGTCTGTGCCTATTTTCTAAACTATCAATGATCATATAACATCATCATTTGAACACTATAAGTGAAAATAATCTATATCCCACATGTCCCACTTGACCTCCATAAGGCATATATATATCATCAGTTACAACATATTACATTTGAAAAGTATTGATTGAACAGTTCATAAGTTATTGTATGGAAAATGCTGGTAAAAAATTATTATCTATGGGCACTAAAGTATCTAGAACTAGTTGATAAACTGAAAATGCTTGCCCCCTGAAGATTTTCTCTATACATGTAATGGTTGTCAAGAATTATGAAGTACTTGCATTTTACTCCTATGTTGCTTTTTACATAGCTGGCATAATGGATTTACATTTTTAAAAGTAAACACACTTAGGTCCTAGATTGATTGTAGCAAAGTTTGGTTCAGAGAAGATGTTCTTTTATACTTATGATGACCACAGCATGCACAGATGCCAAGTGACAGCAATACTAAGCTCACTTGCAATTGACCATCAGTGTTCATGGTGTTGCAAAAAATTTGATCCCAAGACTTAACCTCTTATCATGAAGACCATTAAAAACATAAAGAATCCCTAGCACTACTATATATTGGGAAGGACAGTTTGGATAAAAAAAAATAAGGTACTGAGATTGGAACACAAATAATTTACTGACAAAGCAACATTTAGTACAAGTTAGTCAGAACATAAGTTATCATACAAAATCTAGCACATGTAGCACTGGAAATCAATTTGAAATCAAATCAATTTAGACAATTCTGGGTTTTCATTTGAACATGAGTTTTTCCTTTCGGATAATGGAATGTTATTAGTGGTATTTTTCAAGTCTGTCAATTACTAGTTTGTATTGTTCTTCAAATTCCTCATAAGCTTTTTCTAAATAAGCATGCCTCTGATCTAAAGGCCATGAGTTCATGGTAGCTGACAGTTCATTTGGTTGTAAAACTTGTTCTAGTTTCTTATTATCACGTCCATTTTTCTGAAATGGAGCATTTAATCTTTTCTTCACCTCCAGTCTATAACTTCTGTACTGCTCCTTGTTGTTGACATTTGTCGCTTTCAGTCGTAATATCTCGTAGATTCTTCTTGTCTGTCGTTTAGATAATTTCAGTTTGTTTCTAGCATCTTGTACCATGTCATCAGAAAATCCCAATAGCAATTTGTCTGACTTAAAGCTGGCTAAATCCATGCAGTTTTTTGCATCCACATAATCTCTAACTCTCTGAAAGTTTTCGGATGGATCCTCAACAGTAATATCTTTGATTTCAGATCGTGAGTAACATGTATTGTAAAATGTCTGCAGCAACTCAGCACCATGGCCCTGCTTCTGAAATGGCGGTAGAATCAGTACCTGACTGACACGAGGACGTTTTTTCTCTGGATATGCATAGTAATTGTAAACGGTCATGTAGCCTGCTATAGCGTGCATTGGATTATCATTTACTTTGTATTTCTCAAACAACAGATAGAAGTGCCATCTACTATCATCAACATCGATGAATGATGCCCCATCAATGAAGAAAAGTATAAATGTCTGTAATCGTTCATGATACTCTCTAAACCCTGGAGTGTCGATATCGGTGTGGTAGATCTCGAAGTTTCTCATATCATTTCCTTTAGAGACTTTATATGAATGGAGCATCTCTCCATATGGTTTGAAAGAAGCATCTTTTGGTAATAACCTTGTGAATTCATCCTTATTTGTAAGGAACACTGGAGGAAGTTTTTTAGCCAAAGTTTCCAAAACATTATCAGGCTCAATACCACCAAACATGTTTGATGAAATTTTCTCAAAATACTGCATGTTGACATAGGTTGTCAGTCTGGAAGCACTGTAAAACATCTCCACGATCAGATCTTTGTAACCAAATATTGATTCCTGTTCACCTGTAATTATAAAATTATTATTACAAGAAATGTCATACCAAAATATCATGAAGGTTATCAAGTTAAATAGCTTAAGGTCAATAAAGCAACAATTTCTAACCTGCAGTGTCAGACTAGTCCAAATAATTATGCATCTGGCAAGGCTATTTTAAAAAAATTCTGGGACGCCTTCCTACGACGGCGTCTCAGAAAAAAAATAAAATAGCCTTGCCAGACATCATAATTATTTGGACTAGTGTCAGAACTGACTTAAGAACAGGAATGTAAAAAAAAAATGATAAAAATAATGTACAAATGTAGTGCAACAAAATTATCTAAGCAGCAAGAAAACTACTGCATATATAATACATCTATGTAGGTACATGTATATAAACCTTTGGTTGTACAATGTATGCACAAAATTAAATGTCATTAATTTTAAACTCAATAATTCAATATGAAGTCAAAATTTAATGGGAACTTTTGTGATGTCCAGTTAATATGGCGGACAACATGGACAAATAGCAATAAGTTTTAATTTATACACCTTATCGCTATTTTTCACCATTACTGGACATCACAAGGGTTTCCATAAAATTTTGACGTCACAAGCATAGAGAGCTTAAATCTGCTCTCAAGCCCCGTCAATAAATCGGTGGCGCTCTCTCCAACTGTTGTATTAAAGCCAGTATTGGTATCGACAACGTATTCATAGATACAGAATACAAAATATCTGACGCCACAATGGAAAAGAAATTGTTGTAAGACATCAATAGTTCAAGCAGGACAGATTTTCATAGTCAGCTGGGAATAGCAATAAGGTGTATACACCTTATCACTATTTGTCCACCATTACTGGATATCACACAGGTTCCCGTAAAATTTTGACGTCATAACACAAAATATCTGACCCCACAATGGAAAATTGCTGTATAACGTCAAAAGTTCAAGCGTCTGGGTCAGCAGGGATTGGCGATAAGGTGTATTGGTGCATGTACCATGTCAATGTATATTTGTTCCGCCTAACAGAAGTTCCAATGGAAACTTTGTTATAAACATTGTCTTAATATCTATTCCTGTTGGAACAAATATTCTATACCATTTATTCCGTTAGGAACATATATCCAGGTGTGTTGATAAGTCGTTATCCTAAGGCTATTTTTTTCTTATTTTTTCTGTAGACTTAGCTTTCATTTTTTATTACCATGCATTGTCAAGCTTGGTAACTCATAATTGTTTGTAAGTAACTAAATGTACGATGCTGTCCCATACTGAACCTTCTGACCTTGGTTGTTTACATTCAAATTTCAATGGCGTCAAAATCACGTGATGTCAATTCGTTATACCCAATCAAATTGCTCTACTGTCAATTAGGGGATTTTTCAGTCTACGGCAATTGCGATATTTCATTGTGGGATATTGCTTCAAAATAGTTTGCAATAATTTTGGGTTTTATTCAACAGGAAACTCTTTTTTTGCCATCCCTTTTGACATCAAGGGAATTTTGTATAAAAATTTAACCTACAATCCTGATGGTCAGAATATCGATCTTTTTATAATGAATAAAAAGAAAATTCTATGAAAAATAAATGTAAATTGTTTTTAATTAACCAACTCTATATTCCTGTACACAATTATGGCATGGACATCGTTTTTTCATATAGTTTTCCTTTCATTTTGGTTGGGTCTTTTTTCGCGGGAAAATCGCGAAAGACGTAAGGAGCATGTCATTTTAAAATTCCTAAAAATACGATTTGCTTGACCTGTATTGCCTGCCACAAGATTGATGATGCTGAATGGAATGTACACAAAGCAATGGAGGCCGAAAGTGGGATTTTGTGAAGTTCTAGAATGTTTTTAGACATTCGGAAGTCGGGATTGAAACAGGCATTAGAAAATTGGCATTTTTTGGCAATAATTGAGAACAACAATCAGTCAAGGGTACTACTTAAACAAGTGATTTCAGAATCACTTCTTTAAGTGATTTTGGCTGTGAAATATTTTAAAAAAATCTATAAATAGACACAGACTTTTTAAAATCACTGAAACAAGTAATTGGAGAAGATCACTTCAATAAGTGTTTATAACTTTTTCTTGATATTTTTCTCACAAGCTTGATTTTTTTATTGGTAAAAAGACAAGAATTCCATTGAAAAAACAACTATGTACATTTAGAAATTGTCTTTTGCTTGATAAGCCTGTCAATTTTTACAATTTATTTTAAATATGCATTTTCTGGAATAATTTGTAGATCAGGACATAACCTTGAAGTATATCATTTAAACTCTAAAGAAAACCAATCAGGTTACCTAATATTGTTGACCTTTGTCTGATAGTCAGAGTAGTTAATGTATATTTGATTACAGAACAATTCCCAAGGGTACTTTTAAAAGCTTTAGCGCACTAACTTACTGCCCAAGCGCACTGGTGAAGTTAATATATGTAATATGGAAGATAAAATAAAAGCAACAAAACACAAATTGGACTATGAAATTACATCTGATGAAGTAGAAGATGCCATCTTTGCACTTGAAATAGGCAAATCACCAGGAGCAGACGACCACTTCCCTGAATTATTTAAATTTGCAGGACCAAATTTCATAGAAGCCATGAGAGTAATGATCAACCTATCATGGAACAATGAGAAACTCCCTACAGAATGGAAAACTGCCAATGTCAAATTCCTTTGCAAACAGGGAAAGACCAACTACTATTCTCCATCATCTTATAGACCAATCAGCCTCACTAGTGTCATGTGTAAAATAACAGAGAGTATAATCCTAAACCGACTAGCAGCCTTCATAGAGGGAATGCAGATTATTGATATAAATCAAGAAGGCTTTAGGAAAAACCACTCTACCTCCAACTGTCTACTGCGATTTATCCAAAACGTCATAGAGAAATACAACAAGGGTGAAATAACTTTGGCATGTCTAATTGACCTGGAAAAAGCATATGACTCAATCTGGAGAGAAGGACTAATGGTAAAGCTACATAAACTAGGAATCCAAGGAAAAACATGGAAATGGATTAAAAACTTTCTGAACAACAGAATGGCAAAATGCATATTTGATGGGTTCATAGGAACTGAATTTGAAACAAATATAGGACTACCGCAGGGCTCTGTGCTAGCTCCTACTCTGTTCAACATCTATATAAACAAGTTTCTGAATGACATCAAAGGTGAAAACACAAAATTTGCAGATGCCGGTACAATGTGGCAATCCAGAAAGCCAGAGAAAATAGATGAACTGAAAGAGGAAATGGCACAAGACATCGGAAAAGCAATAGAATGGACGAGAAAATGGAGAGTTAACATCAGCATTGAAAAGACAGAAGTGTGCATGTTCACCAAAAAGAAAATCAGTAAAGAGGATAAAACCATCAAATTAAATGGAAAAGACCTAAACTATAACCCAAACCCAAAGTTACTTGGAGTAATACTGGACGAGAAAATGACGTTTGGAAAACACTTAGAAACACTGGAAAAAAGAGCAAGTAGAAATCTGACCATACTACGAGAAGTAAGACAAATCAGTAAGATGAATACCAAGAAACTGTTACAATTGTACTTCTGTCTAATAAGATCTGTTGTGGAGTATAGCTGCCCAGCATGGCAAGTTGCTGAACAAAAAGACCTCCAAAAACTTGATAAGTTACAGAGGAAAGCTCTCACTCTGTGCCTAGATATGCCATCAACATCAGGCAGAGAAGCTTTAGAAATTGAGGCGGGAGTTCTACCAATAGACCTGAGAATCGAAGAGATTTCTATAAGAGAAATTGCAAAAATTCAATCAAAATCCATAAAAGAACCTATTAAACAACAACTTATAAATTACCAAGAAGAAATAGGCCATGACATCCATATAACACCAATGGGCAAAGCGCTATGTCAATCAGTTGAAATGGAAAAAGAAACTGGCATTAACATCAATTTAATAGAGCCGGAATTTACTTATAGACTTGGAGAAACATCAAGGACAAAAACAACACCATCATACTGGAACAGACTTGGCAGCTCGAAATCAAGAACATCAGAACAAAAGAAACTATGCATAACAGTCATGACAAAATTAATAGGTAACACAGAAAACGACCAAGCTACTGCATACACTGATGGATCATGCATGGGAAACCCAGGACCATGTGGAGCTGGTGCAATCATATACACAGAAGACTCAAGACCAGCCATACGACTACACAGACCTGTCGCTCAAAGAGGATCCATCTTACTAGCAGAGCTTGTAGCAATTGTAATGGTACTGGAATTTTGTATACTGGAAAGACTACACAACACCATCACCACACTTAAGATCTTCTCTGACAGTCAAAGTGCAGTAGGACTCCTCACACTAAATTGGGCACCCAAATCCTATATTGATGTGATTCGAGACATCAAAGAACACATCGAGGACCTAAGAACTAAAGGGATGGAAATTTGCATCCTATGGACACCAGGACATGCAAATATTCAAGGGAACGATGAAGCGGACTTATTGGCAAAGCAAGCAGCAGAAGAAGCAACACAACTCTTGCCAAAAAAACAACATAATTACCCTTCAAGACGTAAAACAAGGTGCACACAAGAGTGTCATGCTGAAGTGGCAAAGACAATGGGAATTAAGCAACACAGGAAGAGACCTTTTTGAGATAACACCAAACGTTAATAAAGGGCTGCGCTTTAGCGCATGATACGCCCGTTGCTCTTTTAACTTGTCTTTTATGCTTTAAATGAATTTATATGATCAACTAGAAATATATATACAAATCAAAAGGGATGTTACATTAATATATTCACCAAAGTTTCATAAAATCCCCCTTTTTTAAGTATAAAAATTCATTACTTAAGAAAACGTAAAATCTAAAATTTATAAAAATGGAAAGGGAGCTTATGTCAATAGATATAAACAATTTATCAAAGTTGCATAAAATTTTGTGAAAGTGTTAGTTATTGTCCCAAAATTGGAAAATCCCCCCTTTTTAAGCATAAAAATTCATAACACGGAAATGTAAAATCTGAAATTTATAAAAATTGAAAGGGAGCTTACATCAATAGATATAAACAATTCACCAAAGTTTCATGGACATTGGTGAAAGCCTTTTTGAGTTATTGTCCGAAGTGTTGAAAATCCCCCTTTTTTTTTATAAATAAAGCCCCATAAATCCAAAACTTAAAATCTGAAATTTATAAAAATTGAAAGGGAGCTTACATCAATAGATATAAACAATGCACCAAAGTTTCATGGACAGTGGTGAAAGCCTTTTTGAGTTATTGTCCGAAGTGTTGAAAATCCCCCTTTTTTTAAGAATAAAGCCCCATAAATCCAAAACTTAAAATCTGAAATTTATAAAAATTGAAAGGGAGCTTACATCAATAGATATAAACAATTCACCAAAGTTTCATGGACATTGGTGAAAGCCTTTTTGAGTTATTGTCCGAAGTGTTGAAAATCCCCCTTTTTTTATGAATAAAGCCCCATAAATCCAAAACTTAAAAACTGAAATTTATAAAAATTGAAAGGGAGCTTACATCCATAGATATAAACAATTCACCAAAGTTTCATGGACATTGGTGAAAGCCTTTTTGAGTTATTGTCCGAAGTGTTGAAAATCCCCCCTTTTTTATGAATAAAGCCCCATAAATCCAAAACTTAAAATCTGAAATTAAAAAAAAACGAAAGGGAGCTTACGTCAATAGATATAAACAATTCACTTAAGTTTCATGGAAATTGGTGAAAGTGTTTTTGAGTTATTGTCCGAAGTGTGGACGACGGACGGACGGACGGACGGACAGACGGACGGACAACGGTATACCATAATACGTCCCGTCTAAAAGACGACGGGCGTATAAAAACATCCCAATCTTTGACTATCCAACCAAAAAATTCTTCAGCATCTTTATACAGCTTAGAACTGGCTACACAACCCTTAACTATTATAAACAACGCACAGGGCAAAACACCACCGACTTATGCAGCTGTGGAACTAAGGAAACACAGCAGCACTACCTCACAGAGTGCCCCAACTACGAGAGTTATAGAGAAGAAATGTACCACCAAATTACAAAAGAAATTGGAATACGCAAAATCAACACATGCACACTGCTAGGAAGACTAGATCACGAAAACACAGAAGAATATAAACGGAAGTTAGAAATCATTTCGGCCTTTATTTCAAAAACAGGACGTTTCGACTTACCCGAACATCCGCAACCTCAATCGTAACAGCAAAAACAAAATTAAAGTACATGGAGGAAGATACACATAGGGTGTAATATGCACCAATGAGAAGAGTTGTGCCATAAGGCCATAAGATTGAGGATTGAGGAATATCCATAGAAAAAGGGATAATTGATCTATGTAGGAAAATTATAGAAAAGTTTGTGAAAATATGGAAAATCAATGAAATTAGCATTTGAAGATCAAAGGAAACACCAAAATCACTTAAATAGGTGATAACTGAATATATCAAATCACTGAAATAGGTGATAATGAAATCACTTGTTTAAGTAGCACCCCTGACTGACAATGAAAACTTACCTTAAGAAATGTTTTTTTATTCAAAAGTGCACAAAAAACGTATGCCTCACTGTTTTTCTACGCCGGAAGTAGCGTAGTGACGTCGATGCGGAGTTTCCGAGTGTGTTAAGTTCAAAAACAAATACCTAACGAACAGACAAGATGAACGAATTGAGACTACGGTAGGATACTTTAATATTTATTCCTGTGGAAATAATATTCCAGAATATTTTTTCCTTTGGGAACTTTAATATACTATTATATTATGAAGGAACTTCTATTCCGTGACATCCATACCCAACTTTCTTTTGTCTCACTTTGTGTGACGTGTGTGTGTGTGTGGTTTAGTTTACGACAATTACGTATGTTGATTATTTGCAAAGAGATAACTACTTATAAACCTTTATCTAACACTAGTAATTAAGGTATTTTGTCATATTTTTATAGACAAGGACCAGTCAGTTCGGCTGTGCCAGTGGCTTTGTATCTTGCATTTAGTAAATTTACAGTAAAGGAAATATGTTTTCACACACCGAACAGCTGATGGGTCATCTCTGGATGAAATGTAGTAGAATCATCTTCCATGTCCGACTTCTGTCTCACAAGTTTAAAGTGGATTACATCATTTGCGCAGCACCTAAAAGATTCTAATTTGTTTTTCAATACAGAGTTCAGTGTCATACCCGCCATATTGGCTACGTAGATGGCAATGAAAATTCCAGAGAAATTCGATTTTTAGCGGGAAAGAACATAAAGTAAAAGAGTCCAAGGAGTTCCGATTTTTGCGGGAAAATGGCGACAATTGGAAATTGGCAAGCTGCTACAGAAAGTATTTGGAAAGCAAGCTCTATAGATTGCATCGATCATTTTAAAAGTTTAAAAGACGAAATTGATAAAATAGCATTTATGCACAAGATGGGTAACATTGGGTAATATGTCAATTCACCTTTAAGTCCCTAATCATGAGGATAATGTAAAAAAAATCAAATTATGCCTGTATGACTGGTTTTAGACCTTGACCTAATTACCATGGGTCAATGATTTCTAATAAGGACAGTCTCCTCATTTGTCATAATGCTGTAATCGACGGGATTTAATATTTTACACTGTCATTGATCCATATCTATCTCAGTATCTGATTTCAGTCAGAGATATAACTCTATAGGGTTATTCCAGGAAATAACTTGCGTGTGTTATTACAGATACTTTCACCTTAAATTTTCTAAATCTGTAATAACATATGCTTGTTATTTGTAAAATTATTTCATTTATAGTGGGCTCTAGGGAACTCTTGAGACTTTGCGCAGAAACTAATGCATATAGTCTTGATAACTAATTTTTTAATTAAATTAATACATTTTTGATGGACCATGGTAAATCAATGAGTCGAGGCTATTAAGGGATAAACTTAGCTGTGATAACAAGGCTCAGTTATTAAAGGAATATAACTTATTATATAAGACACTTGGGAATTACTGAGAAACTTGCAGAACCTCGATCATTACATGCTCTGATCATTATTTCTTACAATAAATTAAACTACATTGTAACATAAATTGGATTTTTTCCTTTGATGTTTTTATGAAACAATTTGCTTAAAAAGTGTGGTGAGGGAAAACCATGGTATATTATATGCAAATTTATGTTGTACCATATTTTGCTAATTAAATATGCAACTCGACTAGAATCCAAAGGAAAAAGGCGGAGCTTCAGCCTGGTATAACATATTCATTTTCATGTTATTCCATGGCTGAAGCTCCACCTTTTTTTTTTTTTTAAATGTATCCGCCTCTAAAATATTTAGGAAACTGTAAAACGTACTAAAAGGTCAAGATCTTCATTTGTTTTCATTTTATAAGAAAAAGCAATAAATTATGTGTACCAACATTCAGGAAACCTTTTCAAACTACATAGGATTGTTACGAATTCCCTTAATTTTCAAAACAATTACTAAATGTTTCTTCTTTCAGTTTTGAAAAAAATAAAATGTAAAACTATCATTTCCTTTGCGAAAATTCAATTTAAATTCGATTTAAATTAGGGGGGTACCTATACAAAAAGGAATAAATATCGGCTACAAATATCTGTGAAAAAACATGATTAGGGGACGTACACTATCTACGCCCCTGAATCCGCCACTGTTAAAATATTGTTTTATCATTAAATTGTGTTTTAATAAATAATTTAATAAAATAACGGAAGAGAAGCATTTTTCAATTAGATGAAAATTCTGTAAAATATGATTAATTTGTATGATACATTGAAAAAAAAAAAAAAAAAAAATTCTTACCGTCATTAGAATAATTATTTAATCCTTGTCGCTGGAATCCGACACTTTTGTTTACCTCAGTCTGATGATATTATGAAATTACCTGCGCCTACAATCATACACGGGGCGCAAAACTAAAAAAAAAAATCGGGGAAAATCCGACATTTTCTTTACTTTCTGCAAATTCAGGGGTTCTATTACATGAAATATACAGACGATCATACACGAAGCGCAAAAGTGACTTGCGCGAGCTTCCATTTCATTGGATAAAACTGTAACGTGATCAATTTCCAATATTAGTTGAAGGTCTTGAAGCTGTCAATCATTTTATTTATATTACAAATTTTATATACCATGTGTCCAGTGGCGGATCCAGGGGGGGGTTCCGGGGGTGCGCACCCCCCCTTTATTTTTGCCCATCAATGCATTTGTATCGGGACATATGTTTTGCACCCCTTGCACCCCCCCTTTGCCCTGGGTTAGCACCCCCCCTTTCGAAAATTCCTGCATCCGCCCCTGGTGTCTTACTCATTAACATATTTAAACAAACTCATCCTTCGGATTCGTTTGTTTAAACATGTTAACTCGTAAAAACCATGGTATATATAGTACTTGTAATTAAGGAATTATAGTTATCTCGTACCATTGTAAACTCGTACCAACGTCAACTCGTACCACTAAAATAAAACTCGTACCAATGCAAACTCGTACCACTGCTAACTCGTACCAACTTATTTAAATGCATTTAAATGGTGTTTAATGATGAATATATACTTTACTTTCATTCAATACCTCTTAAGTCTGTAAAATGTATATAATTTGAAAGTACAATGATCAATTTGTAGCTTGTCTATTGGATAGAAAATACCGTGGCAGATGTAGATTATTAAAGTAATATCAGTTTCACCCCAAGAAAATATGAATTTCTCATGAATAAATGTTAGCAGTTAATCAAAATGATTTCCAAAATTAAATTCTTACCGTCTATAAATAACAATGAAATGTAACTGTTTTCTGTTAAGGGGTTCCCGAATTTTCCCACCAAAAAGCACATGGCTTTCAACAATTGTAAACATAGCATTCAATTTAATTTGTGATCATGGATTACAGCTTTAATTAATTTAATTTGGATATAGATATTCAACTTAAGGTACAGTTAAAGCAATGTTTTAACTTTCTTCTGGATTAAGTTCTAGTTTGAAAGATCAGTTTAAAAAATAAAGCTTAAAAAAACATTCGCTGTTTTTGTCTAAGTTTTCATTAAAATCCAGTATAAAATTCAAGTAATTCAACTTTATCTTTATCATGTTATTAAGTTAACCAAAAAAAACCCGTAAAACATGTACATTCGTATTTTTTAATATATTTTTAATGAAATGGTACGAGTTTACAGTGGTACGAGTTCTGAATGGTACGCATGCCCAGTGGTACGAGTTAACTCTTTTGGTACGAGTTTAAAGGTGGTACGAGTTTTTGGTGGTACGAGTTAACTTGCTTCCGTAATTAAGCATGATGTATGTCTGACCAAATGCTTTGTAGTGATATAGAGAAGCTGTGATAACACCCTTTAGTTATTACAGGCCTATTTTTTTCTGTAATAACGTATAGGTGTACTATGCAAAATTGGCAAACTATGAACTGTTATATCTTTAAATAGTTAAGTATACATATAGAAAAAAGTAATATCAATTGAACTTTTATACATTTTAACTAAACTAATGATGTATATTGTCCCTTTGAAACATGTAACATACATATGTTATCACAGTTCTTGATATTTTAGTCCACAATAACAAATGTATGTTATTTTCCTGTAATAACCCTATAGAGTTATATCCCTGACTGGATATGTTTTTATAAATAAGGATAGATATAAACTGTTAAACTTTCACTTTATTAATTTCTCATTCAGTTTATAAACATTTACATGTATTATTAATTTCTCATTCAGTTTATAAACATTTACATGTATTCGCCCTTTCACCCTCTTTATTTCATATCTGTTTTGATGTTTGACACAAAGTGATCTTGACAGGTTATTATACGCCCATTTATGTATGTATTATGACCATTGTCCTTCTGTCCGTCCTTTGTCAACATGTCGGACATTGACTCAAAAATGCATTAACCAATTTGCAGTTTTCAGACAATAACTCAATAATGCTTTCAGCAGTTCTTATGAAACTTTGCTGAATTGATGTACGCAGTAAAGTTTCCTTTAGAATTTAATAAATTTTACATTTTACATTTCCGAGTTATGGGGTTTTATTCATTAAAAAAGGGGGGATTTCCCAGTTTTTAGACAATAACTCAAATATGCTTTGAGTAATTCTTATGAAACTTTGGTGAATTGTTTATATCTATTGATGTATTAAAGCTCCCTCTGAACAAAATGCTGAATTTTATAAATTTTATTTGTTTATAGTCTGACATCAGATTTACTAAGTATTGCGCAACAGCCAGTGTATTGCAAAACAGCAAGAAATCTTTAATTGATTATAAATTCATTCACATAACCAATTTCAAGTTCTTTGACTACATTTATTCAGAAACCTATAATAAGTCAAATATTTAATCCAAATTCAGACCTGTATCAAGCTTGAATATTGTGTCCATTTTTGCCCCAACTGTTCAGAGTTGGACCTCTGCAGGCGTATCTAGCTGCGCTCAGCGAAGCAGTTTATTACTTTTAGAATGCCAAATATATTTGTCCTAATATCATGAATATACGGCAAATTTTAAATATGACATGATTTTTTTCCTTTTCTTGTATGAATTGTTATACCAGTGAGCCAGAAAAAATATAAAGGAATAAAAGTAGACATGGGGCTGAGACAGATTCATTTATAATGAACATGAATCATACTGTGGATTCATTTATAATGAACATGAATCATACTGTGGATTCATTTATAATGAACATGAATCATACTGTGGATTCATTTATAATGAACATGAATCATACTGTGGATTCATTTATAATGAACATGAATCATACTGTGAATTCATTTATAATGAACATGAATCATACTGTGGATTCATTTATAATGAACATGAATCATACTGTGGATTCATTTATTTTCTTGTGTACCAATATTTCTAGATTGAGGAAAGCTTGCATTATGGTGGATAATTGATTTGTGGTTTTGCCAATCTCTGCCCATAACATGTATAAAGTCTATAGAAAAAGTGTAAATCTTTGAACATTTGAAATTCATGGTTAATTTATACCCACAAAAGCCACGTAAATTGGTATCCAACGAATAATAATGAATCCACAGTACATCATCCATGGGTGCCTATTGGGGAAAGCTTTTTCATACTCCTTACACAAAACCTTATTGCTATTTTAATTTATTTCAATCCTGATAAGTTGGCTTAAGTTCTGAAATAACAATTTTTCAACCACATACTTGAAGCTATGTGGGCCCTGTTTAAACCAGGGCTTCCAAAACGGTCATATATTCTGGTCATTTGTATAATGTCCGGTAAAAGTCCGGCTGGGCAAAGCATGAAATAAACTGGACCCCTGTTGTGTTCATTTATCGTTACACTGACAACAGGTATGGCCTAAATCCTGTAGTCAGAATTCTGACCACGGGATTTAATAATTCGACGAGACTAGTGCATCATATGCTATGTTTATTATGTATTATACTGATAGGTAATCAAACGAGAAATTAGCGCATTTATAATCCTGAAAAATACCGGCTCAGTTTGTCAAGAACATTAACACGCTCGTCTGTCATTTATCTGCGCTACCACCATGGGGTTAATTAACAGATACTTGTTTATTTTGCGGCATCGCAGTATAACATTTGAGGTCAATTTCCTATCACTATAATTGGTTAATATTATTAGCGAATCGTTGAATTTGTAAGACTCGTCCAATTAATGCCAATGTGACAATGGCTCCAACCCGTTCCTTCGGTGCGAAGCTTTAGATAGAACGGCGGACCAGTTTAAGCATGAAACGGTCATCTACTTTTTAGTTTTCAAGGCTTTTTCGGTCATTTTAACATAATTCACGATCTTTTTGACACAACATTTTGCCTTTAACATCCACACATTTCCGGTCATAAAAGTGACATGATGATTAATTACTATCAAAACAATTTTCTTTAATACTTTTCTAGTTTTAATCAAGGCTAATTAGTTGTTGGACAGCTGAAATCTACCTGTTCAGGTGACAGGTAAACTATTTTCAGTACCGGACATCGTATAAATTGATCGGTCTATTCACAATTATTTTCTTACATTTCAGCGGTTTGTATCTAATTGATTTAGTCCAAAAGATTAAAATTATAAGAAATTAGTTTATCAACATGATTTGATGCAAAATTTAAAAAGGTTTTAAATGAAAAATCATCAGAACTACGTTGTATGAACTAGAACACGTGTGCGCATGTGCACAGGTGGGAAATTTAATTATGCATCCTACATTTCTTCAAAAATGCTAAAATTATCATTGATAACTGTATCTAACTATCATTTCAAATATTTTGTTGAAGAAATAATGTGGAAAGAGCTTCTTCACTCAGTTGTGCTTTGTAAACATACACGGATTTTACGTATCCGTTTATGGTCCATGTTTTAACATTGTCAAGTCAACATCCGGTTTTAGAAAAATGTGATTTTAAAAACGAAAGTAAAGTTTTTGACATTGTCATTTTGCACAAATAAAGAATCTAAGGGAGATATGAGCACGGTGATGTGCACACTTTGAATGATGCACTGCCAATTTAACAGTTTACATCCGAACATTAAATTCATATCAAAGTAAAGTTTTTTTTTAATCTAATGTCAATCATTGGAATGGCCATCTGATTACCATAATTGCCTTTTGTGACTAAGTCTTAAGGGATTAAAATCTGGATCAGATATAAAATGTCCGGCTGGCTCAAATTATTTTTGGAAGCCCTGGTTTAAACTAATGTATTGTGCTCAAAATGTCCAAAGATATAAAAAAAGAAGATGTGGTATGATTGCCAATGAGACAACTGTCCACAAGAGACCAAAATGACACAGACATTAACAACTATAGGTCACCGTACGGCCTTCAACAATGAGCAAACCCCATACCGCATAGTCAGCTATAAAACGACAACCACTGAATTACAGGCTCCTGACTTGGGACAGGCACATACTGAAATAATGTGGCGGGGTTAAACATGTTAGCGGGATCCCAACCCTCCCCCTAACCTGGGACAGCGGTATAAAAGTACAACATAAGAACGAACTATAAAAATCAGTTGAAAAAGGCTTAACTCATCAGATGGACAAAAATACAAGTGGACGTGGCCAGGTACTTGTACATCCCGCCAAAAAAAGACACTAGGAACAGATCTGAGAGTACTCGCAGTTATCTGACTGCTAGTTCAAAGCCATTAACAACTAATAAAACAAATCATGCATCTAAGACTAAAGATGTATGTTTAAACCATTGTAAACACTTCAAACAAAGGATTTTATGATTTTAATTAGCATTTCAAGAAAGTGAATCATGATCTAACAAAGTATTCCACTCTAGTGCTGATATAGCAGCCCTTTTGCACTTACTAAAGAAGATCCAAACTGACAGCAGGGACAACCTTGACTCATAGACAATTCAGAGCCTGCTCAGTGATACAATCATTAATCAACTTCACAAACTGCTTCCAATACAGCCAGAGCCAAGTGTAGGAAAGGCAGACAAGTTAACTTGCACTTGTCATAGTTGGTTTATGGAATAATTGTGGGTAGTACATGTCTCTAGGATATATGCATAAAAAAAACCTTGACCTTATTTTCATGGCCTCTGCTTTTAGTCTTGAATTATTTTAAAACATTTACATATAGTTAAATTATATCTCAAAGAGTGTCAGATCATATAGTTGCAATGATCAATAAAGCCAGCACTACATGAATTCAGCATACTATTATTTGTTCAGGTTAACTTACAGCCTGAAGGCTAAACAGAAAGAATAAACATTTAAGAAGGTTATTCAGGATAAGTAAGGAAATAAATTCAAATGGATGAAAGTTAATCACAGTACCACTATAGATTAGGTAAGACAAAATATGATACCTGTATGTACATATGTACTGTAAATTCAGAAAATATTGGGTGCATTTATTATTGCGATTTTGTCATTTTAGACTAAAATGCGATTTTGATTTCTGCGGTATTGAGAAAAATCCTGTTAAAAAATTTCAAAATGTGAGATTAAATTATTGCGATTATAACCCTGACTCATTTTTTGCATTAACAACAACAACAACAACAATACTTTATTTTGATAACATGTAATAAAAACAAAAATTTATGAATTTACGTACACGTATCAGTACTAATATTTATCAGATAAAATTTGTTTTCCAGAAATGTATCTTGGCTTCAGTTTTATATGGAATCGTGTGAAAAAACTTCATTTAAAATCACCTGAAAAATCAACACAGCACAGAAACTATGGAAATAAATTGTTTCAAGAGAAGAAATATAAAGATGCATTGGAATTTTATACACAGGTACAGAGGAAATATGCAGTTCAGTTAAACATAAAACCTGGGTCATGTGTGCACATGATGTATCTATGTAAATACACATATATTCTATCATTTGTTCATGCTTTTATGAAATACAACCAAGAAAGAGAGCCTACAATGTATTTAAATCAAAATTTAATATCAAAACATTATAATTTGGTAGAATCAATTAGCTTTATCATGTTTATGAAATGGGTTCACTCAAAATTCTGAATTTTAAACGTTTTCTATTTGACTTTCAGTTACCTGTTTCCATGATTTTCCTAGTTTTATTTAGAATTATATAGAATAAGATGTTGAGTGAAATCAGTGAAAGTCGGACTCAAAATATCAACAAAAGTTAATCGAAATAAATTAAACATCTAGAAGGTACAAGTTCGGGTTAGGATACGCTATAAGTATTTTTTTTAACTTTCACCCCTATTATCAGTTAAATAAATCAAAACTTTGTACCAGATAAAAATGACATTTCTCCAACATGATACATACAAATGACATTTTTCCAACATGATACATGTACATAAAAATGTAAACACTTCTCAGCTTTTTGAAACAAGTAGGATTTTTTTTGTGTTTTAAATATTATTTGATACTATATGAACAGAAAAATTTGACATTATATTCATGTATGATCGAGTATTAAGTATTTTTTTAACTTTCACCCGGCCCCCTATTATCAGTAAAATAAATCAAAACTTTGTACCAGATAAAAATGACATTTCTCCAACATGATACATAAAAATGTAAACACTTCTCAGCTTTTTGAAACAAGTAGGATTTTTTGTGTGTTTTAAATATTATTTAATACTATATGAACAGAAAAATTTGACATTATATTCATGTATGATTGAGTATTAATTATTTACAAAAGATAATTGGAGTAAATGTCTTTAACTGTTTTAGAGTGTAATGGAAGCACCAGATAAAACCAGAGATCTTGGTCTAGCTTATGGAAATCATTCAGCTGTCTGCTTCTACTTAAAATTGTATCAGGTATTTTATATGAATTTTAGAACTCCATTTAGTGATTTTATATTAATTTTACGGTACTTATTTTGTATTTTTTTCCCCAGCGCACACTGTGATGGGGACACAGAAATACAAGGCTTCCCTTTAGTCTTGTAATCCCTCACATGTGAACAACTCTTGACAGATTTAAAAAAAAATCTATATCAAAGGTTTATATCAGGAAAATCTTGTGACTAGTTTGAAAAAACATGGAGATCAACTATTTTTAATATGATGGAAAAATAAATTAAAAAATTCTAACATCCAGTGTAATTATCTCCCCTGAAATTGATTTGCTATTTTTTTTAGAGTAAAGATAAATTGCAATCAAAACTCAATTCCCACAAATTACAAAATGATGTGCATGATCATTATTGTCAAGAAATCTATTTTATTGACAATTACATTAGTTGCAGAAAGTAGTACACAACATATATGCATCTCTCTGTTTTACCTTCACTTATATATATTAACAAAGGAAGATAACTCATTTCAAAATATTATCTGAACATATCCCTTTGCTTTGTACATTGCAATGTTCAACATTAGTTCACAATTCAAAATGAAATCAATCTTATCACCTCAGTGCTCACAATCTTTTTGATTTGATTTGATTTGGTACAAGACCAATCAGTGCAGTTAAGTATTTTATTGAAAAATTAGAGTCTAAAAAAGGTTGGAGTTGAATTCTTTTATTTGCAAGATAACATACTACTTTGTGTATTTTGTAGGAGACTATAGAATCTATCAAATTAGCATTAGATAACCAGTACCCAGAACCTACCTCATACAAACTGTATCTAAGATGGGCTCACTGTCTTTATCATACTGGAGACATGCAACAAGCAAGCGAAAGTAATTGGTTAATATATTTTCTTTTGTTAAACTGAAACATAATTGTGTTTTGCCTTATTGCTGTCCAATTTTATTTTCAGATATATATAGTTTTAAATAGGACAGCATTCAAGCAACTTATACTGTTTACATTTATATAATGAACATTCATTATAATAATTGCTGACCGTTGAGTCAAATTACTATTGTCCTACCTCATTTATTTTTATACAACAGCAAAAAAAATAATTTTTGCGTCGTATAATGCTATCATGTTGTCGTCTGCGTCGTTGTCCGAAGACGGATTTAGTTTCCGGTCAATAACTTTAGTTTTAGTGAATGGATCTTTACAAATTTTTACCAGAAGGTTCAATACCACTAAAGGAAGGTTGTGATTGATTTTGTGGGTTATGGTCCCAATAGTTTTGGAATTGGGGGCCAAAAAGGGGGCCCAAAATAAGCATTTTTTTTTAGTTTTCAAACAATAACTTGTGTGTAAGTGTAGAAATCTCTTTGAAATTATACCACAAGTTTCCATACCATAGAGGGATAGTTAGTATTGATTTTGGGGGGTTTTGGTTGCAAAAGTTTAGGAATTAGGGGCTAAAAAGGGGGCCCAAAATAAGCATTTTTGTTGTTTCAATTCAAACAATAACTTGTGTTTAAGTGTATGAATCTCTCTGAAATTATACCACGTTTCCATACCATGGAGGGATAGTTAGTATTGACTTTGGGGGGTAATGGCTCAAAATATTTTGAAATAATGGACAAAAAAGGGGGAAAACTAGGTTTTTCTGATCAATGGACAATTAAGACAATTTAAAAGCAGTGTAAGGGAGGTAATTCATAAACATTTAACATACAATGTTGGGTATGTTCAGATTTACCTCCCTTATACTTCTTGTGAATTATGTATAAAGAAATGTCAGGTTATGGACTAATTGAAAAAAAGGGGGTGGTATTAGTTTTCAATGGGTTTTTTTCAAATTTCTCAAATTTCAAATTTTTTAAGATCTTGACATTTGTTTTGTGTAAGAAACCCATATAATGTCAAAAATTTGATCACAATCCAAATTCAGAGCTGTATCAAGCTTGAATATGTTGTCCATACTTGCCCCAACTGTTCAGGGTTTGACCTCTGCGGTCGTATAAAGCTGCGCCCTGCGGAGCACCTGGTTTATTTGATGATTATTTTTTTTTCATTATTATGACACATTTTCGGAGTAATTTATTAACCACCTTGTTAATTTTAAAATTACTATGTGAAAGTATATTTTAGATATGTTTAAAATATTATATAAAATTTAAATATTTCAATGCTTTATAGTATTCAATCATTAAAATATACCTTTTATATTATTAGAAGTAAATACTGCAAAAAAGGAAGTTTTTGAAAATAAAGAAATGGAAGAAAAAAGAAAAGGTATTTATATTACAACATAAACCTACTCAATTTGACAGTTTCACTGTATATTTTTGATTTTTTTTTCAAGAATTAGTATGAAGTTAGTACACAATTCTAGGATTCAAATAGACATTTAACCTTTTACAACCATTCTCTATGATTATTTCTCTTAAAGATAGTCATACTAGATTTATGTGACTTTAATTGTCAAAGTCTAGGCAATTTTGCATGTTTTACAATTTCTCAAATATGCTAATACAATGCCTATGAAATGTTTACACACCGCTTAGTTCTTTCAATGACATGACAGTCATGTCAAGAATGTTTGATAATTATATTGAAGAATGGAAAAGTATTGTTAATTCACCCTCTTCCAGACAGGGAAATGGGCGTAATAAATTAAGAACATATATGATTTTTAAGCAGGATTATGTTGTTGGAAACTACTGCAAACTATTGATGCTTTTTGTGAAAGAAGCGCCTTTGCAAAAATTAGATGTGGGGTAGCTCCTATTAGACTGGAAACTGGGAGGTATGAAAATTTGCTGCTGAAAGAGAGATGTTGTTTTAATACTGTTGAAGATGAATATCATGTTATTTTACATTTTCCTGTTTATAATGATCTAAGACAAGTTCTTTTTACTGAGTCTCTTAAAATTGATGAACATTTTAATAGTTTTACAGATTGTCAGAAAATGGTATTTTTATTTTCGAATCAAGATATTATAAGATTATGTGCCAAAACCTGTAATTTTATTCTGAAAAGACGCTGAGAAGTTTTATATTGTAAATAATAATTGAATATTTTTGTTATATAATTTTACCATTCAGGTTTAATATTTATTATGTACATACATATTGTCTTAGTTGATTATCGTTTCTCATAAATCTGTACAGATTGGCTTATGTATACAAAATGTTTCTTTTATAAATGTATTGTGTAATTTTATACAGAAGGTGAGACTTAAATAAAATATTGAATTGAATTCAATTGTCTTAATTCACCGTCTTTGAAGGGGGCCTCAGTGGCCTAGTGGTTAATGAAAAACTGGCCGTCAGGAAATAGCCCAAAAAGATGCGCTAAAAAGTGGCATTAAAAACCAACAATTAATCAATCTCCCTCTTTGATGTAAGAACATGTTTGTCATGTGCTCTTGGCACAGCTGTTTATATCAGGTACTGACGGTCTATAAAGGTTATAATGTTTCAGTTATATGTATTTTTTTATTTTGTTATATATTTATTCAAAGTGAAGCTGTTAGAGGAGATAAAATTATTGGATGAAAATATTGCTAAGAACAGGTATGTGATACTTGATATTTTGAGATATCTGTAATGAAGTAGCAACCCAACAACATTAATTAGCCAAAATATAAACCTAGAGGTAATCATATTGTAAAGGGGTTTATATTGAGGCTCTTAAAATGCCTTGATTTGGAAAAGTTTCAAATAATTTTTATATGACCACAAAAAAAATTTGCGTCATAAAATGGTATCATGTTGTTGACGTCTGCGTCATCAGCGTCATCTGCGTCTTCTACCCAAGACACATGGTTTCCGGATAATAACTTTAGTAAAAGTTAATAGAAATCTATAAAATTTTAACACAAAAGGAATGTTAGGATAAATTTTGGGGGTCATGGTTTCAATGATTTAGGAATTAGGGGCCAAAAAAGGGCCCAAATAAGCATTTTTGTAGTTTTCAGTCAATAACTTGTGTTTAAGTATATAAATCTCTGAAATTTTACCGCAAGTTTCCATACTACAAAGGGATGGTTATTTGGGGGTTATGATTCAAATCTTTTAGCAATTAGGGGCATAATAGGGTGGAAAACAAGGTTTTTTTCTGGTTAAGTGACAATTTTGACAATTTAAAAGCAGTGTAAGGGAGGTAACTATATTCCATTTAAAGAATACTGTTCTATAACTTCCCTTACACTGCTTGAAAATTATATATTAAGAAATGATGATTGTCTTGAGGTGATTAGTAGACTGATTACCTGTAAAATTATTTTTAAAAGATACTACATGTATTAGTTAATATTAATTTTAACCATGACTGTATGTCATTTTATATTTTAATATTTAATGATGTATTAAAATGAGTAGTAATTGTTGCAAACTCCATTAGAAATTTGATTTGAGATTATTGTTGGAATAAGGGAAAGGGGGAGGTGAAAAAAGTTGCAAAAGGGGGGGTGGGGAGGGTTGTACAATTTTTGGGATACCATTGCTTTCAAGCAATCTGTAGACTTATACCGGTGGCTCAGAGCATTGCCCTCACGTCAATCGTTTTATTCTAAACATGAAGGAACATCTCAGATTCTTATGATTGTCTTGCTTTAAAAGGTAAAAACAAAAAAAAAGATTGAACTTAAACAACTTTACTATAATGTTCTTTTTATAATCTTCATGTTTGACATTTCTCTTGACTTATATGCGTGTTTTTAACAACACGGAAAGTCAGAATTAAGCAGTATTTATATTTAGTGTTTTTATAAATTTAGAAACACGTCAAAGGGAATTCCCTAGTTGTGATAAAATGCGAGAGTTCTCTAGATAAATCTATTTCTGTCATATAAGAACTGAAGTGGAGTTTTTCTTATTTGTTACTGTTATGAAACTGATATTTGAGATTGTACTCCCATAAATAAAAAGAGAACCATCCAGGTCGTTTAATAAACATTTTTAATATACGTTCTTGTTCCAGGGTTTGTTTTGGTAATTATGCGCCTGCTTGTAGTTTTCTTGACTTCAAGGGGTATTAGATTGAATGGTTGCTCTGGATTCCCCACTCAATTTATTAATTTATAACTCATGGGATCTTTTCTATGTATGTCTGCTATTGAGGGTTATTGCTGTTGCATAATTTTAAATCATATGCATCATTTAAATTAAAATAAATGTATTCCTCATCGTCAAGTTGTAACGAGAACACCCCTTCATGCGAAATGGAGTCTTCCATATTACCGTTTCGAGTTGTCTCCCTTCCGGAAATGAATTTTGAATCAAAACATCACGTCGAGTATTAGCTCGTTCTGTCGATAAACGTAGTATTATATTAAAAACGATCGCAATTTAAACCGAGGAATGTGTACGGAAAGGAGTCATGATCACTGACCCAAAGGAAATTAAATATTTAAAGAGTTAGGAATGGGGTTCCTCCTAGAATTAACGTAGGAAAATAGGTGATAAGATACAAAGTGAAATACCTTCTCTCACTCTGAGTCTCAGTGACTGCTGTGGAAAGTAAACTTGGAATTGATAGTACAAAAATAAAACACAATAGGCCTAAGTACATTGTTCGTTCACTTTTATCCGGGATTGACCATTTTGTTACTATTCAGATTTCTATATTTTACATGTGCAGTTGACTTAGTTTTGAAAATAATATGATCCAGCTACATGTATACATGTGTCAATGAAACAATGGCAATCTTATCCCTCAGAGCAATCTGCTCTTTGATTCTCATTTCAGATTTCAGAAGTTAAAATGAATTGAGGGGATTAATAATAACGCTAAAAATCCAAAGAAAATTTTTAGGTTCGTTAGACCATATTCAATCTGTGTCAGAAACCTATGCTGTGTCAATTATTTAATCACAATCCAAATTCAGAGCTGTATCAAGCTTGAATGTTGTGTCCATATTTGCTCAAACTGTTTAGGGTTCAACCTATGGGGTCGTATAAAGCTGCACCCTGCGGAGTACCTGGTTATCAATCTTATAACTGATTTTATAAATCTAAATAGATAAGATTATTTTTGTTCAAATGTGCAATGCAAATGCAATCAGTATGTAATACATTTTATGTATAAATTCAACATCATTAGACAGCTCTTTTCAGGGTGTGAGGGAGTCATACTTAACAATAAAACTTTGCATCGTATTTTATCAACTATTGTATTGTATTGAACGGTAGAAGTAATTTAAATATCACTCAATTACTTCAGGAGCTATGAGACAACTGAAGATAACAAAGAGGTTCAACCAGAGCTATTCCATGACAGGGATACAGTCCTAACACAAGCTTCCAGTGCTGTTACAATGAAGTATGACAAAGACAGAGGAAGATATCTACAGGTGAAATAATATCAAATTTAAAATTTATTTAAATATTAAAGTAGAAGGAAAACAAAATTTAAAATGATTATTTACTTAATCTATTACTTATTTGAATAGTAATAAAACATCTCTCTGTTAAAAATAGTATAAAACATAAACTATTATGGTGTAAATCATTAAGAGCAATCTTTTATTATCCTTGCAAAATAAGTCTATATCTCAGTATTGGTATTGTGTTAAAAAAAATACTTTTTTTGAAAATTAAGGACCAGTTTGTGACTTATTGTTAAGAAATTTACTTAAGTTTGAAAAGATGGATTATAACTTATATATTATTTTTTTCTGTGTATTTCCAGGCCACATGTAAAATACCAGCAGGAAGTGTGATTATTGCAGAGAAACCCTTTGCCACAGTGTTGTTACCGGATCATTATCAAACACATTGTCATCATTGTATTGGTCAGCTGACTGCTGTTGTACCGTAAGTATTCAAGCTAAAACATTCCAAACTTGTCTAACAAGAGCATGTTTGCAACTGTAGAGATTATAGATTTTATTAGAGCCCCACTGTCCGTCCCTCAGTCACAAATTGTGTCTGCTCTATATCTAGAGAACTGTTATAATTTCATACTTAAACTTGACATGTATCTTAATGAACACCAAAGGGTGTGTCATAATGTATGTACAACTTCCTAGGTCAAAGGTCAAGTTCAAAAACTTTGGTTTCAGTTGACAAACCCATGTCCTATGATAAAGATACAAATTTTATACAACACATTATTCACAGCGGGCCCACAAAGATGGCTCACATCTCAATGATGTCTAGTTACCAATCAGACATGTAACAGAAACACGTGGTAGTATTACAACCAAATTATGGTTTTCTTCTTCACGTTTTCTGTTGTGTAATCAAATTAAAGAAATGTGGTTGCTATAAAATTATCTTTTTTTTTTCACAAATCTGATTCATTTCACCTAAAAGGAGGCCTTTAGTTCATCTGCTGTATCGCTAGCCTGTCAACACTGTGAGGATAAACATTTTTGCTTATTTTATTTACATGCTTATAAAATGATTATAAAATGTGTAGCTGTGACTTACTACTGTGCTTTTGAGATTGTTTTAATGATCTATGATTTGACTAGTTGTAGGAGATGTAGCACTGTATTATACTGTAGTGAGACATGTAGACAACAGTCCTGGTCAATATACCATCAAATAGAATGCCAGTATTTAGATATATGTCATTCTGTAAGTATTATTTTACAAATAATGGAAAAAAATCAATTTAGATATTAAAAAAGAACAGATGAATTTGACAATTTTGTTCATTATGTATGGTTAATATGACTACTGGTTATTTTGTTTAAGCTTAAACTCTCTGCATTATGTTTAATAGTCAACAAGATCAATACAGGGTTTAAGCTAGGATTTTGAGGTCTTTAGTCACTTTTGCGTGCTATTAAAATCAACTTTTTTTTGTTTAACAGCAAGGGACAAAGGATGTCTATTACTAGCTTCATCTTTGACTTTGTCAGATTTCAAAGGACTTATAGGCATGATTGGCAGTTATTGTAGGATTTGACTGTATTGGCCCTAATTAAGAAAGATTCTGACATGGGATTGGGAAATTTAGTACACAATTTCTCTTCAGTTTGTTTCAGGGGACATTCCTACAGGCACTTGTTTCTATCCATGGGAAGACCCACTATCAACATATATTTACGTTGATAGGGGGTCTTCCCATGGATAGAAACAAGTGCCTCAGGAAATTCCTGATCAACAAAAGTTGGATTTCTTTTTTTAAACCAGGAATCACAGCAGAAATTAACTTGCAATGATTATCTCACTGCATAATCATTATCCTTATAAAACGTCTAAATCAATATTTGGAAATCATTTCTATTAAGTTGGAACTGTATAAAATCTTTTTTGGAAGGATTATAATGACTGTAAGGAGGTTGTAAACAATCAAGAATTGATCACATGTACTACTTTCGGTTTTATATGAAATGAAAACGGGAAGTGACAAGTGGAAAATAAGTTCAAAACAAGTCCAGATTCATCAGGAAATTATCATTTTTATACGACCGCAAAAATTGAAAATTTTTTGGTTGTATATTGGTATCACGTTGGCGTCGTCGTCGTCGTCGTCCGAATACTTTTAGTTTTCGCACTCTAACTTTAGTTTAAGTCAATAGAAATCTATGAACACAAGGTTTATGACCACAAAAGGAAGGTTGGGATTGATTTTGGAAGTTTTGGTCCCAACAGTTTAGGAATTAGGGGCCAAAAAGAAAGGGCCCAAATAAGCATTTTCTTGGTTTTCGCACTATAACTTTAGTTTAAGCAATAGAAAACTATAAAATTTTGACACAAGGTTTATGACCACAAAAGGAAGGTTGGGATTGATTTTGGGAGTTTTGGTTCCAACAGTTTAGGAATTAGGGGCCAAAAAAGGGCCCAAATAAGCATTATTCTTGGTTTTTGCACCATAACTTTAGTATAAGTAAATAGAAATCTATGAAATTCAAACACAAGGTTTATGACCATAAAAGGAAGGTTGGGATTGATTTTGGGAGTTTTGGTCCCAACAGTTTAGGAATAAGGGGCCCAAAGGGTCCAAAATTAAACTTTGTTTGATTTTAACAAAAATTGAATCCTTGGGGTTCTTTGATATGCTGAATCTAAAAATGTACTTAGATTTTTAACCGGATTTTTGTGACAAAAATGTCGGTTATTGATTTGGGGATGTACGGCGGGCGGCCGGGCAGTCAAGCGGCAATCAAATGTTTTCCGTGCATTAACTCATGAATCGTTCAACCAAAGCTTTTAAAATTTTAATATGTTGTTACTGACAACTAAATGAAGGTCAAGTTCAATAATGGCGTTTTTGACTTTTACCGTTCAGGAGTTATGGTACTTGAAAGATTGAAAAATGGAGTTTCCAGTCGTGTCCGTGCATTTACGCATGAACTGTTCTACCAAAGCTTCCCAAATTTTAATATGTTGTTACTGATGACAAAATGGAGGTCAAGTTCAATAATGACGATTTTGACTTTTACCGTTCAGGAGTTATGGTTCTTGAAAGATTGAAAAATGGATTTTCCAGTCGTGTCCTTGCATTTTCTCATGAACCATTCAACCAAAGCTTTTGAAATTTTTAAAGGCAGTGCTTTAAGGCCTGACTTTCAAGTCATGAGGTTCATCTTTCCTTACGCAAATCTTTGCTGGGGGTCATTTTGCAAGAAATAGATCCGGAAATGTTTAAATTTCTCCTCTACTTTTTGTGGTATGTATTGGTTTTTGTTCCTTTCATTTACATTGGGAAATAAAGAAACGATCAGTGTGTATTGTTCGTTTTAAAAATCTGTTTATTAATGTGTCTTTTGCATTATAAGCAGTCAATCTGATTACAAACTATCATTATTCGAATTCCGTGTGGAAAGAGGTCCGTTCAATTTCGAGTACTATTTGCGATCTAAAGATATTTTAAAATCATTTCACTCGTTGATATAACATGATATTATAATTAAAAGTCGACTGACCGTGAATTATATTGCATAATATACAATTTAAAGTATTTCTGTACGTGAAGCCGTATGACGTTATAGTTATTTCGGTCTCAGTTATGTAAAATATGAAATTATCGTTCCTGAATAGGGTTCCACTAATTAAAGACAAGAAGCGACAATAAAATTAAAATAGCGATAAGAAGCGACAATATAATTAATTTAGCGAGAAGAAGCGTCAAGAAGACTATATAGCGACTATACATAAATAAAAAAAATGTCATTGCAACAACTTATTCCCCATAGATATTAAAAAAAACATGCATTATTTTTTATTATAGGGGCGGTTATAAAACATTTTTTATATTACTGTACATTGATAGATAAAAATATGTTTTTATAATGAAGAAAGGGATTAGTTTTTATTAGATATAAAAAAAAATATATTTTATGCACACGCTAAAAATTGGCCATCAAAACAAAAAAAATTCAATTTCCTTTTAAAGAATTTATTGAATCAAAACCATGCAATATCATTTCCTTTCTAACAGTGAAATTCTTCTTTTTCATAGGGACATATTTGATAGGTGTAGCTTCACCCTATCACATCAAATGAGAATAGCCTCGTGAGAGAATTACGATTCGCTTGTCCCTTGTTAGTTATTGTCGCTTCGTCACTAAATTAAACTTCTTGTCGCTGTTTGTCTCTAAAATTCTTCTTGTCTCTTATTAGTGAGACCAGTCAGTTCCGTCCTTAACTTCCGTTTTTGCACTGCAAAACAATCACACAATTAACGATGCCTAGTCCTTGTTGGTGTGTACCTGAGTGTCATTTAAGAGGAGGACTTGCATTTCTAAATGACTTAATAAGAAGGAAAAGTTGGATCAACGCCATGGCTCAAACGTAGATTGTCATGTGCGATGCAATCGTAGAACCCATATCAATCAGCTGTTGTTTGCAAGGCACATTTTACTGAAAACGACTACGTTCAGGAAACTATTCATGGTAAAACTTTATTTTCTTTAAGAAATATATACTGTTATTTATATAATCGCCATGCAAGTAAACCAAAGTCTGTTTGCAACCGCAATTATCGTTTTAGAATAAAAAGGGGGGTGAATTCAAGACGTCATAACTTTTGGGATTACGATTCAATATCATCTGTTTGACATTTTTTGGTTAATACTACAATTGTATGGTTTTTCTACAAGAGATATATTATACTGATAATTATTTTAGCAGTAATTATGTAAATTTCGGTTGTAATGACAAGAATTCATGAGCTATGCCTCGGGCTTTCTTGAAAAATATCAATGACAATGTAAACAGGAACAAAACATTGACATGAATGATGCTCTCCACCTATGTTATAGTTATTTAGGTATGTGTGTTGCACAAGTCTTTCACAAGTTTCAAAAAAGCTAATGTTATAAAACTGTTTTCAGGGCACATACCCACTTTATAGAGACTTGTCTACTGCCATGCATTCCCATCCTATTTTCATGCACCATTTGTAAGCAAGAGACTGAATGGTTTACAAAATTAAAAATCAGGACGGTGTCCCGTTAAACCAAAAGAACTAAACTGGATGAATATTGTAGGAGAAATCTAGAGGAAAGTTTTGATTTGTGAAATTGGTTTTCCTGAACAGAAAGATTTATTACTGTCCACCACCAACTGACGAGCTAATGTTGAGCTTCACAGATGGAATTACTCAAACACCATAAATGCCTATGTTTTCAGCACAGATTTCACAAATCATGACACAGCTGTGCATTTTTATGCCCCACCTACGATAGTAGGGGGGCATTATGTTTTCTGGTCTGCGTCCGTTCGTCCGTCCGTCTGTCCCTCTTCATGTTAAAGTTTTTGGTCAAGGTAGTTTTTGATGAAGTTGAGGTCCAATCGACTTCAAACTTGGTACACATGTTCCCTATGATATGATCTTTTTAATTTTAATGCCAAATTAGAGTTTTTACCCCAATGTCACGGTCCACTGAACATGGAAAATGATAGTGCGAGTGGGGCATTCGTGTACTGGGGACACATCTTGTTTATACCTGTTAAGAGTCGAAAACTAAATATTATTTTTATATAAATAAACATATATTGTGTCATTTTAGAACTTATATTTTTCCAAAGGATGCATGAATGAAAGTAGTGAAATTCATTTTACTTTGATATATAGATTTGAATTACAATTGTTCATGTTATTGTAATGCATATAAAAATAAGGAGATGTGGCACAATGTAAATATATGATATTCTGTGAGTTTATCAAACTAAAGGGGATAAGAAATGGGTATAAGCAGTTTCAGGACTACTACTGTACAATCTCCAACAATGAGAAAAACTCACACTGTAAAGAGAATTTCATATTTACAAGTAAGTTTTGTTTTTGCATTGAATTATTTTCTTCTATTGTCTTAAAAGCAAATATGGGAAGTGGTTAAAATGCTAATGAGACAGCTTTTATGGCCACCAGATGTCATTGTTACCTTGATTAAAAACTCCTTTTTAGCTCACCTGACCTGACTCATCACTTGGTTTCGTCGTCCATAAACTTTTACAAAAAATCTTCTCTGAAACTACTGTGCCAAATTTAACCAAACTTAGCCAAAATCATCATTGCGGTATCTAATTTAAAAAATGTGTGGTTAGACCCGGTCAACCAACCGAGATGGCCACTATGGCCAAAAATAGAACATACAGGTAAAATGTAGATTTTGGCTTATAACTCTGAAACCAAAGCATTTAGAGCAAATCTGACATAGGGTGAAATTGTCTCTTCCGTGAAGATCTATCTGCCCAGGAATTTTCAGACAAATCTGACAACCCGTTGATGGATTGCTGCCCCCAAATTAGTAATTTGAAGGAAATTTTGCAGAGTTTGGTTATTATCTTAATATTATTATAGATAGAGATAAACTGTAAACAGCAATAATGTTCTGCAAAGCAAGATCTACAAATAAGTCAATATGACCAAAATTTTAAGTTGACCCCTTAAAGAGTTATTGCCCTTTATAGTCAATTTTTAACAATTTTCATAAATTTTTGTATTTTTTGTTAATTTTTAAAAAATATTTTCAACTGTAAATACTGGGCCATGTTTATTATAGATAGAGATAATTGTAGCACCAAGAATGTTCAGTAAAGAAAGATCTACAAACACATCCCCATCATCAAAAACACAATTTTGTCATTTTATATGTGTCCGTTGTTTAATATGCACATAGACCGTCCAAGGTGAGCGACACAGGCTCTTGAGAGTCTCTAGGTCATTAATACAGGTAGATAACTTTATCATGTTTATACTGAAAAATAATTTTGCTTGGAGGGAGAATTTTAAAAAAGTTCTGTCTTCAAAAGAGTTGACATGTTACTATGTACATTAACCATTATGTTACTTGATGTTCTAGCAATACACACAGAACGGAGACTAGTCAATCTTTGTGAATTATTTTTCATAGGATAGGAGTAATTGAATATGTGTATATAATCAATAATTAAAAATAGTTTTATTTACATTAAAAAGGAAAAGTTCTTATGTCTTAAAAATGCATTTCATGGCGAGGTACAGAAAATATACTGTAAACAGTAGACTATAGATATAGTTGAACTAGGTACAAGAGAACTCTAAATCTTAAATACTACAAACCACCTCTGTTCTATGGAAGATAATGATATAACTGGACTAGAAATACACACAACCTGTAATTAACTGCCTTTACAACGCTTTCGCGCTTTGATTATATGTTGTTACTGATGACAAAATAGAGGTCAAGTTCAAAAATGACGATTTTGACTTTTACCGTTCAGGAGTTATGGTTCTTGAAAGATCGTAAAATGGCGTTTCCATTCACCTTGTTGCATTTATTCATGAACCATTCAATCTAAGCTTTTCAAATTTTAATATGTTGATACTGATGACAAAATGGAGGTCAAATTTGATATTGACCATTTTCACTTTCACCATTCATCAGTAATGGTTCTTGTGATATTGCCAGGACACAAATAAATGTTAATAAATCCGGTTTGCTGTCGTTGTGACAGCCTCTTGTTTATTATTGGCCCAGTTTTCAAGTTGGTCCAAATCGGGGTCCAAAATTAAACTTTGTTTGATTTCATCAAAAATTGAATAATTGGGGTTCTTTGATATGCCAAATCTAACTGTGTATGTAGAATCTTAATTTTTGGTCCCGTTTTTAAATTGGTCTCCATTAAGGTCCAAAGGGTCCAAAATTAAACTAAGTTTGATTTTAACAAAAATTGAATCCTTGGGGTTCTTTGATATGCTGAATCTGAAAATGTACTTAGATTTTTTATTATTGGCCCAGTTTTCAAGTTGGTCCAAATCGGGGTCCAAAATTAAACTTTGTTTGATTTCATCAAAAATTGAATAATTGGGGTTCTTTGATATGCCAAATCTAACTGTGTATGTAGAATCTTAATTTTTGGTCCCGTTTTTAAATTGGTCTACATTAAGGTCCAAAGGGTCCAAAATTAAACTAAGTTTGATTTTAACAAAAATTGAATCCTTGGGGTTCTTTGATATGCTGAATCTAAAAATGTACTTAGATTTTTTATTATGGGCCCAGTTTTCAAGTTGGTCCAAATCGGGGTCCAATTTTAACTTTGTTTGATTTCATCAAAAATTGAATAATTGGGGTTCTTTGATATGCCAAATTTAACTGTGTATGTAATTTCTTAATTGTTGGTCCCGTTTTCAAATTGGTCTACATTAAAGTCCAAAGGGTCCAAAATTAAACTAAGTTTGATTTTAACAAAAATTGAATTCTTGGGCTTCTTTGATATGCTGAATCTAAACATGTACTTTGATTTTTGATTATGTGCCCAGTTTTCAAGTTGGTCCAAATCAGGATCCAAAATTATTATATTAAGTATTGTGCAATAGCAAGAAATTTTCAATTGCACAGTATTCAGCAATAGCAAGAAATCTTCAATTGCACAGTATTGTGCAATAGCAAATATTTTCAATTGCACAGTATTGCGCAATAGCAAGAAATATCTATTTGCACAATATTGTGCAATAGCAAGAAATTTTCAATTGGAGTTCTCTTTCTTTGTCCAGAATAGTAGTTGAATCAACTTAAATCATTGTTTTATACAATATACAATGTATATTCACTTTTACTACCAACTGATAATTTAAAACAATCTTTACCCTTCAGTGATAACAAGCACTTTTTTTACAATTTAATATTTTATGATGTATTTAAATGAGTAGTTATTGTTGCAAACTCCATTAGAAATTTGAATTGAGATCAGTTTTGGAAAAAGGGAAAGGGGGATGTGAAAAAAAAATTGGGGGGTTCAATTTTTCTCATTTCAGATTTCATAAATAAAAAGAAAATTTCTTCAAACATTTTTTTGAGAGGATTAATATACAACAGCATAGTTAATTGCACAAAGGCAAAACAAAAATTTTAAGTTCATTAGACCACATTCATTCTGTGTCAGAAACCTATGCTGTGTCAACTATTTAATCAAAATCCAAATTTACAGCTGAATCCAGCTTGAATGATGTGTCCATACTTGCCCCAACCGTTCAGGGTTCAACCTCTGCGGTCGTATAAAGCTGCGCCATCTGGTTCAATTTAAATTAATTTAGTAAGAGATATATATTTGTCTCTTTTGTTTAACTGATACAAACATTTCGTATTTTACGTTTTTGGTGTCTATGAATAGTCATAGAAATACTTTCACGCATGTGTAGCACACAGTACAGAAAGCTCCTGTTTGACTCGTGAAAACATTTCTGAACATTTTGAATAAAGTTCTATATTTTAAATGGAGATTGTCGAAATTGTTTTTGAAGAAAATATATATCAAATATGACAAAAATGCCTTAGAATGACGAATCTATGACAAACGAACTTCAAACTATGATCATCTGAGAAATATTGAAATTCAAATGTGAACTGTCTGGGGGGAAACAATTTTGATCAAATGACGAAATTATACTCCTGGTTGTCATAATGCCAACTGACTGATTTTCCTGGGGAAAATAGTTATGATGGTCAGTTATGAGGTTTATTAATAATTAACGGATGAGTGACCCATCAGATGGCGATAAGCAGATTAGTTGTAATCACAACTTGTAACACCTGTTGCAAATGTTAATTACCTGGGGGTCATAAACTTGTCAAAAACATAAAGACAGGTAGATATATAGTATTTTAAAGTGAACAAAATTTTACACTTTCAAAATTTAAGTGATGAAAATTGATTTGAAATACTTTTGTCAATGTGAAAACTGTTTCGTAAATAACGAAAGTGACGAGCGCTAGCAAAATCACTGGGTCAATACCATAGATATCGCATTATGTATGTCTTTACGCATGAAGTCTGTAATATTGGTATATTTTATAAGAAATCAACACTTTGAATTTTTACAAACCACATATACTCTCTTCACTTAAAAGTTCTGTTAGAATTATACAGTTTTAATGAAATAAAGCACTAAAACTGATCAAGAGTCAAATTTGTAGAGAGGGATCAACATGTAAATGAAAATGATAAGATCCCTCTCTACAAATTTTACTCTTGATCAGTTTTAGTGCTTTACTTCATTAAAAATTTTATTTTCAATTTATTTCAGATAGTAATTTTTCACTACCAATTTTACTTTCAGTCTGTTTTGGTGATATATATTATTTTGTATCTGTTTCAGATAGGTATAGCACATTTAAGTTTAAGAATTGTTCTCACAGCAGGACTTCAGCATCTTCTTGGTACGTTTAGGAGTTATGTGTGGTGTAAACATGGGATATTTTTGTGGGTTTTGCAAATTCAACGCATCAACTAAATATAAAGAGTACCCTTTACATCAATATTGTTTATTTGTAAAAACTATTTGTGCAGGGGATACTTTGGAACATTTTTAACATTTCATTTTATGCCATATGACTCTTTGATGACCTTAGTTGCCAAAAGTGTTTGGTGAAAATAGAAATCATATAATGACCTGATGAAAGAAAATGTTTTCAAATTATGCATTTATTTCATAGTTGCAGATTCATTACAGCAAATTATTTGATTTATTGTTCAATGAAATGGAAACCCTTTATCACTTATGTTAATTTGAAGAACAGAATATGCAAGTTATCATTACTGTTAATGTATTCATAGCCATCATTCTGCTAAAATAAAACCAATGAATGTCACTTGACTCTGACATATTGTTTTTAGCATTATGTAGACACTCATTTAAAAAAATCATCAATGTTCATTTATATTCATTTCATTCTTAAATTGTTTTTTTTCTTCTTGATAAGTACTTATTTTATTTTAAACTGGTGCAGTATATACATTTAAAAAGTACTTGTATATGGTAAATATTACCATTTCAGCTACTAATACATGTATATTTATCATCGGTTACAGAGTGATGTTTACCTTTTTGTAACTTAATTACCTAAGAATATATATTTGATTTATATAGTAAAACTGATTTAAAGAATGTCCTTGTTTTATTGCTAATAAAATGTACCTTCATTTGTAGATTTTAGAGACAAGATGTCAGCATCAAAATTTTACCAAAAAGAAGATAGAATAGGAGGAGTGACACAAGAAGGAACATATGATAAAACTTACCTGTCTGTGTATGACCTTATGACCCATGCCCTTGACATTGAGACAGCAGACTTGTTCCAGTACACCTTGGTAAATATTGATGAATAAAACTATGTAATGTATCTAAATATTAGATATCAACATAAGTTATAATCACATGTACAGTGATATTGTAGTCAATTTATAAGATACTGTTAGGGGTCATCCATAATTGTCAACCATTTTCCAAAGTGTACAAAACATACACTTTTTCAGACCCCCCACCCTCCCCCAGAAAGTGTACATCAACCATTTTCAGATTTCAAGACAAGAATCAATAACTCTTAATTAAAAGAAGATCCTGTCTATTAAAGTTTAGTTTAATATAGAAATTTGCATTGAAAAGAAACTGAAACATATCTGACTGTTTGATTTGATGGAAAAAAAGCGTACTGTAAAAATGTTGATTTTTGAACCCCCTCCCCCAAGTGTACGTTTTGTACACTTTGAAAAATGGTTGATAATTATGGATGACCCCTTATTGAATATGATTAAAAGGAGCTGTGCTATATCAGTCAAAATAAGAGTGACCATCAGTTTACCCGGTTTATCTAGAAATTCTACTCTACAGTAAAAGTAAATTTTATAATTAGTTTGACAAACATTATATCTGATGAGGTTTTAAACCAAACAGAGGCTGATGTAGAAGGAGATGTTTTCCAGATTCATAATAAATTGATAAAGCAAACTAACATTTGTTGCCTGAAAATTTTCAATTTGTATGGTGGTCAGCTTCAGACTATATTCAAAAGATTTTATTAATTTAACACTCATATATATATATCATTTTAGACTGCCTTACTTCTTTTGACAATTCTGAAGAAATCTGGTTGGCTGGAAAAGAAATCAGGTGATGTCAAAATAGCCAATGATAACACAGAAGACATAACAAAGTTACAGTTTTCTCAGGATGACCTCTATATTGGAGGACTTCTGCTACGTCATATAGAACAACTTGTGTGTAATGCTCATGCCATCACTGAATTACAGGTCACCCAGACCTCTGATACTTCATTGGTGGATAGTAAAAGTCAGGAGAGAGTTGCTACAGCAATTTATCCCACCACTAGTTTGCTGAACCATTCATGTGATCCCTCTATTATTCCAGGGTATGGATTATTTGTACCATATATAGATATAAGAAGATGTGGTATGAGTGGGAATGAGACAACTCTCCATCCAAGTCACAATATGTTAAAGTAAACAAGTATAGGTTAAAGTGCAGTCTTCAACACAGAGCCTTGGCACACACTGAACAACAAGTTATAAAGGGCCCCAAAAACTACTAGTGTAAAACCATTCAAACGGTAAAACTAACAGTCTTATCTATATGAGAAACTCTTATGAACCACATCAACTAACGACAACTACTGAACATCAGATTCCTGAGATTACGTTGTATACTAGAGATATTTAATCAACATATTTATTGACATTTTTTATGAACATTTTTCTAGCAAAACTAGAAATTCTTGTATGAATACATCATGACGGATGTGCAATAATATGATGTACCAGTATTCTCTAAACAAAATAGTTGTAGAAACTTTGCATTATTCATATTGAAGTTACAATGATTCCTTACTTCTGAAAACATTTTAGAGGTATAAATATAAACAATAAAGCAAAAGATAGTGATTATAAGAATAAAACATGACTATTTTTCAGTTTTGATAAGGACAAGTTAGTGGTGAGAGTTATAAAAGATGTTGAAGCTGGAGAAGAAATATTTAATTGTTATGGTAAGTGGTGTAAATATTTGGAAAATCATATGGGGTTCTTCATTTTACAGCTTATTTCATACCCAAGATGTCAATATCAGCTTGAAAGCTTAACTCATAGAACATGATTTTGATGAACATTAATATAGGTAGTTATATAAAAATGTTCAGCATTTTTTTCTCAAATTTTCCTGTCATCTTTTTGTATGAAAATTTTCCATCTCAAGCTACTTTAGTGATTTATCAGTCTAAATAGTAAGAATATTTAAATACTTGCAATGAAGAGACATAAGGTTGTGAAAATGTAAATTGTATTAACGAAAAAGAAGTCCTTGGAATTTATTATTTATTTAAGCTGACTGAACTTTAATAGCAACTTGCCTTTTCCATGTTTCAAAAACTTGCGAAACATATAAACACTGGCTTTTCTTTTATTTCTGTTTGATATGTATCCAGAGTGTTTAAAATTGATTGAAAGTTTGGTTCAACAGTCACTTTTTTGCATATTTTAGGACCTCATCATAAAAGAATGAGTAAAATGGAACGTCAGCAGGCCTTGAAGACACAATATTTCTTTACTTGTCAATGTCCATCTTGTCAGGCATATGATGAACAAGACATTTTTACGGTAAGTTTTTCATGATTGCTTGATAGATTTTTAAAAAGGACAGAGTCAGTCAGCCTTTTTGTTCAACAATGTAGCTAGAAAAACTGCTTAATTTTTGAACAATGCATTTAATAAGAGAAAAAACTTTTTGTATAGGAACAATCAAACATGAATTCTAACTTTATCCGCTGTTAAATGATTATTATTTTTTTAAGTGACTTATAGGTCCAAAAGGGCCAGGTGTTGATACATGTAATTACAACTGCTTATTGAAATATTGTATATTGTCATAAAACACATGTCACTATAATAAACAATTTGGTATTGGTATTGGTATTGTAGCACAAATACTAAATAGTGACTATGTACATCTCTACCAAAATATATAATGAGATTCAAACGAAATTAATTACATCTGTTTGTTTATAATCACATTCATACACTATTTATCAATTTCCCAAAACAGTTGAGAAAAATATGTTTTTATTTTAATTTTAATAGACTTTCTTAATTTATTAAATTAATGCTTTGTTGCTTGCTTCAATGGTCCTCATTTTTAGATTTTTTTTATGCCCACATACGATAGTAGAGGGGCATTATGTTTTCTGGTCTGTGGGTCTGTCCATTCATCTGTTTGTCCGTTTGTATGTCTGTTTTTGGTCGGGGTAGTTTTTGATGAAGTTGAAGTCCAATCAACTTGAAACTTAGTACACATGTTCCCCATGAGATAATCTTTCTAATCTTAATGCCAAATTAGAGTTTTGATCCCAATTTTATGGTCCACTGAATATAGAAAATAATAGTGTGAGTGGGGAATCCTTGTACTATGGACACATTCTTGTTTTTATTAATGACCCTACTGATTCTTTAAGTAGGATTTTCTTAAGACCAAGTCTTTAAGTAATCAATTATTTAATTCACAATTGTTATTTCAATATGTAGACTAATTTTAAAGATTGTGAATGAAGAGAGAGGTTGGTGTTCATGATTATTTTCATTTCAGTAGCATTAAAATTTATGTTTATTTACCCATTTATAAATAAATGATTTAAAGTGAAATCCATGAAATCTTGAGGATGAGATTATAAAATAAATCTTTAAAAGTATTTACATATGTATGCTCTTCATTTTAATTGAAAACTAACTTATTATGGCCATGTTTATCAGCTTTTCAGAAAATATAAAAGTATTTGAGATACCCCCTAAATCCACCCATGTGAAATATATATTTGATAGCAGATTTTATTTCTAATTGCAGAGTTACTGTTGTCCATTATGTAAAGCAGCACTAAAAGAGAATGAAACAACATGTTCTTGTACAGCATGTGACTTCACTGACCATGTGACAATGTTTTTAACCAATGAGAATACGGCAAAGAATATGTTTATAGATGGATTAAAATGTTTACAGATCCAAGATATTGAAGGTTTGTGGTTATAAGTCCCTTATCGGCCATGCCTGGGGCCATTACATAACAATTAATTTTTGATTCTTTCATTACAACTACAATTACATTTTTTCTCACATGTAATGCATTACATTACAATTACTTTGCCTGTGTAATGCATTACATTCAATATAAAAACTAAAAACATTTCAAAAACCGATTTTATAGGAAATTGATAAATATAACCAGGGTATATGTACATATATGGTAACATAGACTTCAAATACTGGTTAATTAACATGTCCATTGCACTTTATCATCATACATGTTTCAAACATTTGAAAAATAAATAAATTATTATTATATAATTTTGTTTCTAACATTGATCACTTAATCATTAAGACATCATAAAGGGATTTCAAAGGGATATAATACATGTGTCATCTAAGGTTTATCTTTTTAAATGCCTAAGGGCTCTGTGAGGACAAACAAAAGTTGAGAAGATTTGATTGCAACAAAAACATTTTGATATTAATTAGGTGAAAGAACAACACAGTTGGCATAGGGGATTAAGTTATGAATCCTTGAAGAAAATTATAAAGGACATATCTATAAAACTATCTATACTGATTTAATACAGTAATTAACTTTGACATTAATTTTATTCAATACTTTCTTTTGTTTTTGTTTCAATTTGTAATGCAAGGTAATGTACAGTAATGGAGGCATTACATTGCTTTTTATCTAAAGTAATCATAACATTACATGCAATTGTAATACAGAAAATGTGCATTACAAATTACTCTGCATTACATAAAAAAAATGTAATATTACAATGCATTACAATTACAAATTACCATTACCTGCTATCAGCATAGCGAAAAGGGACTTATTTTTGCACTTTATCCATCTGTTAGTCCAGCAAATCAGTTTTCCATACTTTTTTCTAAGTGGTGGAAAATATTGATTTGAAATTGGTTTATTGTTTTATCATGACCAGTTACAGATTAAATTTGAATTTTATTTCAGTATGGTGATTTTGTGCAGAGTTATGGTTTTTGGACTTACGAAATTCATTTGAATAATCATTTTTCAAAATTGAAAAGTGCTTCAAATTACAGGTTATCCAAGCAAGTTGCCAGTTTTCCACACTTTGATTTTTTATCATGCTTGAAGATCTTTATTTGATATTTGGTATATAGTTTAACATGACAAGTTGCAGATCAAGTATAAGTTTTGTTCTGTTATGATGATTTTTTTGCAGAGTTATGGTTCTCTGATTCAGAAAATCAGAAGATGTTACAAATTCCGGGATTGAGTTAACATCTTGTTCCAGTACAATGTATTTTTAACCACTAGAGACTATGTATTGGCAAGCAATATTCTCAGTATGCTTGTTAATTATGCTTCATGTTCATTACAAGTAAAGTTCCTTTCCATTTTAAACAAATATAAATAAAGCTATGAAATATAAGAAAACAGCCAGAAATCTGAATTTCATTTTTTTTGGAGATCTGAAAGTAAATGCAAGCAGGTGAGATTCAAAGTATATTTTTTATGACTTCAATATTTTCTTTCAGGTGCTATTCAAAGTATATTTTTTATGACTTCAATATTTTCTTTCAGGTGCTATTCAAAATTTCACAAACTGTCTAAATGTACAGTTAAAGGTTTTATACAAACATCATAAAAGCTTGGCAGAAACAAAGGACTGTCTTGCTCAGTGTTATGCTCTTTCAAGTAAGTAGTATACTGTTGTATGTACAAGTTACAAACAATGCTTATATATTATCTACTCTCTCCTGATGCTAAAGCAGCTGAAAACAGAGATACTTTTCCGGATATTCATTTCTTTCCATAATATTGATACAAGAAGTTTTTTTAATTTTTCAAATTGATATTAAGTTGTATCCTTTTAAGTTTTAAAAAAGTGACAAATATACATATGAGTATTGAAAATTGATTGTCATGTGAGCTATGTTCCAACAATGTTGTTCTTGTAGAAGTTTTGTAAGATAACTTTTTTTTGTTCCCTCCCTTTGATCAATAGAAATGAAATCAACCTGTCTTCAGTTCCCTCCCTTGATCAATAGAAATGAAATCAACCTGTCTTCAGTTCCCTCCCTTTGATCAATAGAAATGAAATCAACCTGTCTTCAGTTCCCTCCATTTGATCAATAGAAATGAAATCAACCTGTCTTTTGTTCCCTCCCTTTGATCAATAGAAATGAAATCAACCTGTCTTCAGTTCCCTCCATTTGATCAATAGAAATGAAATCAACCTGTCTTCAGTTCCCTCCATTTGATCAATAGAAATGAAATCAACCTGTCTTCAGTTCCCTCCATTTGATCAATAGAAATGAAATCAACCTGTCTTCAGTTCCCTCCATTTGATCAATAGAAATGAAATCAACCTGTCTTCAGTTCCCTCCATTTGATCAATAGAAATGAAATCAACCTGTCTTCAGTTCCCTCCATTTGATCAATAGAAATGAAATCAACCTGTCTTCAGTTCCCTCCATTTGATCAATAGAAATGAAATCAACCTGTCTTCAGTTCCCTCCATTTGATCAATAGAAATGAAATCAACCTGTCTTCACTGTTTATTAGCACCAGTAATTCAGCATAACCTCTTTGATGATGTTTTTCTCTTTTTCCAAACTAGAGCCTCAGATTTAGCATGTCTATTTCAACAGAAAAGTAGAATAATGGATATATGTATTCTTTATTCCAAAAGCAATACAGCTTATAGGTATAAAGCTTGAATTATTATATTCAATATAGTAAGCAACAAATAGTACAATAAGGTAAATATAGAATTCATACAATTTATAAACAAAAAAGCTAATGGGAAAAAATTATAATATGTATGGAATGTTAAATTTTAAAAGTCATCAGTTGTAATTTCTGAAATCTGTTTAATCTTTATAATTGATTGTATTACAGAGAAGTACAACAAAGCTATACCATACCTACGAGACAGTGTCTGTACATTAGGGAAGCTGTATGGAGACACTAGTATAGAGTATGCTAATGAACTGCATAAGTTTGCTGGAGTACTATATTATGCTGAGGGATTTCTGGAGGAAGGATTAACTGTTATAGACAAGGCTGTTCAAATATTTACTTTACATTGCGGAAATAAATATGAACTTGTGCAAGAACTAGAAGAAATGAAGTTCTGCATGCTAGACAAACTAAAAATAGAATAAATTAATTGCCTATATGATTTATTATTTTTGCACTATACAGATTTGCACTATCATAACCCATGAAATGGGTAGCCATTACACATATCCATAAATTATAGCAGACTGATTTTAACTCAATAATGTAGTGTTAGGATTTTTAAATTGTCAAAGTAGGGCCTTTAACACAGAGCCTTGGCTCACACCAAACCTAGCTATAAGGAGCCCTAAAAATGACTAGTGTAAAACCATTCAATCAGGAAAACTAAGTCTAATCTATATAAAAAACTGAGAAACAAGAAACACTTATGAACCACATTAACAAATGACAACAACTGGAATCTACTTTATGGGAATCTCAAAAGTTTTTGTTATGACCAGTATCACGTTGTCAGCGTCTTCCGAAGACAAATGGTTTCCGGATAATAACTTAAGTATAAGTAAATAGAAATCAGTAAAATTTTTGGGATTGATTTTGGGGGTTATGGTCCCAAAGGTTTAGGAATAAGAGGCCCAAAACGCATTTATCTAGTTTCAGGACAATAAGTTGTGTATAAGTATTTCAATTGCTTTGAAATTGTACCACAATGTTAAATACCATAAATAGAAGGTTGGGATTCATTTTAAGTGTTATGAGGCAAACAGTCTAGGAATTAAGGGTCAAATACAAACATTTTTCTAGTTTTAGGACAATAACTTGTGTGTAACTGTATGTATCTCTCTGACATTGTGCAACAAGGTTCCATATAACAAAGGGCCGGTTGGGATTGAATTTGGGGTTAATTTCCCAGAACATGTAGGATTTAGGGGCCAAAAAAGGGCCAAAGAGAAGCATTTTTATACGACCGCAAAAATTTTAATTTTTTGTCGTATATTGCTATCACGTTGGCGTCGTCGTCGTCGTCGTCCGAATACTTTTAGTTTTCGCACTCTAACTTTAGTAAAAGTGAATAGAAATCAATGAAATTTAAGGTTTATGACCACAAAAGGAAGGTTGGGATTGATTTTGGGAGTTTTGGTCCCAACATTTTAGGAATTAGGGGCCAAAAAGGGCCCAAATAAGCATTTTCTTGGTTTTCGCACTATAACTTTAGTTTAAGTGAATAGAAATCTATGAAATTTTGACACAAGGTTTATTACCACAAAAGGACGATTGGGATTGATTTTGGGAGTTTTGGTTTTAACAGTTTAGGAATTAAGGGCCAAAAAAGGGCCCAAATAAGCATTATTCTTGGTTTTTCGCACAATAACTTTAGTATAAGTAAATAGAAATCTATGAAATTTAAACACAAGGTTTATGACCATAAAAGGAAGGTTGGGATTGATTTTGGGAGTTGAGGTCACAACAGTTTATGAATTAGGGGCCCAAAGGGTCCAAAATTGAACTTTGTGTGATTTCATCAAAAATTGAATAATTGGGGTTCTTTGATATGCCGAATATAACTATGTATGTAGATTTTTAATTTTTGGTCCAGTTTTCAAATTGGTCTACATTAAGGTCCAAAGGGTCCAAAATTAAACTTAGTTTGATTTTAACAAAAATTGAATCCTTGGGGTTCTTTGATATGCTGAATTTAAAAATGTACTTAGATTTTTAATTATTGGCCTAGTTTTCAAGTTGGTCCAAATGGGGATCCAAAATTAAACTTTGTTTGATTTCATCAAAAATTGAATAAATGGGTTCTTTGATATGCCAATCTAACTGTGTATGTAGATTCTTAATTTTTGGTCCAGTTTTCAAATTGGTCTACATTAAGGTCCAAAGGGTCCAAAATTAAACTAAGTTTGATTTTAACAAAAATTAAATTCTTGGGCTTATTTGACATGCTTTATCTAAACATGTACTTTTATTTTTGATTATGGGCCCAGTTTTCAAGTTGGTCCAAATCAGGTTTCCATATCAAGTATTGTGCAATAGCAAGAAATTTTCAGTTGCACAGTATTGCACAATAGCAAGAAATATCTAATTGCACAATATTGTGCAATAGCAATTAATTTTCAATTGGAGTTATCTTTCTTTGTATAGAATAGTAGTTGATAATATATGTTGGAAATTTGCCAGACATGACTATGATGTCATTTTCTATTTTTATTTGCCAATAACTTTATGTAAATAACTTCATTGGAAATTTGCCAATATAAAATGTTGCTGATGAAGCTTTTTTTCCTTATCTTATCTAAAATGTTTTTAGATAATGTATGTTGGACATTTGCCAGACATGACTATGATGTCATTTTCTATTTTTATTTGCCAATAACTTTGTGTAAATAACTTCATTGGAAATTTACCATATAAAATGTTGCTGATGAAGTTTTTTTTATTGTTTTATACAATAAACAATGTATATTCACTTTTACTACCAACCAATCTTTACCATTCAGTGATAACAAGCACTTTATTTTACATTTTAATATTTTATGATGTATTTAAAAGAGTAGTTATTGTTGCAAACTCCATTAGAAATTTGAATTGATATCAGTTTTGGAAAAAGGGAAACGGGGATGTGAAAAAAAAAATGGGGGGGGGGTAAATTTTTCTCATTTCAGATTTCATAAATAAAAAGAAAATTTCTTCAAACATTTTTTTGAGAGGATTAATATTCAACAGCATAGTGAATTGCTCAAAGGCAAAAAAAATTTTTAAGTTCATTTATAGACCACATTCATTCTGTGTCAGAAACCTATGCTGTGTCAACTATTTAATTTTAGATTTAAATAAGTTTGAAGAAGAAATCTTTAATTGATTTGTAAAATCTTGACATTTGTTTTGTGTAAAAAAACCCATGTAATGTCAAAAATTTGATCACAATCCAAATTTAGAGCTGTATCACGCTTGAATGTTTTGTCCATACTTGCCCCAACTGTTCAGGGTTCGACCTCTGCGGTCGTATAAAGCTGCGCCCTGCGGAGCACCTGGTTCTAATTTACAGACAATAACTTGTGTTTAAGTGTATATCTCTCTCTGAAATTAAACTACTAAGTTTCTTACTAAAAAGAAAACTCTTGAGTTAAGTTTTGGGGTTCTTGCTCCAAGGGGGGTTTCAATAAGATGGGGGCAAAAAAATGGGGCCCAAATAAGCATTTTTGTAGTTTCAAGTCAATAACTTGTGTTTAAGTGTAGAAATATCTGAAATTATACCACAAGTTTCCATACTACAAAAGGATGGTGATAGGGATTATAGCTCAAATCATTTAGCAAATAGGGGCAAAAAAGGGGGGAAAACGAGGGTTTTTCTGGTTAGAGGACATAAATTTCAAGAAAGAAATCCAGATATGAAATAGGCCTGATCTCCCTCAATAATATCCCTAAAATCAAATTCACAGTGATAAATTTAGCTAGATGTTTTTCTCCTATCTTTCTGCATGTTTGAAATAAATCCTGTTTAAATGAACAAAACAACTAGCAAGGGTGCACATAAAATTGCCAATTTAGAATGCAAAATCTAGTCTATATGAATATCAATCTATTCCAAAATCAAGATATATGTTGTAGATAATAAACAGCTGCGCCATGAGCGCATGATATGTCCGTCGTTTTATGCAATAATCATAAATAGTTTCTGAGATGCAGCGTGACATGTGAAACACACCTTTCTTGAAGTGTGTAAAGTTTTAAGCAATAATCGTAAATTGTTTTTGAGATACAGGGGGCCATGTGAAAACACACCTTTTTTAACAAAAAACTCAATAACTTTTAAATAAAATTTCAAATCATCACCAAAGAGTATACTGATCTTAAGATTAATATAACTAAGAAGTGAGTAAAATTTTAAACAATAATCATAAATTGTTTTTGAAATACAGCGCGACATGTGAACCACCCCCCCCCCCCCCTTTATTTTTACAAAGAACTCAATATCTCTAAAATAAAATTTTGAATCAAAACCAAAAAGTATACAGATCTTTAGATTAATATAACTAAGAAGTGTGTAAAGTTTTAAGTAATAATCATAAATTGTTTTTGAGATGAGGCGCGACATATAAAAAAAATCTCCCCTTTTTTTACAAAATACTTCATAACTCAAATATAAAATTTTGAATCATCACCAAAAGGTATATAGATCTTTGAAGTATGTAAAGTTTTAATCAATTATCATAAATCGTTTTTGAGATACAGCACGACATGGGAAATAAACACACCCCTGTTTTAGTTACAAAGTCCTGCAACTCAAAATATTTTAATCTAATTTTCACCGAAAAGTATACAGATCATTTGACCATCATAAGAAACAACTATATTAAGTTTCATGAAATTTGGATAAGTTGTTCTCAAGTTACGGTGCGACATGTTTACGCTGGACAGACAAACGGATGGACACCGGACATTTATATACCATAATACGTCCGGTCAAAATTTTGACGGGGCGTATAAAAACAATCAAGCATTATAATCTCTACTTTGTTGTAAATGTCATTGAAAACACCAAATTGGTTCTTTGCTAAGATTTTTATTTTATTGGCATAAAGTTAGAAAACTGATATTTGTGTTTACCATTTTATAGAAAAACACTTTTGAATCAGAGACAAGATATAAAAAGAAGATGTGGTATGATTGCCTTTGAAACACCTCCACAAAAAACCAAGTGACACAGAAATTAAGAGCTGTAAGTCACGGTACAACCTTTAACAATGAGCAAAGTCAATACCATATAGTCGACCTTAAAAGAATGAAAAACAATTGAAACAAGAAAACATACCGCATAATTGATGTATAAAAACAAAACGAAGAACACATGTAAAACATCAACAAACGACAACAATTGAATTACAGGCTCCTGACAGACACATACATACAGAGTGTGGCAGGGTTAAACATGTTTGCATGATCCCAAACCTTCCTTAACCTGGGACAGTGGTGTAACTTATAGTCTTGTTATTCAAAATGTTGAACTGAGCAAGATGAAGAAAGTTTAATACTTTAATACGAATGCAATGGATTGCAAAAAATGAAGTACATATGTATCATCACTTAAGTTTTCTTGAACTAGTATTTATTGTATTTATAGAATTTTCAAAAACATAGGTTTACAGTAAAACTGCCGAGATAGATAAGAGTCCAAAAATAATGTTTAACCAGGGTCTGTCATTTTAATGATTTGCTAACTGTGACCATTGATAACAAAAATTGACAATTTGTAGGGTAAGAATAATAGAATTGTAAAAAGTAAAATTACAAAATTACTGAACTCGGAGGATATTTCCAAAAGGAAAGTCCCCAATCAAATGGCAAAATCAAAAGTTCAAACACATCAAACGAATGGAAAACAACTGTCATATTCCTGACTTGGTACAGACATTTTCTTATGTAGAAAATGGTGGATTGAACCTGGTTTTATAGCTAGCTAAACCTCTCACTTGTATGACAGTCGCATCAAATTCCATTATTTTGTCAACGATGTGTAAACAAAACAATCAGACACAATAGGTAAAAATATCAAAAATAGGGGTAAATATTGTAACAGACAGTAAGAAAATGTTACCAAATATCCTTTAATACATTTATCGACTACAACCTTATCTCTAGATATTACCTTGATTAAAGTTTAATTACATGTGTTGGTAGTAGATAAAAGCATGGTAGTACTGTCAGGTTTGTACTTTCACTTTGTACCTTTTGTTAGATATTTTAACATGCTTTGTATCGACTTGAGTTGATGTGCTTCCCTCAGTTTTGGCTTATGATCCGGATTTGTTTCAATTATACAGTCTAACAATGATTTTTGGAAGCTATTTTTTTTTTTATCACATAATATTGAATTAAGTGTTTGTCTGCACTGTTTGTAAAAATCCCAGTCACAATCATATCACAACAGGGAGTAAATTGACAATGAAGTTATGTAAATATAGGCACATGGTAATTACTTAATCTAAATATATAGACATTTGGGAGGGGCTAATATGGCAATAACCTGTTGATACCAGTGTCCAGCTGTTAATCCCCGACCACAAGTTCTGACTAGTGTTACTTAAATCTATTTATGACGATTGAACAGCAGTATACTGCTATTAACTTTATTTACATTCATTGAAATCCAAAATGTTGCAACATACACGGGCATAGCGAACCAGTTGTGATATATAAACACCGTAAGATTGTGCATACGGAACATTACCAGTAATGAGGAAAATAGAAAATTAACTATAGGGAACGATCGCAAAATCGTACCTTTTGTTGTAAATTTTAGTATAAAGTTTCCCATGTATTACTTAAATATTTTAAGCAAGGACAGTTTTTACCGTTTGCATTTGATTTATTTAGAGTTATTTCCTTTGGGTAAATTTCGGCAGTATATTAAGAACAATCTTGATTATTTAACGAAAAAATATCACCAAGATAACGGTAAGTGTTGTTGAATTAAGCAATTAAATGCAATTTATACGAGTCTTTACTGTGTTTGGTCATGAACTGTGGTTCATACAGTACAAGCACTAGTCTGATATTAAAGGGGCACAATTGGTGTCCATATGAATACCTACAGGCTGTCGATAAACTTGAGGAGGCTCGAGGGTATACAGATTTCAGCAAAAATTGTATTTTATTACAAATTTTATTTATTTCACTATTAGTTTTTACTTTACGATATGGTACAAAAATCAAGCAAAAACATCAATTTTTTTTTTGCCCCAGATTTACTCATCGGTGACCAATATTTTTTATTACTTTTTCAAATAAGCTTTACTAATTAAACAATTGTAAAATTTAAGCTACTTCTATAATTAATTTCTTTTTTTACTTCGATATTACCTCTATTTCTCCTATTAGTTCAACAACAACAAAAAATACCTTAACAAAAATGCATGATACTTTCAAGGGCAGATTGTGAGATTAAATTAACGGTGACCCCATTTTTTTAATTTTATTTTTCTATTAAGTAAATGATAAAGTTCATTTAGAGAAGAAAAAAGCGAAATCCTATATTTAAAATAAAATTGGATTTATACCCTCGAGCCCCCTTTATTGACGAAACGTACATGAATATTATCAAAGAGAAAATTAACAGCTTCAATCATCTCATCACACCTACAGTAAAAATATATGTATAGATTATAACATGGCCTTTTCCATATTGGCCCTGGTATCATCCCGAGACTCCCATATCGGCCTCGAGGCTTTAGCCGAGGGCCGATATGGGTCGAGGGATGATACCAGGGCCAATATGGAAAAGGCCATGTTATAATCTATTTATCACATATCTAAGTTCTGCAGAATAGAGACACAAAGTTCAATTATTACAATTTAATGAAACATAACAGGTAAAATTTTAAATTTTGTATCACAAAACTGTCGTTAAGGACGCAATGACGTGACGTCATTTGGAATCAGGGCACAATATCAATATTGTCTTTTTTGCCCCGGGCAATTTTGAAGTTATTGCATATGCAAAACCCAACGTATTCGTAACAAATATGTGATAAAGCATAATTACCACTCTCTTAAGAGAAGAATGCTTTGGATGAGTTCCAGCAAATATATTTGGAATCATATTTATCAAACGACCATTTGATTAAATAAGAAAATCATGTGGAAGTGTAATGTAAAGAACTGACCATATGTATATTCCTTACGTAACCCATAAAATCGCTTTAGTAGTTGAATAATTAATTGAAGTTGTCCTCCATCTAGGTTGCTGAACTCTTTTTTTATTTTCCAGTATGAATGATACTTGCATAAAGATTATATTTACAACTTATTTGTTTACACCAAGAATTTATGTGAGATTACTATGCATATATTTGTTCCCATATTTTTCATAATATTAACTAGTAATGGACATGGATTATATCTGCATATATATACATATAAAAAAAGAGAAAAGAATGAAAATGAAATATGGTTCCTTAACTCATGAACGACATTATGACAGTAGAAAACTGAAAGTATGTCGTTTTCTTTTTTCATATTTGTATTTTGAATGCTTAGTTTTTCTACGTGTACTGATTGATAATTCATATTTACTCAGTTATACTATTTTTACTTAAATAAGTTGAAACACATAATGTATATATAAAGCTTTCCATCAATGTATCTTAAATAAGGATAATGAGGCTTGCTTTAAATACATAGTCAGTAAACAAATGGGTCATTCATTATCATGTTACTTTGTCTTGACTGCAGATTTGATGCATTCAAATATTTGAATTTTCTTTTTATCAGTAATATATAATGTCTATATTTACGTGTTTACCATTGATAATCAGTGTTATTATCATACGGGTACAAGGGTGCGATAGGTGACTCAGTGACTATTGTTTTTGGTAGTTATCCTAAATTTGGATTATTTCTAATGTAACGCATTAAAATATAAGAAAACAAACAAATCAGGTGAGACAATTATTTACTAGCAGTAGTACCACTTTTATATAGTTTTAACAAGCTATTAGATAACACGATCTTTGTTGGTTATAGTTATCTAAATTTAAAGAAAAGGACGAAGCATTTGAACAGTTATATAGATAACCCATGTTAATCACGACAACTTAAATCATGTGTAATATGTTGTATTATTTCCAATATCGACTTTTATATTAGTATATCTGATTTTCGTGCCCCTTTTTATTTACAACTTTATATGACATGTTATTGGTAGATGTCGTTCACCATCTGACAAGCTAGACTTGTTCTAAATATCTATTTATTTTATATATATATTCGTTTGCACCTTTTATAGAATGAACTTTGTTGTTTTTTTTCAAAAACCCAAATTTCAAAATTTAACCTCATCAGATCAATAATAAATGTTGGTCTTGCATTTGTATAATATGGCCACTAGTATCTAAAAAGGAGTATGTCTTTTCTGTTAAAGTGTTGTAGGCTTTTTTTAACTGTTGTTTACTGTTTTGAAGATATATATGCTGTTGTTATTGACTAATTCGCTGTATAATTTTCTTGAAATCTACAATGGTGTTAACTGATAGTATGAAAAAGAGTCTTATTAACATTTTTTTATTTTTAAAATCACTGTTTTCTTCAATTGAATGGATGTTACTGGTTATCGGTATCAGTATTTTGAATTAACTGTTATCTGATTTGAGCAAAATAAAATTTGTCAACCTGTTAATGGGCCACTCTTGCTCCTCTTTAGTCTTAGACGGTTTATTGTAAAAATAAAAACAACAGGTAATATATTTCCCAATGTGTGTTTGACTTTTCATCGTTCAGACTTTCCGTCTTAAGTGTTCATCGTAAAGGAAAATCAACAAAAACGATTTAGATTATGCAAACTTATCGATTTACCATCACTGCCGGGTCCGTACCACAGCGTGTTTAACGTATTAAACCCAACCAATTAAGGATTTCAGTATTTGGATGACTTATTACATACAGGCATTATGATAAAATTCGAGTTTGTCCAATTTGCACAGAGACCAACATTTATATACTCTCGCGCAAAATATTCCCCCACTACTCCCTATCAAGATTAAAATTCCCAAAGTATTGACTATATGTTCAACTAAACATATGGGGTATGATTGCCAATGCATTTTTTTAGTTTTCCAAAATAAAATAAAAGATAAAAAGCAGTTTCTCTCTTTATAATGTTTTACTTTACCTTACCTTCTTTTATTGTTTAATTCTTGCCATCTTAAGGTTTATGACCCCTTCTGTAGCCATTTTTGAACAAACTTTTCAAACTTCAATTGTATCAAAACTATAGATATAATTAATAATAGAGATGGGTCATTTTGTACATATACCGAGGGGAAATTTGATGCAAAGCATTATTATTTACTGTTTCATTGCATTAAATAGAAAAAATGTACTTTGTGGCAAATAAACCAAGATTTTTATAGAAAATCCACATCCTTTATAACAGAGATTTTTGTTATAAAATTTAAAACAAAAATTACTCACTTGCTTTTCTATAATGTGCTAGTGTTTATTTTTTACATAAAGATCTAACCAACCTGTAAATTCCAAAATACCTCGTGCTGAGTCACTAAAGTCGAGCGCACACTAAAAGGTGTACTTGATTTGGTCCATATTTATGTTTGTTTTAACCAATAACTACATTAATAAACTTGTTATAAGGAAATCAATGCCAGCACTGCATGCAATAATCCTATATCTATCAGTCATCAAATTGCCAAATATGAGATTACAAGGATGAAGGCTGTGGATTTTCTATAAAATTTCCATATGTTTAACATAGAATCAATACAAGGGTACATAACCCTTAAATCCCTCCAGTTGTCAATGAAATGATGACAGCGGGATAATATTATTGAGGCATAGATTGATGACATGTTGAAACTACAAATGTATAACACATTTTATACGAATAATGAATAATTGCAGGATAATTTTTTTTCAAGGTATGGACTGTTGACGTGTAAAGGTACAATTATATTATGTAAAGCCAATCAAAAGATGATTGTTTTTTTTTAACTTGTGTTTTAGATGACGAAGTATGTAGCAGTAGTTTTAGTAGTACTCTTTGCAAATCTCCAGCAAATTTCAGCTAATGTTTTTGGTTTTGATAACTCAGTATGTACATATATCAAGGTTTCAGGTCAGTATACTAAACAATTGTTGATATTAAAAGTAAAATCACAAAAATACCGAGCTCCCAGGAAAATTGAAAATGGAATTCCCCTAATTAATTGGCAAAATCCAAAGGTTAAACCATCAATCGATAGGATAACACCTGTCATATTCCTGATTTTGTACATGCATTTTCTGATGTAGTAAATGGTGGATTGACCTGGGTTTATAGCTAGCTAAACCTCTCACTTGTATGACAGTCGAATAAATTTCATTATATTAACAACGATGTGTGAACAAAACAAACATACACAAAACGTTAAATTTTCAAATTGGGTACAGCAGTCACCACTGTGTTATATCTTAACCAATATAAAAACAAACTGATATGTAACAAAGAAACACAAAAAGGCAAATAAACAAAGTACATCAGCAAAAATTAAAGACAAGAATACAAAAAAAAATACCATAACACAATACGGGATGTTTAAGTACAGAACCACGTCATATGTAACAAAGAAACACAATAAGGCTTACAGGCAAAGAACATCAGCAAAATTGAAAGACAAGAATACAAAAATTGCTATTACACACTGACGGGATTTAATAAGAAACAGAACCACGTCATATGTAACAAAGAAACACAAAAAGGCATATAGAACGGTATTTCATTTTCGACAATGAAAGTATGAAAAAATAGCTGAAGTGAATAACTATTAGATGTTTGAAGTACAAACGTATATATCAGTTGTCCGAGTTTGAAACACAAAGTTCAATCAAATGCTGTATATTCAAATTCGGCCAACTAGTTGAATAATCGTACCACAAACAGATTCATAACATATTAAATACATTCTTTTATTGGCTTTACAGAAGGTGGACCTATGCCTTCATGGTCAATAGGATACTCTACAGATGTTGAATGGAAGATGTTAGGCAAAAAAAACCGTTGTCGATGTAAAAGAATTCTGGGATCCTATAGACGAAGTAGAAGCATAACAGCTTCCATCGAAGGAGTTACTGTACAAAATATTATAAGCGATACACATACGGAATATTATACTATCGTCAATAGTGAGTAGAATCTTATATAGTAATATAAAATATACTGAGCACGACACCTTTTATCATGAAGAAATGTATGACTTTCTATCTTGATCATTTATTGATAATTTTGACATTTACAATTTCCAAATCTTGTGAAATTTACGACACACTGTTCGCAGATGTTTTCATAAATACCTGCTTTGGCTGTACTTGTTCAGCACATATGTACAGAACATGACTGCATTTAATAATAGAAAATTTAGCTATCTGTCTTAATGTTAAAATAAGTGAATGTAAAGATGAATCTTTATTTTCAATTTGTCTTGGGATTAACCTTCAATTGTGTTCAGTAACTCCGACTTAGATGCATTTTAGCGACTTTTATACGTCTATGAAATACAATTTGCATTGAAATAATACAATTGTCAATTGTACAAAAATATAGTTTTAGCACATGTAATATCGCTTTCTCACGATATATACGCTTATACTATTGTACGTGTATTAAAATTTGACATTTATATGTTAATATTACGTATTGCTCATAACTTTATTTTTTGTATTTTCTGTTATTGATATACTGATTTGTTATTCATGATAAAATAATTCATGTAATCTCTATGAAGCGGAAATTAGATAAACGAATGAATGAATAAATGAATGAATAAATGAATGAATTAATTAATTAATGCATAAATGAATGAATGAATTAATGCATAAATGAATGAATGAATTAATGCATAATGAATGAATGAATGAATAAATAATAAATGAATGAATGAATGAATGAATGAATTAATTAATTAATCAATGAGTACCAATAAATGTTCTAAAGTTTTTAGAAACTATCAGTGATCCTTCAAATGCTATTCTGTTAATTCTTACATTTTCTTATACACAAGACAAGCAAAGTGAAACAGGTTGTTTAATGTTAAAATCTGTAAAAAGAACAGTCTGAATAAAATCAAACCTCTAACATGCTATTGTTTATACATATGTCGCGCATGACATATTAGAAAATAGTCATATATATGTCGCACAGGACTATTTGAAAACGGTAAAGCGCTGAAGGTTTGATTTTAATCGGACTGTTAACATGAACTGTATGTCGTCGAAACCATGTGCATGCCAATTATTCTGTCTTCAGATAAATGTACAGTTAACAATCTAGAAACAGAAATGATATTTTTCCCGGATATATATGGACTACAATGGTTGACTATGACTAAAGATTGGTATAAAATCATGCAGCAGACAACGAAAGTATGTATGGCTTTTTTCTATGTGGTGAAATAATCCACCATTTTCTACGTTAAGAAGATGACTGTACCAAGTCAGGAATATGATAGTTTTTATCCATTTGTTTGATGTGTTTGAGCTTTTGATTTTGCCTATTAATTAGAGACTTTCCTTTTTTGAATTTTACTCGGAGTTAAGTATTTTTGTGGTTTTACATTTTAGTTCGAAATACATGATAATAATATATAAGCCGGAATTATAAAAAAGGTTATAATCTTGTATCTCGTTAATATAGGATTTATCCATTTATATTTGGTGGGCGGCCTACGTTTAAAAAATATAAGTATCTGAAAGTGAAACAATAACTTCAGTTGCTTCTTCTTTCCTATTTTCATTTGATATAGCATACTCTTGGTTTTTTTCTCTGTATCCAGTCATGAAGTATAACTGAAAGCGTTATCTTTATTTATTTGTTGAATATATCGTGAGGGCGATGTGGATTGTGTTCTCTTATGAACGTGTGTTCATCTGTTTTTCTATTACGCAACACTTTTCATTTTTTTGTCATTGCGCATATGAATAGTTTTCTTTCTTTCCTGGCTTTGTTACTGTGCATACCTGTAAATTATTTCAGTGCTATTTGTTTTTCAGACACATCGCTTTATTCCCTATTAATATTATATTGACTATGGATATTATTCTCTCTTATTTGATAGAAAACGATTAAAATATACAATTTAAACTTTTTCTTACAGATTCAAAATAGTTCAACAGTCATTAGATCGATGGATGTTGATCATTGGTCGTCGTGTCTCTATGTGTTGAATTTTGATATTACAGCACACGTAGATATATATTTTGCAAGTGAGTATTCACACATTATTCAAGATGCTTTAAGTGTACTTGTCGTTAGGTAAGACAGTGTAGGAATCATTATACCATGAATGTGTAAAAGGTTTTAGGCAATGTGTGTTAACGAAATCCCTGACTAATTTACCAGTACCAGTTATACATAAATAATGTTCATTGAAAATTGGTAAAGCAATCCAGTTGGGAAATAAATACTGTAACGTGGAGGGACAAAACTTTACCGTCAAAAAGAAAGAAATTTAATAAAAAGAAAGTTATTGCTGTTAATATTTTATTTATTTTAAGTGAGTTTCTTTGGATAAATGTTGACAGTTTATTTAGATAATTCTTCATTATCTAACGACAAACTGTCAGCAAAATAATGTTAAGTGTTGTTGAATTTTTAAATTAAAATCGAATTCAGACGGGTTTTTACTGAGTTTGGACATAACAGTACAGTAACAAGTCTAATATTAAAGGAACACACTTGGTGGCCATAGGAATACCTACAAAATGTCGATAACCTTTATTGCAGAAACGTACATAAATTATTGGAAGAAAAGGCTTTTCACGAGTTGCAGTTAATAAATTGACATTCAGATTTTCCTAACGACCATGTCATTTGGCCGTTCAATTCTCACTGAATGAAATATTTCTCGTCCATTATTCTTTATTGATTCATAACTAAACTAAAACATTCACAGAGGACTTAGTATTATATATATATTCATATATTAGATGAATGGTGTTTCAAAATTATAATCACCAGAGAACAGAAATACGTTTTATATGACGATGAATAACTAACACTCAAACTTTGAAAAAAAAAACCAAAGTTGAAAAAGAAATGAACCAGAGTACACATATACATTACAGACATGTGAATATCCATTTGTTTAATGTCAAGTTTCTGTCTTTACCAACAAACATTTCACATATACATTACAGACATGTGAATATCTATTTGTTTAATGTCAAGTTTCTGTCTTCACCAACAAACATTTCACATATACATTACAGACATGTGAATATCTATTTGTTTAATGTCAAGTTTTTGTCTTCACCAACAAACATTTCACATATACATTACAGACATGTGAATATCTATTTGTTTAATGTCAAGTTTCTGTCTTCACCCACAAACATTTCACATATAAATTACAGACATGTGAATATCTATTTGATTAATGTCCAGTTTCTGTCTTCACCAACAAACATTTCACATATACATTACAGACATGTGAATATCTATTTGTTTAATATCAAGTTTCTGTCTTCACCAACAAACATTTCACATATACATTACAGACATGTGAATATCTATTTGTTTAATGTCAAGTTTCTGTCTTCACCAACAAACATTTCACATATACGTTTCTGTGTGTGTTAGTTACATTGTAGTGTTGTGTCGTTGTTCTCCTGTTATATTTATGCGTTTCCGTCAGTTTTAGTTTGTTACCCCGATTTTGTTTTTTGTCCATGGATTTATGAGTTTGAACAGCGGTATACTACTGTTGCCTTTATACATTACAGACATGTGAATATCTATTTGTTTAGTTTCTGTCTTCACCAACAAACATTTCACATATACATTACAGACATGTGAATATCTATTTGTTAATGTCAAGTTTCTGTCTTCACCAACACACATTTCACATATACATTACAGACATGTGAATATCTATTTGTTTAATGTCCAGTTTCTGTCTTCACCAACAAATATTTCACATATACATTGCAGACATGTTAATTTCTAGTTGTTTAATGTCCAGTTTCTGTCTTCACCAACAAACATTTCACATATACATTACAGACATGTTAATTTCTATTTGTTTAATGTCAAGTTTCTGTCTTCACCAACAAACATTTCACATATACATTACAGACATGTGAACATCTATTTGTTTAATGTCAAGTTTCTGTCTTCACGAATAAACATTTCACATATACATTACAGACATGTGAATATCTATTTGTTTAATGTCAAGTTTCTGTCTTCACCAACAAACATTTCACATATACATTACAGACATGTGAATATCTATTTGTTTAATGTCAAGTTTCTGTCTTCACCAACAAACATTTCACATATACATTACAGAAATGTGAATATCTATTTGTTTAATGTCAAGTTTCTGTCTTCACCAACAAACATTTCACATATACATTACAGACATGTAAATATCTATTTGGTTAATGTCAAGTTTCTGTCTTCACCAACAAACATTTCACATAAACATTACAGACATGTGAATATCTATTTGTTTAATGTCCAGTTTCTGTCTCCACCAACAAACATTTCACATATACATTACAGACATGTGAATATCTATTTGTTTAATGTCAAGTTTCTGTCTTCACCAACAAACATTTCACATAAACATTACAGACATGAGAATATCTATTTGTTTAATGTCCAGTTTCTGTCTTCACCAACAAACATTTCACATATACATTACAGACATGTGAATATCTATTTGTTTAATGTCAAGTTTCTGTCTTCACCAACAAACATTTCACATATACATTACAGACATGTGAATATCTATTTGTTTAATGTCAAGTTTCTGTCTTCACGAACAAACATTTCACATATACATTACAGACATGTGAATATCTATTTGTTTAATGTCCAGTTTCTGTCCTCACCAACAAACATTTCATGTTTTTCCATAAATAAAGAATACTAAAAATACATTCCACTTAAAACTAAGTAACAGTTGTAACATTAAAAACGAATAGTAATGATGAAATTCTATTAAAATTATAGATTTCCAATTGCATTTGTAAAGTATATATAAAGGAATAAAAATAATCAAACCATTCTGTTTGGTATTTAAAAAAATACGATCGACCGGTGCATACTAAGTCTTTCAAAAGCTGGTTTATCAGTGATCACAGTTATGAAAAGTTACAAAGCAACTCAATCAAGTGATAAATCTAAGTTTGTTTTAACATGCTTTTTAACAAGTTTATAGTTGTATTTACAATTAACGTGTTTGTTACAGAAAACTGGGCCTTGCCACAAAATAACCCAAACGTTTTCATACCAGTGCGTGTTGAAGTTCGAGGGAGAATAAATGGAACAGATTCCAATGCCTTTCATGTTGTTGGAGATTTGTATAATTTCAATGCATCTCCACCAGCCGATCCATTGAATTTACAGGTATTTTACATATTAAAGACTTTAATTTAAGAGAGCAAATAAATATTAGAAACCAGGAAACGCCTTGAATATGAAATGCATTTTTCTTATGGGTCTAAACACATTCGTAGCAGTTGAAGGTTTAGGTTTGATGGTTCCCAATGAAGGTAAATCAAGAAAAGCGTTTCGGATGCACGAAAATATTATTTACTAATGATATACATAGGTCTATTACACATGTTAATCCACCCTTTTGTCCTTACTAATTTGGAATAAATTAAAAACAAAAGTGCAAGGTACCGAAATTGATAGAAAAGACTACTAAAGTTTGCCTTTAACCCTAAATATCTTATTTTCGATCTTTGAGTTTGACTGCTCCACTGGTAACTTTTGCCCCTCTTTTACAATTTTTTTTTCGAAAAACTAAGGATTTTCTTACCCCAGGAGTAGATTACCTTAGCCGTATTTGGTACAACTTTTTGGAATTTTGGGTCCTCAATGCTCTTCAACTTTGTATTTGTTTGGCTTTTAACTATTTTGATCTGAGCGTCACTGATGAGTCTTATGTAGACGAAACGCGCGTCTGGCGTATAAAAATTATAATCCTGGTACTTTTGATAACTATTTACTGATTGAAAACAATAAGATATAATTAGAAAGTCAACGACTGACGAGTTTCCATAGTTATGACAGGCAGATTTATATGTTTAAGGATTTAAAATGTCATTGAATATTCGTATTCAATCATTAACTTTCTTCGACATAACACAAAACTTGATTCTGTAATGAAGAGTATCCAAATTGTATCGGTGCTTAAATTCACATCTAATAACTCATGTTTTGTTTTATTTCTCCAAATATTTAGAACAATTTTACTATAGCTGTCTCTTCATTTTAAAGAAACAAATGTCTGTAAATTTTTCAATTTTAAAACGTAACTGTTTGTGGAAGTCCTATGATAACGTTTCCAATTATTTTCTTTTTTCCAGTGAAGGCTTAATCGGTGTATATTTATTGTGAACGTTTTCAATATATTTGTATAAATAGCTATGCTGAAATACTTCCATAATGTCAAATCATATAAAGACACATTATTTAGTCTCGAAGCAAATTTCTAAGGTTTCTACTGTTAATTGGGTGCCTTTTTGTTACAGTGACGTTATACTTCCAATATAAATCATCAGATTCGTGATACAATTAAGCAATTTGTTGTATCTATTTTACGAAACACAGAGAGATATGGTAGGATTTTTCCATTTCCTGCATAGAAAAAGCTTATTTTCTCCCCATATTTTCTCTTATTTATGCATGATTTTATGTTTTTTCTTTTCTTATAAATTAAGGTAGTCAATCACATCAAAGAGCCTTATGCTCGAATATTTTCGCTAAATATTATGATATAATTTAGTAAAAGTGAAATAATATCTTATGATTTGATAAGTTGGTTAAATGATCGAATCAAAGGAAAGTTTTATACTGCATATATATCAGCGCATGCATATCTTTGTATATCTAGTCTTTATCCTATTCTGGCTCCAAACATATTATTCTGATTTTACGGGTGATGAATTTATATCAGATACTTTTATATGTCCGCACATCTGACCTTTTTGCGATTTCCTCATTTTATGTCTTTCACCTTGACAATGCTTGAGTTGTATCTTAAAATAGATTTATGAGATATTATATGAAAAACGGTGAACTACTTTTGCCTCTACAGACTTAACTCATCATTTTTCTTTTTGGAAAAAATCTGTACCAAGTGTGTGACAGTTGCTTTCTACTAGTTCATGTGGTTGATATACTCGATTGTTTGATGTTGTCCGGTGTTATGGACTTCTCCCTTTTTTAATTTACTTTGGAGTTCGGTATTTTTCTTTATACTTCTTACTTTTCAAACCGACAATATGAGATAAAGAACTATGTATGCATATGAAGTATTTCAATTTATTCTTATTTTGAAATTTGGTTCACCAATTGTATGATGGATACATGTCATTGGTATTAGTCTGAGATTACTGGATTAATCTGGCAAAACAGCCGTATGACGTCAGTGTAATCTTGACTCCTTGTAGAAAAATGTGGTATTTATAGATAGAAAATGACGTCTTTATATTTATCTTCAGGTGAGAATACTTCAGTGCATGCACTCTTCCCCATTTCCATTCTCAGTTTTATTGTAAATTTTAACACCACAGTTGTTAGATTACATATTTTATTTGACATTAATTTTTTGCAACCAATTGAAGTTTTTGTAAGTATTACATTATTTATTTATTGAAGGCGCCTGCAGGTATATTCTGTCCTGGGAAGTATCCAGGGAAACCGATAATAAAATTGCCTGATAGTTTCTATGGAATTATTGAAATAGTCAACAGAGAGCAGTCAACAATAATGTTCCAGGAAGTGAGATTCTATCATTTATTTTATTTTTGTTTTGACGCACTATAGAAATGGTTTTTTATTATTAAATTTATTAATAAATATGATTCAACAAACAAAAACAAACAAAAAACTCACCATTGAGATACCAGGCGTATGCATTGCTACGACAGACGACCATTTCGTCTATATAAGACATGTCAATGGCGCTTGAATCCACATGTTTTTTTCCACACTCTTTTCTAAGCATTTTAACCCTATTTATCCCACAATTATCTTCGGAAATACCTATACCGTGTAAGTTAGGTATATAACAATTGTTTTCCATTCGTTCTGCTGGTTTATAAAGTCTTTCGTTTGATTTTGTCAGAATTTTGATCATCAAAATGTTTTTTAAAAGAGGAGATACCAAGAGATAAATGAAAAAAAAAATTGTAAGTAAAACTAGAATTGCCATTGCAAGCAATAGCGGATGTCACCCTTCCCCCAATTGCCACTAAGCAGCAGCCATTTCAAAATTGTTTAACAGTGAATGCACATATATTCATGACAATACATCTTTCTGTAAATTTTCAGTACATTCAGAGCATTTAAAAAAAATTCACATTCCTGCTGTTTCCATGGCAACGGCAGCCATTTTGAAAATGTCAAAGTCAAAAGTCTCATCTGTACTTGCCAGTTAACAATAATATCAAGTTTCATTAAGTTCAAAGCATTTTGAGAAATTTTGACTTTTTTGCAGTTTCCATGGCAACGGTGGCCATTTTGGAAATTCCAAAGTCAAAAGTCTCATCCAGACATGCCAGTCAACTATCATATTAAGTTTCATCAATTATGGAGCATTTTGAAATTTTTGAGATATTTGATCCTGTATCCATGGTAACAGAGTAGTTCCAATGATTGTCAAAATCAATCAAAACCTGTATATAGTGGATAACTATATTGTGTAAAAATTTGTTGATTTCAAGTTCAAGCATATCAAAATTATTCACCAAACCCTGAAGTTTTTAGAGCATTTTGACACTTATGCTCTGTTTCCATGGTAACGGCAGACATTTTGGAAATTCCAACGCCAAATTCCACATCTACCAATGTTGCTCATCGTTACCATGAAGTTTCAAAAAATTTGGAGCATTTTGATATTTTTGAAATTTTTGGTGCAGTTTCCATGGCAACATAGTAGTTCCAAGGATTGCCAAAACCATCCAAAACCAGTATATGGCTGGCACCTACATTGTATCAAAATATGATGATTCTGAGTTTAAGAATCTCCAAATTATTCACCAAAACCAAAAACTGGAATTTTTCACAATTATTCTGTTTCCATAGAAACGGCAGCCATTTTTTATGGTCTTAGACCCACCTGCACCCCGAAATTTTTTGTTCCACCTTATAGTGAACTATAATTAAGATTGGTTCCATTTCACTCCAAAAAAACCTGCCGGACAAAATAGGTGGAAGTATAATAATAATAATAATACAGAAAAAGAAACAGAGGAAAAGCAATATGTCACCCGACATTGTCGATCGGGTGACATAATAAAAAGACACAACGCTATGGCTAAAATGAAAGCAAAAACAAAAACAGAAAAACAATCATTTTAACATTAAAATTCATAACCCTAATATGTTTCAATAGTAATATCTTATCCTGATTTTTATTGCTTAGATATTGGCGTCATTTTACCCATTTAAATACTTCTTACAATTGAACCACACGTCTTTTACCTACTTTTTTTCAATTTAGGGTAGCAGAGAATAAGATTTATTTACCAATAAGCGATTTAAGAAGGATTAAAATGTTTATGACGAAAACTTTCTGATGTTCAATGAAATGAATTTAATCTAAGATACCAGTTATTGTAAGTACGTATTGAAAGATGACTGGTCTTATAGCAAACGTTAATGTGAAATACGGCCATTGATTATTCTTGTTCTAATTGTGCATAACCAATTACAGATATGGTATCATGCTGATCAAAAGATAATACGATATGACACAAAGACCTCTGATGGAAGTGATTCGGATCCATATATGACCATATTAGACTTTAAAACAGGTATATTTCCGTCAGTTGATATGACGTTGGGAAAGAGTTGTGAAAAAGAGGCATGATATCAAAAGGTTAATTTAAAAGCAAAAGTCAAGAAAAACAGAGAACATTCTGAAAAAAACCCAGATTGAAAGACAAACAGCAGTCATCAAAACATTCAACAGAAAACTACAGATTGAGCAACATAAACCTTACCTTATCAAAAACCGAAAGTTATGGTGGAAGAAAAGATGTTTTCATCGTGTGATGTAGCTAGGGAGTCATTATCATTTCGTGAGACTCAATCGTTTTACTTCGAATAGTCATGAGGAAATGCAGTTTTAAATCCACTCTTGTTTCGGATTTTTCTTGCAATCTGTGTGACAGTGTATGAGTTCTGTCAATTTTAATGAAATCTTCCTTTGTTTGATTACTCCACATCATTGTATATTATTTTCAATTGAAAGGGATTTCAAATATTGGACACAAACATTGTACGACATCTTTTTTCCATGCACGCACAAAATACTGAAAAGCAACAACCACAGTATGTCAGACCCTTCTTATTATCAAACTCAGGTCAGTTTCTAACTCTATTTACAATGGTGTTCTAAAAATACATTTTGAATAACTGAATTTAACATTTTAAACCCAAATCAGATGTTTAATTCCAGATGTTAGGTATTTTTCGCTAAGTTTTGACGTCGAAATGCTTCTTGTTATTTCAGGAATCCGTTATAAGATAGATAAATATATAGGCAATTGTGAGACAGAACTTGTTGTGGTCGGAGATAACTTTGTTAAAGCAAAGAGTTTAAACAGTAATAACATTGCTATAATGTCTGTAACAGAATTCTTTCATCTAGCCAAAGCGTATATACAGTATGTTGGAAAAGTAAGTACCGAATAGTTTATAGTAAAATTAAATTATAATAAATAACTGAACATATAATATAATTGCCACAAACCCTTTCAAAATAAAATGGCTGCAAAAGATGAAACTAGAGATTAAATTAAATAGCTCACCGTTGATTTTGTATTGCTGCAAATGAGATAACTAGAGACCAAGTTACATAGCTCATAGTACGGCCGTCAAGATTAAAAAAACGTACCGCATATCGTTAGCTCTAAAAGGCCCGAAAGTACAAATGTAAAACAATTCAAACTAGAAAACTAGCAACCTGAATTATATCAGAAAATAAAAGAAAACAAATATGATGTACAACTACAAACGGCAACCACTGAATTAAAGGATCCTGGCTTGGAACAGACGAATACACAATGTGATATAGGCAAACCTGTTTGCTGACGCCGAACCTACCCACAATAATTTCATAAAACCTGAACATATAAAATTCCTTAGCATGCAATTTTTGTATTAACGATAATTGGAATATGAATAACTTACTATTTTAAATATATGTAGTCAATGGAAATATTAATTATTTTCCAAAGAATTATTTCATGGATTTTTGTATATCCATGTAGACATTTGTACAGAATAAGTCTGAAACAAAAGCATTTTATTTTTGTAGAGATTGACACGAGGTATTTTATGTGACGTATGGGTAGGGACGTACTTCGATGAGTCTGTGTCAAGAAACTTTACTGCAGAATGGTATTTTGCTGCTGTAAGATTTTTAAATAACATAGGAAAAAAATGCTCAAGTTTATTATCAAAGCTCTTTTTAGCTCACCTGGCCCGAAGGGCCAAGTGAGCTTTTCCCATCACTTTGCGTCCGTCGTCCGTTGTCCGTCGTCGTTAACTTTTACAAAAATCTTCTCCTCTGAAACTACTGGGCCAAATTAAACCAAACTTGGACACAATTATCATTGGGGTATCTAGTTTTAAAAATGTGTCCGGTGATCCGGCCAACCAACCAAGATGGCCGCCATGGCTAAAAATAGAACATAGGGGTAAAATGCAGTTTTTGGCTTATAACTCAAAAACCAAAGCATTTAGAGCAAATCTGACAATGGGGTAACATTGTTTATCAGGTCAAGATCTATCTGCCCTGAAATTTTCAGATGAATCGGACAACCCGTTGTTGAGTTGCTGCCCCTGAATTGGTAGTTTTAAGGAAATTTTGCTGTTTTTGGTTATTATCTTGAATATTATTATAGATAGAGATAAACTGTAAACAGCAATAATGTTCAGCAAAGTAAGATTTACAAATAAGTCAGCAAGATCAAAATGGTCAATTGACCCCTTTAGGAGTTATTGCCCTTTATAGTCAATTTTTAACCATTTTTCGTAAATCTTATTTTTGTTTTACAAAATCTTCTCCTCTGAAACTGATAAGCCAAATTAATCCAAACTTGGCCATAATCATCTTTGGGGTATCTAGTTTAAAAATGTGTCCCGTGACCCGGCCATCAAATCAAGATGGCCGCCACGGCTAAAAATAGAACAAAGGGGTAAAATGCAGTTTTTGGCTTATAACTAAAAAACCAAAGCATTTAGAGCAAATCTGACAATGGGGTAAAATTGTTTATCAGGTGAAGATCTATCAGCCCTGAAATTTTCAGATGAATCGGACAACCGGTTGTTGGGTTGCTGCCCCTGGATCGGTAATTTTAAGGAAATTTTGCTGTTTTTTTGTTATTATCTTGAATATTATTATAGATAGAGATAAACTGTAAACAGCAATAATGTGCAGCAAAGTAAGATTTTTTAAATAAGTCAACATGACCGAAATGGTCAATTGACCCCCTAAGGAGTAATTGTCCTTTATAGTAAATTTTTAACAATTTTCATAAAATTTGTAAATTTTTATTAACATTTTCCACTGAAACTACTGGGCCAAGTTCATTATAGATAGAGATAATTGTAAGCAGCATAAATGTTCAGTAAAGTAAGATGTACAAACACATTACCATCACCAAAACACAATTTTGTCATGGTTCCATCTGCTTCCTTTGTTTAATATTCACATAGACCAAGGTGAGCGACACAGGCTCTTTAGAGCCTCTAGTTTTATTAATAATTTGTGGTAGCAGTTTTGCCTCATTTAGGTCGAGTAGATTATTTATTTTGTTTACTAATAGATAAACTGGTACATTGAAAAACTACTTACGGACTTTCCGTTTTGAATTTTCCTCTGCGTTCGGTATTTTTGTTATTTCAATTATTATGGGTCTGATACGAAAGGCAAAAGTAGTATAACGCTGTTCAATAGTCTTAAATCGATTTAGCGAAAATAAATCCGCGTCACAAAACAAAATTGATGGAAACACACAAAAGAAAAACATCGAAACAGCATAAACTGAACTGCTACAAAAATAAATGCCAAGATACAGACCATTTGGTAACAACTGTCATATTCTTGACTTCCTACATTGCATATTAAGAAAACATGGTGGATTGAACCGGGTTTTATGGCTAGCCAAAGTGTCCGCATATATGGAAATGTTGAAAATACAGATAAAATGACTATATTGACGTGACATGAATACCGTACAAATCGATGCAAGAACACTCAGGACAGAGAAATAAATAAATACATGATATAATAGTACATAACAACATGTAAACCACAGAAAACAACGTAAACTATCCATTAATGACACAATAGAATTATGAACTATGCGAAACACGAATGTATCAACGCCAATAAATGTAACAGGTAAATGTCAAAAAAATAGAATATAGAAATGGAATAAAGTTTGTAATGGTGTTATTTTATGTATTTTCTTACCATTACAAGAATATGAATATATAATATTTGTATTTTCTAAACAAGTCGGCTCACTAAATGCAAACTGTGTTAAAACAAGTAAAAAATGTGCATATAGTTACTTTAAACTAAAAATCAAATAATTGAGATAACTGATTATAACTTTTACACACTAATAGATAATAAAAATAGAATTCAAACCACAAACAAAAGACATCACACAATATCCAATAGACCTTACAAAAAGAACATCTTAACCTAATACATGAATATTGGATGTATAAAAACAGAGAAGTCTAATATCAATGTGATTTCCCACTGGCTAAATCAGTAATATTCGGGTATATGTCACATTCGGTAATAAGCAGACCAGACGACGTAGATGGTAACCCACAATTTAAGACGTGGTAAAACATGTTGTTAGTTAGTTTAGACACAGACATATCGTATAGATCAACCAATTCGTGATGGTGTCCATACTATGACATTTTTAAACTTTCCTCCTATAATCTGTTAGAACGTAAGTACTAAACTCATGTATATGAAGTTCGAATAGTGCAAACATGCACAATCATAACGTATCAACTGAGATATGTAAACAGCATACAATGGAGCAATGGTATGTTACTGCTGGGGAATGGTAAATTTATTATTGGGTAGTGGAAATCGCTCCGTTGGTCATAAATTTTAATGTGAGGTCGTCCATCAGTATCAATCTTGAGGAAGAAATCAAAATGTGAGGCAGTCCTTCTAGTATCAGTAGCACACTTAATTTCAAGTTAAATGGGGTATATGTGATGTAAGTACTCACTGAAATATGGGTTATTCAGTAATAGGACATCCTCAATATATCTGAAAGTAAAATTAAAGAAATTCGCAAGGTGCTTTTTCTTTTTGTCTTTTAGACCATACAATCAGTGTTGTTCTTCACAAAATACAAAAAACAAAGAATGATTGTAACCCAAAACAAGACATTTATATCTGAAATTCCTATTGTTATAGATAAATCTCAATTCGAGTTGATCTTTCAGTTTAGCATGGGGAATAGCAGTGTAAAGCGTTGAATAAATCAAAGTTCTAATATTGCTTCAAAATTGCAGAGATTTTGATTTAAGATTATGCAGTAGCGTGTAGCTCTTTAGAATCTTTAACAATCCACATGTATGTGATTGACACCACAGGGTGAATATATCTTTTAACAATATTTCTGAAGGCCATCGTTTACTGTAGAAAATAGTAGTCTTGCCGACTTTAGAACATCTTCTCCAGCTATGTATCGTTCTTTATAAGGAGTTTTGAAACGTTTTGGTATCAGTATAATGACGGTAGATTTCCTTCGTTTTCTTTGCTGTTAATATCAAAAAGGACAGATGTCATCCGTTTCAAATGATGTTAAAGAATATGTCGGATTACTAGTTTTGCTATTTATTCCAAGCTCTTTTGTAGGACATTCTATATTAAGGATTTTACACAACAAGACATTATTAATGGACGCTTCATCTGTTGGAACTATGACATATTTGTCGTGCAAAGAGTATACAGCATTCAATAGTTTTGAATGGGTTGGAAACCCTTGTCTTCATAGTAAATAGTAGTTTCTGTATACATTTATGAATGCATGATCTAAATAGCTTTGATTCCTTCAGTAACCTGAAGTTCTTATTCAACTTGATTGGCTTGGGAGTCTATATTGAGGTCCATTGTCATGGTGTATAATTTCTGAGACCATGACTTCTATTTCGTCGAGCAGAAGTGTTAAATAATTGTAATGCATTAACAATACTACACCTGGAATCTTTGTCGAGTTTCTTTGACACAATATTGGAAGCAGTAAAATTAACATTCTCATGACTGTGTGTATTGTAATTTGTGGTGGTCATTTTACTTTGAAAGTAGGTATATCATAGGTTTTACAATTTGTGTGGTTACATTTGGAAATAGTGCAATAATGCAAGTTGTTTTTGAAATCTGAGATATCTGAATGTTTAACAGTACAGTCCCGAATTGATATTGATATATCATAATTTTTAGTGTGGTACGAATTTGATGAGCAAACCAAACGTTATTAATAAGTTTTCCAATCTTCTTTCTCCTGTGGTTAGAATTTTTAAAAAATGTGATGCAATTTGTTAATGTTTTATTACAGCAAGGTTGGACGGAAGCTGTTGGACTGATTTTGCAGACGGGATCTTTTATCAAGATGGATATTTTTGGGGTACTATGACATATTATATTGTAAAATTAAAACTTTATTTTTTATATGTACTACTACTTTAAATTAGTCGTTTGTTATAGATTTAATTGATAAACGAATGAAGCTCATCATCATAAGATTTATATCCATAAAGTATGAAGTTTGTAAAAAAAATTATAACATATTATACAATTGCATTAACATTTTCTGTGATATTCCATAACATATAACATTGGAAGACAACTTACCTTATTAATAATTAATAAGGATCTCTTAAAAATCATTAGTTGATGCATAGTAATAGACAGACGTGATGTGATGAGTTCAGTATTTTTGTGATTTACTTTTTGCATATTTTAGGGAGCCCGATATCCCATGTCATATCAGATACACAGAATGGACCCTATAGAACCATCTCTATCTTCATTTGACTTATACAATTGTTTTAAACCAGCCCAAAAAGCTCATGTAGTTGCACGTTTTAGTGGTAAGTATTCAACAGTAGACTATCATTATCTTGCATAGATATTTAATTATTAAAAGTAAAAATGAATCGTAAACGGATGGTAACGAAATGTTCATTAAACTTAATTTGCTTTCCATGTTTGATATATAATTTATCAAAATCAATTCTCTTCAATGGTAAGAAATGATTTTTATACCGTCCGCATTTGTCATAGATATTATTAAGGAACTATGCAAGTGGATTGGTCTCGTATGTCAATGTTTTGTAATGTATGCTTTTGGCTCCATAACCAAAATAATATATCTAAAATGCTTAAATAGCTTTTGAGCTCGACTGATCTGGTGTTTAAATATTTCCTGGTGTTCGAGTTTACCCTTATCATTGAAAGAAAAGATTGCAAACCTGAGGTCTTTTAATTTATTGTTATTTTAAACTACCCGTGAAGTAATTGAAATAAACTTATCATAGATACCAGGACTAAATTTAGTATATACGCCAGAAGCGCATTTCGTCTACAAAAGACTCATCAGTGACGCTCGAATCCAAAAAAGTTAAAAAGGCCAAGTAAAGTACGAAGTTGAAGAGCATTGAGACCCAAATTCCTAAAAGTTTTGCCAAATACAGCTAAGGTAATCTATGCCTGAGGTAGAAAAGCCTTAGTTTTTCAAAAAAATTCAAAAATTTGTAAACAGTAAATTTATAAATATTACCATATCAATGACAATTCATGCCAGCACAAAAAGTGCTGTCTACTGGGCTAGTGATACCCTCGGGGAAATGAATCTCCACCAGCAGTGGCATCGACCCAGTGGTTGTAAATAAACTCATCATAGATACCAGGACTAAATTGTCAAATACTCTTTTACAGTATCAGAGGAAAACTTATTTCACAGATAAGTCAGCTGTACCTTCAGGACATCCTACAAGCCAGGCTTACAGACTTAGCACAGATAGATTCTTCACGAATGACCAATATACTTGTAATAGAAGCTGTTTACTTTATAGAAGACTGTTTTTAACCGAATTTTCAAAGAAAATATCAGTTATTAATTTAGTGATGTACGACAGGGGGTCGATTGCACGAATTAATCGGCCGCCAAACAGTGTCCGTGCAATCACTTGAAAACGCTTTTGACGATATGTGGTTCGGTATGACTGATAAAGGTCAAGTTTGATTATCGTTGTTGATTTGTAGACCTTGAAATAGCGAAAATTGGTACTTAGATTGATTTTGGCCTGTCCATTTCTAAACCCTAAAAACATTCATTTATTTATATTTACTCTCATTGATCCTGTATAGGTTTGAGATTTGCAAACATCATTTTCTTGCAGTAAATCCGGATTGCCATCAATCATGCGCTTTTAATATAATGAAATTGTGTGCAACTGTCATGCATTTGAGAGGTTTAGGTAGCTATAAAACCAGGTAGAGTCAAGAAAAGGGCTGTACTAAGTCAGGAATTCCACATTTTTTATCAATTAGTTTGATGTGTTTCAATTTTTGATTTTGCCATTTAATTAGGGACTTTCCGTTTTGAATTTGCCTCGGAGTTCGGTATTTTTGTTATTTGTTATTTTTTTTATTATTAAGTACAATGGCGGATTTTTTACTTATATCTCGAATGCATTGCAATAAAAAAAATGTTTAACTGATGTTTGAAACACCCGTAAAACGTTGCTGTTTTCCCTTTTTATACAAATTTCTTACCAAGGTCTCCTTTATACTGGTGCTCATGTGATTCTGACAAAATTTATGCACATATTTGCTTATGTGTTTTTAGTACTACTCAGCTTATTGCATCATTGATTAAGTGATATGTGTACTTACAATTAGCAACGTGGTCTGTATCACAAGTGGAGTAAGATGTGCTTACCCTTCAGGATCATTACGGTTTTTTGGTTGGGTTTGTGTTTTAGGGATACTTTCCGTCCTCATTTCTGAAACTAGATATTTGAACTGATATTGGTGTACTACAGGTAATACTGTAGATTCATTTATTTTTATGGGTATCAATTTTCGTGGATTGCTGAAAACTTGTATATGCATGTGTATTTGACAATCTCTGTATACAGAGCCTATTGAAAATACGCTATTCGTTGAACATTTGAATTCGTGGTTCACCTGTACCCACGAAACCTACGAAAATTGGTATCCAACGAATAATAATGAATCCACAGTACAATATTTATCCTTGCTGTATTTATGCAAGGATGGTGGGATAGGTTTAGAGTAAACATACGGCGATGTGTTTTGTGAGAAGAAAAAAAACCACATATGTAAGCAGTATAGAAGTCATACGTGTGGGAACCGGATTTGAATATCAACATCAAACAGGAAAATCAACGATATAATCTATATAAAATACGAGAAACAAGAAATACTTATGAGAATCAGTGTATATCTACTTTAAATAACATATTATACATTGTTATGTTTCAGATGGAATATTATAATGGAAATGAATTTTACTTAAGTGCAACACTTCTTGACAAAGCACCGCTAAACAATCCTAGACTTATTCCTCCAGCTATATATCAGGTTCCACTTTTAGCGGCATTCGACTTTTTAAGAGTACAAATAGAAGGAAAATGGTCTCAAAATGTATCGACCAGTACAGGCGATGTAAGTTTTTATGAAATATTTGGAATGGTAATACGATTTGTATTCTGTGATGCTAAATTTGTTATTGAAAATGATATAGGAAGATGTGGTATGAGTGCCAATGAGACAACTCTCCATCCAAGTTACAATTTATGAAAGTAAACCATTATACGTCAAGGTACAGTCTTCATCACGGAGCCTTAAATAGATATAGGAAGATGTGGTATGAGTGCCAATGAGACAACTCTCCATCCAAGTAACAATTAATAAAGTAAACCTTTATAAGTCAATGTACGGCCTCCAACATCGTTCAGCGAGCTATAAAGGGCCCCAAAAATTACTATTAACCATTCAAATGGGAAAGCCAACGGTCTAATCTATATAAAAACGAGAAACGAGAAAAACGTATGAACTACTTTAACAGACGACAACTTCTGTACATCAGATTCCTGACTGAGGACATGTGAAAACATTTGCAGCGACATTAAACGTTTTAATGGTACCAAACCTTCTACCTTTTCTGAAACAATAGTTTAATATCACAACATAGAAAAACACACTATAAAATATCATTCAGATATTTTTTATTTGTCTCTTTCGTTTCGGTTCCCAGACTTTTCTTAGTCTGTGTCATCAATACCCTCTAAGATTTATTGTTTATTATCTGTAAAAGGAAAGTAATAAAGGACAAAAGGTCAAACATAATATGACATTAATTACTTTCTGTCCTGAAGTATATATTTGTTGATTGGTCATTCTTACTAATACAATACTTATTGTCCAGAGAAAATGATGAAACTGTTTTTTCTTTAATACAGCATGTAACATTTTCCGGGATGAACATTGTACAACTAAACTATCAAGCAGAGTTAACAACAACGACAGCGCCAACTACTCCTACTCTCCCGTACAATGTCCCAACCCTTCCACATCCCACAACACCTCACACGACAAAAGTCCACACCCACCGATACCGCCCTCGGTAACGACTAAAAGAACGACTATAACTCCTTCCATCCCTACTACTCCTCCGACTGTTTCGTCTACATTGACAACACAAATTACCTCTAGACGAAGTAAGTAAGAAACAATATCAATTTTTTGTAAAGATGAAGATGACTAAAATTTTATTTAATGGGAGAACGATGACTTGTAGAATAGAAATCATTTGATCGTGTCTACTTTGTTGTTAAAGTAATGGTCAGGAGCAAGAAGTCTTTAAACGTCTTAAGCGCAAAAAAATATTAATTTGCATTACAAAGTTTATATTTGACAAAAAACAATATTTTTAATATAGCTGATAATCTTAAAAAGAAAAAAACATGAGTTTTTGTTCTGTTTATAATGTTTTTTAATAAATTTTATATCATAATGCGTAATAAAGCAACATTTGGAAATGCTGATGAAGCAAAGAAAATGATAACGATTGGAATAATAGCATTTTAACTTTTAACCCGTAAAAATTACTCGATAAACAGGAAAATGCAATTGTAGTGTTCTTTTTTACAGCTGCAACCCCCAAACCATGTATGTGTCCAAAAATAACATGTCCACCTGCTCAGACACAAACACCTCTACCTCCGTCAACTTGTCCACCAACAGTACAAGAGCCATCAGCTAAACCTACTAAGCTGAAAACACAAATGCCAATAAAACAATCTACAGTTACATTAAAACAACCAACAAAAAGTAATCAGGACTGTTCAACTTTAATAAGACAGATGCAACTTGCGGCAGACAACGCAAAGAAGAGCACCACAGGAGTTAGTAAAGGTATAAATGCTTCAGTAGAAATGGCTTGTAACTTGACATAAAGGTACCAGTAAAACCTTATAAACTCATTTACAACCCGGGAGATAGTAAAGGTATAGTTGCTACAGTAGAAATTGCTTGTAACTTGACATAAAGGTACCAGTAAAACCTTATAAACTCCTTCACAACCCGGGAGATAGTAAAGGTATAGTTGCTACAGTAGAAATCGCTTGTAACTTGACATAAAGGTACCAGTAAAACCTTATAAACTCCTTTACAACCCGGGAGTAAGTAAAGGCACAGGTGCTTTAGTAGAAATTGCTTGTAACATGAATATAAAGGTACAGATAAAAAGTAATAAACTCATTTACACCCTTGGGGTTAAGGTATAAATGCTTCAGTCCTAAAAAAAATAATCTGATCCCCAATTTGTAGAAAAAATATTCTGGTTAAGCAGATGAGAAAATAATAATCTGAATGTAGATTTATTCCATATCTTTAAGCGGTAAATTAAAAAAAAATCGATTGATAGTGTCGTAAACAAATTTCATTTGTTCACGCTTTGTGCTAAAAAAAACAAGTTTACGATAATATATATAAAAATATAATAATGGTGAAGTGTGTTTAAAATATTGATGAGTCTTTTATAGACGAAACGGGTGTCTGGGGTACAAAATTTAAATCTTGGTATCTTTTATGAGTTTGCTTTCTGAAATACACATTGGTGTATATAATGATGACATTTATAAAAATCTGTGTAACGTTTGATGAACTTCTCTCTGAAATAAAGATTTCTTCTATGTAATTGCTTTACTTAAGGGCATACGATACAGTTTTGATTCTGTATTTACAAGTTGATGAAAATTTGCATATAGGCTATTTTTTACCTGATTAAATCAAATATGTAATAAAAATATACCTTCATGTGCTACTTTTTTGGTTAAATGAGGTCGAAATTTTGTTTATTTGCTCAAAATTCGGATTTGTAGCCGTATTTTCCTTTTAGAAAGAAAGACATAACTTTTTGTTTTAAAAGATAAACACAAATTGTTATTTGTTAAATAATTTGTAATTTCTGTATTTTATAAGTATTCTAAAAATTTATGCATTTTTTGTTCAGAAATAACTCATATTTATCAATGGTCATGAATTGAGAAAAAAACAGTAATTTTTGCTGTATATTTATCAAAATTAAAAAAATTGTACTATTTACAGTTTTATAAAATTTGGTCCACATAATCTCCCTGCAAAATGAAACAAAATGTCGGTTTAAAAAATGGGGGTCCATGCACTCGTTTTCGAATTAAATCAGTTTGAATGCTAAAAATCAGTCGGGAAATGCATCTTTTCCCGATATTAAGTTTTCAAGATAATGACTTAGTGAATATTGTAAGATGCTTTATTAATATATATGTATAAAGTATATTTCATTAATTAAGTAGGGTGGGTAAACTATTGTAAGCAGATATAGAATATTACAAGGCAATTGAACTATAGAATGAGTAATGTTTTTATGAACTCCTTAGTCATGATATTGATTGACGCTCGTTAAATATAAAAAAAAATGTAGGACTAATTTTAATAGACTTATGTATGCTTTACCAATAAGGGCTCTTTGATTTTTTTTTTATATGTTTTTTTAATGTATTTTAGGAGGAGCAGCAGGAATTGGTATAGCAATGTTGATTGCCGGGGCTGTAATGGGATTCATACTGACTAGGTTTTACCATGTAAAATGGCGTCGTAATAACCCGGGACTTATTAACGACATGGAAGATAACAACAGCTATTAGACTGGTACATGTTGTACATTGTGAAGTAATCTCATATGTCCCTAGTATGATATGTATTTGGTCCTGGTAATTCTCTAGGTTCTTCTTTGTTTGGCTAGAAAATAAATGTTGAATATCTACTTTTGTTTGTGGAATGAAGACTAACAAATGTTTCCAACTTTTTACCACAGTTCAATATTGACAATTTATCGTTTTAACAATAAAAGTACAAGGACAATAAATGGAAAAGACTAACACAAGATTTTAAGTATTGAAACAATGCCCCTTAACAAGTATTAAAGATTTAAGCAGATCTATGACATAATTATCTGCTTAGTGTTTTTCTTAGTTCTTAATTACCATCAGCAACAGCATTCAACCAATAGCTACTGCTGTTCATGTCTAGGTAAGCGTACAAGTATTATGAAACAAGTTTTGATTCTTATTCCGAAATCATGTTCTTTTTCAAACAGTATCATCTAAGTTAGTAGTCATTTTAGTTTGTAGGCTTACTGAGCTTGATTTTGTTTCTGACAAATGATCTATATACCAGGTATAACATATAAATGATGCTAGTTTGTTACAAATGATACAGCTAGATGTTCTCTTTATCTTTCGTGTACCAACAAAAAGCTTAAATACAAATTTTGGTCTTCCTTCTTGGTCTTTGTCCAATAAAGGCAACAGTACTGTTCAACTGCTGATCAAAGTCGTAAATCGATTAATCGAGAAGAGAAACCAGGTCACAAATCAAACCCGAGGAAAGCAATAACTTTAAGAGGAAAACAATGGTACATCAGAAACACTAGACTGCTACTAACACAAATGCAAACATACATAGATAAAACAACAGTAGTATACCGCTGTTCGAACGGACTACTAGAATTTGATATCAACTACTATATTCCTAACTTGTACAGGACATTTTAAGAAAAAATTGTGGATTTAACCTGGCTCCAAAATTAATATTGTTTGTAGAGTTAAAAAAAGAAAAAAGAAACGAAAAAATCCATAGATAAATACTGCACAGATCAAGAAACAAAAGAAAAAAGATGAAAACGTTTAGAGCACTTATGATCACCCCCGGTTTTTTTGTGGTGTTGTTCGGACTTTAGTTTTCTATGTTATGTTATGTTATGTGTACTGTTGTTTGTCTTGTGATCTCTTTCGTTATCCTCACTGCGTAGTCGATTTATTTTCGACGTATGGGTTTCCATTTCCCATTGGTAACTTTCACCTGTCTCTTTCAAGCACAAAAGTGGCAGTTTAAAGGGAAAGTTTTATCATTAAATATTAATAAGTAACAAAGTTGTATTTAACACATTTAAAAACGATTTATATTCTATCATCCATTTGCTCTTCGATATCTTCAAGAAGTTTGTCCAAACTGTCGGTTAAAGAATCGTGATATGTGACTGGTTTCTGAAGCTTTGTACGGTTTTCCTCCAATTTCCACATATCATCCTTAGTGTGTGTCTTCTTTTGCTTTGTGAGATATGGTTTATTTATATTCTTTTGTTCTTCATTTTCTAACTTTGCTAATAAAGTGTCAATTTCATCAAGTGCCTGAAATACAGCGTACCAAATGTTATTAATTCACGTTACTACACATAATTTTACACGCTATAAAAGATGCCCCATGATCAAGCTTCTTTGATTTAGGCTAGAATCTAAGGTATTGATGCTTATTTCGTTGTCCGTACAGTAAAACATAGATAACAATACACCGCGGATGGTTGTTTTTTGTTAATGATGTTTTCAACCAATTCGCGAAATTTTGTTTTGTACTTTATGTCGTAACCACAAATTTAATTTATTGTCCTCTTTTTCTAAAATGTTGTATTTGTCGTAAAAAGGTTTAAACTATAAGAACGATATTCGCTAACCACATTGGAGCAGCTTAGTTCGATTTGCATATAATTGCAACGAATGCATAGATTGAGGATATATCTGACCATAGAAGAATACACGAGCCAAAATAAACTTCATTTTTACATGAAAAATTACATTGGCTTTAAAGGGGCAATAGCTACGAGATATTTTAAAAATTCCGAAATATGATTTTTTTAGTGCAATCATTACTAAAGTGAAATAATGCACGAATACGCTTTCTATTTATATCTATATCTATGTTAATTTCGATTATATGACCATTGGATGTCATTGGATGTCAACTCAATAGTTAATTAGATGGCGTCAAGACTCAAATGCATAAAATGCATATACAATGAAACTGCATATTATCGAGCACATGCCCTTTCAATTGTTCGTTTAAGACTTGTTATAATTTGGATAAATGTTTTCAATGGTTATAAATCAAACATGAGAATTGAGTCCAATCGGTAAACATGAATTTGACATCTAGTGTCTCTTTAATATGATTATTTACTAAATTTAAAAGTTATTTTATTGAGGATTGAATTGGACATCCTACCTTATCTTGATTAGCTATTCTCACTCTTTCAGCTTTGTCAAATTCTTCTATTTTTTTTTGCTTGTGTAGAATATGTGGCAATTTCGAATTAAGCCTATTTCTTTCGTTTATTTCTTGATTATTCTTGAAATCTTCTGCAAAACAAACAAACACACGACAAATATTATCGCATTTATCTCCATTTTAATAAAATAATTCAAAATATCGAGTTTCGGCGAGATAAATTAAATTCTGTACCTAATGCAGTTTTCTTTGTTTCAAGCTTGTGTATTAAAAAAATATTTTCTGGTCATGCATACATAATTTGTTTTGTTCGTATTGCTTTTCTGTATTATCTTTCATCAGGATGATACTGAATATTTATGATATCAAAAGAAACAAGGGGCAGTGAATTCAATATACATTTATAACGAATTGCAAAAAGTGTCTCGTCAATATTGCTGACATCTAAGTGTTTGCTATGAGTTATAGATTCAGAGGCATTGATATAAGTCACAAAACCTACTGTTACTGCTACTGTTGTCTTACACATTGAAATAAATAAAGTCCCATGGTTTTTCTTGGTGGTTTGTCTTTTTTTACCTACCGATTTTATAGAAAGTTCCCGAAAATTTTAATCTGAATAAAACAAAACTCCGTTTCTTAATGATATGCTTTGAGCACAAATTTGTGCTTATATGAAACATTGCTCATTATGCTTTCCAGAAGAAAAATATGCAAATGATATAAAAACCAATCACAGATAGTGACTGAGCTATGTTTATCTAGTTTAGTTTAGTTTAAACATATTTTATTTGCTGAATTAAAGCAAAATGGATTAGACACAAGTAAATCATACTTATGAAGTCTTCTCCATAATACAATATAAAGTTACAATAATAGTATAATATAATGGACATGCATATAAAACAAACAGTTTATACAATATAATACTAGCTTTCATAGGTGAACAAAGAGGAGACAAAGTAAAAAAGGAAAAAGAAAGTTTGAAAAATCGTATACTTCTGTGACGATGACTTGTGGATTGATGGCAACGATGACGTCCTGTGTCAGCAATAATAACGCTCTATCAAGGCATAAGAAATCTGTTTGACCTTTTTATGTAATTCTGAACATGTTTGAAAATTTGAATATTTTGTTCGTTCGAAAGTTCCAAGTGTCCGCAAATTAATAGTTTTGTATCTAAAACAAAGTTTTCAGATAGCCAGTTAAGGTTATCGAATAAGTTTTTCCTACATAATGTGTATTTTGGGCAAACGAAAAAGTAATGGTAGACATCCTCAATATCGGACCCACAATGACAAGAGGGATCATTTATATTGTTAGCTCTAAATAGATCATTGTTTAAGGATGAAGCGGAACATCGCAATTGCGTTAAGATAATATTTAATTTCCTTGGGCCGTACAAATAAAACGTTTCAATTTTACATACTAGACTATCGTTTTTTAATTCTTTCTTGTTTATCTCTATGTCATGCTCCCTTCAATGCGCCCATGTAACATAATTCAGAACATTATAACCTTCTACCATACAAACAAACTATACCAAAAACAGAATAGCATAGAACAGCTACCTTTATGATCTTTTTTTATTGTCTGTGTTTTCATTTTTCTCGCTTTGTTAGTCTTTCCACAACTATTTCCTGCAAAAAAAATGCGAGTGAGAAAAAATTAAAAATGTCCTATAATAGAGAACTTCATTTCCCTCTTTAAATGTCTTACATGATTTATAAACTACGATAAGTTAATTGACCAAAAAAGTTTACAATACAAATCTTTTAATTATTTAAAGATCCTACAGTAACAGACACGCTTCCACGGTAAGCAAAAGCTTAAGCTTTTAAGTCAATGCAATGATACTTCCAGAAGTTTTTATTTTCATCGAAGAAACCAAACGTTTTTGTTATCCTATACCCTTGTTTCTGAGATAAACGATCCTATGGTTTTTGTTATCCTATATCCTTGTTTCTGAGATAAACGATCCTATGGTTTTTGTTATCCTATACCCTTGTTTCTGAGATAAACGATCCTATGGTTTTTGTTATCCTATACCCTTCCTTCTGAGATAAACGATTCTATGGTTTTTGTTATCCTATACCCTTGCTTCTGAGATAAACGATTCTATGACATCGTCTATGCCAATTTCTCATGTATCATCTGACGCTTTAGACTTTCATAAAATGTTTATTAGAAAAAATACTCTATTTTGTAGTCCTACCTTTGTTCCATGACATAAATGATTCTGTGGTATCTTCTATGCCAAAATCTTTGGGATCTTGTGGTGGAAATTTTTTACTCCACCAGTTCTTTTTCGTCACTAATTGTCCAGCTTCAACGCTGTCTCTGAGTAATTCGCCTAACGATCTCAGCTGTAATTCAAATGAAAATAACCGGTTATGAATTTAATGCGCTCCTATGGGTTTTCTGAATTCATCTCCATCGGGCACTCAAACCCAAACATTTAAAAAACAGTCATGCATAAACACTCAGAAACGCTATAGGAGCTATATATGAAAATAATAGTCTATGAATAGCATTATACAAATATGATTTCGTAAGTATTTTTTAAGAACTGTGTGTCAATTTTTCTTTTCAAGGTATTCCAATTATCTTTTAAAACGGAAACTTTATCAACAGAAACAGAACATTCAGAAATGAAAATGTTCTTGTCCTTTTATTAATGTATTCAACCTTCGCCGTGGAACACAAATTAACATAAAACCCAATGTGAAAAACTTATAAATAGCTAAAATCATCAGGTGGGAGCACAATCAAAACATCTATAATGATAAGACAGTAAAACAAATGCCATACTCCTGACTTAATTTAAATTATTACCGTTGAAACATTCATATGCTCCTTGTGTGTTTTGTTCTAAAATAATCCAGATAAACCCACTATAGGCGTTTGGCCATGGAAATGTTTCACGGAAAAAGGATATGTGTATCTTTTGCCTTTAAAATGCAATACGTTTTAAAATTGGTATGATGTGACATGTGTACAGGTCATTGCTATAAACTTATTACTTACTTAATTAGCTCTAGAACGATAAATACAATGACCATATGTCGTGAGACTGTCACATTTATTTGATTAGCCAGCGTGGTATGTTCATGATGTATACAAAACGTTAATCATCTAGAATATTATTGATTTTCCAGTAATCAAGCATTGAAAAAAACCCACCTTAAGACTGTTTTAGCCAGACATAAAATATACAATATTATTCTATTATAAAAGTGGTAGGGCCAATTTACTCTTATTTTATATCACACCAGGGACATTTTTAAAAAGTCTTTCGATCATAGCATGGGAGTGAAATGTCAATATAATACTTCAATGATCATACTATCAAAGCCCTATATGGGTACTTTGAGGTTCTAATATATATCTTTATTACCAAAGTCTATATAAACTATAGGTATACAATTATATCAACATCAATAATACATATAATACATACATAAACACAGACTATGTGACAGCAGGAGGTGTTGTAGTGATAAACAAACATTATCTTAACATTTCGGATCTAAGCTTAAAATATCTAAATATAAATTTACCTAAATTACATAATTCTTTTACATTATTTTACATTATTAGGACTCATCAGTTTAATAAATGTGTACATCGACGGTTTTTTCAAATACAATGGCTTAATATAAATTGTTCTAAAACCTTGAAAACGTGGAATTTGAGAATGAAATGAAACTCATCCTCTATATCATTTTTACAAAAAGTACATATTCTATTATTTCTTGTTACACCATAAAATCTTCCATTTTCTATAGCTAAGTTGTGGCTACTTAATCTTATTTTTGTTATACATTTTTTGTAAACATTTGGAATTGGTTTGCATAAATATAATTGCAGACAAAAATTATCTAACATATATTTATAATTAGAACATTTTGGAGAAATTTGCCACTGAGTATCAAGTTCTTGTTTTAGACAATCGTACAAACGTTGCTTTATGACAGCAAAATATAGATCAGGCAAGTCACAAATTAGGTTTTGGCTATACCATACATCACCTAAACAAATAAGAAAAAGTTCGTTCTCTATAAAATACAACCAGTTACACTTATTATTTGGGCATCTCTCTAATTCACAATATAAGTAGTTATAACAATTTTTCAATATACAATTTGAAGTATTTAGCAATTTAAACCAATATTTGAAAATCTTACATTTTCTTGCGAAAATTAGAGGCAATCTACCTAGTTCTTGATACATCATAACATTATTAGAAGACAACTTAACACCAAGTATATTTTTACAATAGTTCATGGGGACTCTCTCTATTGCCGGGGCTTTATGTGCACCCCATATTTCGCTTGCATAACTATAAAGAATTTATATAAGTATCAAACAGTGATAACAAAGTGACATAGTTTAAACACATACTTTTCACATTTCTTCTTAAAGCAAACATTGCTTTTCTACCTTGTTCTGACAATTTCTGTTGTAACATATTATATTTTCCATTAAAATTAAAAAGTACACCAAGGTAAGTAAAATTATCAACAACTTCAATTTCCTTATTATCATAATACTGGTATGGCTTATTTCAGATCACCTGAATTAAGATAGCTCAAAACCGAAGAGTGTCAGATAGATTTGAGCATATTTGAGTATGCCGCGATCCCAAAATTTCAAAGTTCAAAACCAGATTTATGTTGGAAGAAAAACTAAATATTGACTTTCGCATATAAATTAATTCATTTTGGCAATCTTCATCCTTCGATGCAAAATTTTCCCGAAAAAAGTGTAAAATTTATTATTTTGTTTGAAAATCCATTCAATTACAACATGCTGCGCTGGATATAATTTTGATTTTATTGAAATGTATAAAACTGTGAAACAATGTTGTAATTATACAATAAAGACTTTTAATTTTCAAGTTCACCAATAGGATTTGACAACTTTTTAAATGTTGACTTTGTGAGTGAAACAGATACAGGGTAAATTTGCCTTAACTTTGTAATTTCTATTTATACCAAGTATTTGGCGATCGTATGTTTTTATTTGTATTTGTGTCCCTTAACCATATACTCCATGATGAAACATTTTAAACTATACACATAAGCTTCAATAATTGTCTAACTTCATCGCCAATAAGCAAAACATCCTAGCTGTACTATGAATTTGAAACATACTTACACCACGGTGCCAAGTAATGGGAGGGTTCATCCCTCAAAAACATGTTTAACCCCGACACATTCCTTTTGTGTCTGTCCCAAGTCAGGCGCCTGTAGTTCAGTGGTTTTCATTGGTTCATGTCTTTTACTTTGTTTTTCGTTAAATGTTTTTTTTTTTCAATTGATTTTTTTTCAAATTTTTCATGTCAGAGCCTTTTAAAGCCCACTATAAAATATGGATTTCTCATTGTTGAAGGCAGTACTGTTGCATATAATTGCTAACATCAACTTCATTTGAACTTTGGTGAATATAGTTGTCTCATTGCCTTATTTGTATAATGAGTCTTGATAACTTTAAAACATCTTAATAATTACATCCTACTTGCGTGTGTAAAGCAAAATATTGTCCTATGAAATATTGTACCACAAGACTACAAGACAATATTTCATAACTATGTATCATGAAATATTGTCCTCGTCTATGACGAAATTAGACGACGATGTTATTCTTGGTTCGGTTTACATTCCACCTGAAAATACACGATACAGTTCCTCCGATTCTTTTCGGGAAATGAAAATGATATTTTGGAATATTCTTCTCGATATAAATATGTATGCTTAGCCGGTGATTTTAACAGCAGAACATCGATAGACTTAGATCATGTATCAAGTGAAGACAACGATTTTGATGATATTCTCATCGAATCATCCATTTTTGAAGAAAATAGTCTGCACATACCTGATAACCTCACATGTCCTACTACTAGGGAAAATATGGATAAAACAAAAAATAATTACGGTAATTTACTCCTAGATTTATGTAGATACACTGGTGTATATATTGTGAACGGAAGAATAGGTGATAACATTACCGGTAAACTAACAAGTAAAAATGCAGCTACTGTTGATTATTTTGTAGCAACCCCAGACCTCCTTAATATTATTTCAAACTCTGATGTGCTACATTTTAGTAATTTATTTTCTGACGCCCACTGTCCTTTGGACATTTCGATAAACATCAACACTACTACATGTACCTGTAATGCATGTAACCCAAGAACGGATATCCAACCAAAAAAAGAACAGATCAAGAAGTGGAATTTAGCTAAAGCGGATGAATTTAATGAATACTTGGATCTTGCAAAAATTGAAACTATGGGGATCTGAGAAAAATGATGTTATCGAACAAGTTCACCTGAAATTTCTAAAACATATATTGCACTTGAAAAAATCAACACCAAGCATAATTGTGTATGGTGAAACAGGCAGATACCCACTTGACATCAACATAAAATGCCGAACTATTTCTTTCTGGTGCAAACTATGTTCAGACGAAAACAAACTGTCTTCATTAATTTACAAGACTGCATATTACCAACATTGTGTGAAAAATCAAAGCATCAAATGGATCAAATATATTCAAAATATTCTTAACATGAGCGGGTTTTCAAATATTTTTCAACAACAAAATGGACATTTCTCAAAGTGGCTAAATCAGAGCATCAAAATGAGGCTAATCGACCAATACAAGCAGACGTGGTACTCTTCAGTACAAGACTCACCAAAATGCATTAACTATAGACTGTTTAAAAAAACATTGGAGTTTGAGAACTACTTGAATATTCTTGAAGATAAACATTTGTTTACATTATGTAAATTCAGAGCAGGTAACCATGCGTTACCTATAGAAAAGGGAAGATGGCAAAACATTGCCCGAAATGAAAGAACATGTTCGTTGTGTAGTTCCGGTGAGATAGGCGACGAATTTCATTATTTGTTTTGCTATTCGCATTTGAAGAACGAAAGACAATTATTTCTACAAATTAAGTTTTCAAATAATCCAAATATAATTTCATTTTGCTCATTATTTAATAGTAAAAAACAATCTGTCTTAAGGAAACTGTGTTTATTTATTAAGTGTATTAATAAAAAAGTTTGTCCCTCCATGTAAATGTAATCTCATAAGCATATTTGTATTTGTTTACCTTAACTATTGTGTCTTTATTTATATTGTATGTTTCTCTGTAAACTTGTATCTAGTTTTTAGAGAATAAAGTATCTATCTATCTATCTATCTATGGAAAAATGTCCAGAGAAGGACAACTTTGCATAGTGAAAATGAAATTGTGTCTGTATATAGACAATATTTCACAGATAAATGCTATGGAATTTTGTCTTGTTAAAGGGAGGTTATATTTTGTGTGAATTAAGACAATATTTCATAGATAAATACTACGAAATTGTGTCCTGTTAAAGGGAGGTTATATTTTGGTCATGTTTCGTGAGTATTGAGACAATATTTCATAGACAGATTGTCATGGAATTTTGTCTCATTAAGGGGAGGTTATCAACATATATTCATGTATATAGAATTTTTTTCTGCGACATGTGCCTGTGTATATATTTACAAAATAAACAATTGTCAGTACATTACTTATATTTGTACAGTATAGTGTATCAAAATGAAACCTACGTTAGACAAGTCTTTAATCTATAATATACTATTTGTAATGTTTCTATGCAAATTTGAAACTCACTATTAGTAATAAAATAAATTCTCTACTATACAAAACAATTTGAGTTATAAATCTAAAAATGTGCATGCTGCATGCTTGTGTACTATTTCTAATTGTGAAACAATTCGGTTAAAAAATATTTTCAAAGCCAGTATTTCATAGTGAAGTATTGTCATGAACAGAATTTCATAGTGAAATATTGTCCAGAAGGAGGTGACAAAATTTCATGGACAAGGACACTATTTCATAATATTATTTCAAACTCTGATGTGCTACATTTTAGTAATTTATTTTCTGACGCCCACTGTCCTTTGGACATTTCGATAAACATCAACACTACTACATGTACCTGTAATGCATGTAACCCTAGAACGGATATCCAACCAAAAAAAGAACAGATCAAGAAGTGGAATTTAGCTAAAGCGGATGAATTTAATGAATACTTGGATCTTGCAAAAATTGAAACTATTGATAATGCTTTGGATCTACTGACAAATGACCATTTTAACCTGAATAATATTAATGATACTGTAAAGAATATTGGTGATATATTTGTCTACGCCGCAAAACATACGTTTGGAACTTATAATCCAAAAAAACCTGATAAAAGAACCTACAATGCGCAAAAAGAGAAATCGAATAAACCATGGTTCGACAACGAGTGCAGGCAAAAAAGAAAAAACACGAGGCGCACCCAAAGGTTATACAGACTATGTAAATCCGAAGAAAATAAAAGAATTAAAAATCAAAGCGAAAAAGTATATAAAAAGACCTTAAACAAATGTATTCAAAAATATAGGATCGAAATGAGAAATAAAATGAAAAATATGAAAACAAAAAACCCAAAGGAATATTGGAAATTACTGAATGGTGAACATAAACAAAAACAAAAACAACCAAATATACCTATACAAATATTATATGACTTCTTTAAGGAATTAAACGAGACAACAAGCAACGATGAAAATGGAAACACACAACAAAATGAGCATGATGATACCAATGTACAAAAAGAGTCGAACGAAATTATTAATGGTGTAATTACAGCAGAAGAGATATTGAAATGTATAAAGAAGCTTAAAAACAATAAAGCTAGTGGCGATGACCTTATTATTAATGAATACATAAAATCAACAGCTAACAAAATGATAAATATATATGTGAAATCGTTTAATATAATTTTTAATACTGGAATTTTTAAATGTCCGGCAGACAATATTTCATGGAGGACAATATTTTATGTTACACGTGCACACAAATAACAAGGAAGTCAAATTTGCATTTTTGCAGAAATGTTTGCTTAAAATCAATATTATGTTTTTTTTAATTACCATTTAGAAAATAATAATAGAGTTGAGAATGTTAACAAGGAATATATATTAAAACGCAAAGAACCTGCCCAAAGAGCACAATTAAGACAAGATGATTCCTAACTAATGATGTTTTTTTTTACTATGGTTACAATAGCTTGTTCACTAAAAACAGACAAACTTACAATAAATATAGTTATTCAAAAAGGAATATTGATTCTAGTTTTGCTTTTTATCTATGGTTGACATTTTGGGTTTTTTTGAATTTCCACGATGCAATGTTCCATATCGTAAGGATGATAATAAATAAGTAATCGTTTTCCGTCACTTAGTTTGCCTGGTAGCCCAATGAATGGTCAACCGCGCCGTATCATGCCAGTTAACTATCAATGACAAGAGAGTTTATTAAATATAAACGACCAATAAGAAAATATAAGAAGAAACCAAGAGTCCAAAAAATAAAACAATGAACAGAAAATATCATAAACATAAGTTAAATAAAAAACAAAAAGGATACATTACTAAATATTGGCGATACATTACTAGAGGTTGGCGATACATCGTCAAAGATTGGCGATACATCGTCAAATATTGGATATACATTACTAAAGATTGGCGATACATTACTCAAGATTGGCGATACATTACTAAAGATTGACGATACATTACCAAAGATTGGCGATACATTACTGAAGATTGACGATACACCACCAAAGATTGGCGATACATTACTAAAGATTGACGATACAACACCAAATATTGGTGATTAATTGATAAAGATTTGCTATATATTACTAGAGATTGACGATACAACACCAAAGATTGGCGATTAATTACTAAAGATTAGCTATATTACTGAAGATTGACGATACATCACCAAAGATTGACGATACATTACTATAGATCTACGATACATTACTTAAAATTTACGATAAAAACACCATCAAACAGGTGATGAACTGAAATTATAAGAAATGCCTAGTCTACAAGTGATAGTCGCCGTGTTTCTCATTGTGTTTTATAAAAAAAATTTAAAAAATTTAATTGTAGTTTTACAATTTGTGAATTTTGATCCTATAAGTACAAACAGAAAGAACATATGGGGAATAACACCTGAGCATAGAATGTCAAAAAGACTGTAAACAGAGAGGTAAAATTGTTATTTCAAACAATTTAGTACCCCTCATCACCAATACTTTTAATAATTAAAATGATGCTTAAACTGAAGAAAGTTAATCCGTAACGTCTTTTAAATTATACCTTGGACTTTTGACTGTTTCACATTACTGATTATGTCCGACTTGAAATTGTGTTATCATATTTAAATATCAAAAGAGCAAAATAATGAACCCAAGATTTTATGCTCCAAAAAATAAAGATAGAGAAAATAAACTCAAGACGATAATCTAATATAGTAGATTATTAAAATCTCAAAATTACCTGGAATAAAGTTTCAGCATCCGAGTTTCCTCCATTTTCTGTATCTGTCTGTACACCTTGTTCTGATTCTCCCTCGGTTGGCACTGCCTGATCCTTCTGGAATGGAATCAATTAAATCTATAACCGTATGAGTAAAGATGCAAGTCTCTACAGAAAATAACATGATTAGATATGTACATACTTTGTTGATGAGGATATCGATTGTAAAAGCTTGTTGATTAATTGTAACGATAGCAATCAGTTTTCTTCATTAACTTTTCATTGATGAGATTGAATTCAAATCTTGTTTGAACAGATAAGTATAATTAGTGGAAATGTCTAGTTAAGACTTACTTACCGTTTTACATATAATGTGATTGAAAATTCGTTAGTCAAAATCAATTTTTATTGGTCTTTTTATTTCAAAATAATATCATACCTTGAAATAAACCCCTTTAATGTGCACACGAAAAAGACTTACATCAGTAAACCCCTTTATTTACAACCCCCTCCCCAAATAAAAGGAAAAGGAAGAGAAAACGAAAATGAGAATAAGTGTGAAAAGTTAATGTTGGCCGTTTCTTGCTTGTTTATCGATATTACCGGGTCCCCAAAGCTCCAAAGATGCATGTTGCAGTAAACCGTAAACCGTAAGTGCGAACCCATCTAAGGAACATCTAAGCTTAAAAGTAACTTACAAATTAATATTTTTCATGTCTGTCAGTATTGTAAATTACTACAGTCAAAGTAAACCTGCCAATCTAAATGTTTGGTAATCGGTCGGTTAATTCTATCTCAATAATCGCATGCCGTCAGTCCAGCAACAGACTAGAATCGAATCAAAACAGCAGAAGTAATTTGATACGTCTACAGTCGATTAATATATATGAAATCTTACCATAATGTTCAGAGAGTCACCAACCCGTTTGTGCAGATAGCAAGAAAACTTGTAACTACGTGGTCATTGTGACGTTAGATAGGCGTTGTTATTAATTGATTTGACGTTTTAGTTCTGTTACATAATGCACATTCATGACTTTACCTCAGTACTTGGATATAAGAAGATGGGATATGAGTGTTAATTAGACAACTCCATCTAAATTACATTGTGTTCGGGCATTTTTAAACCAAGTGTTTTATGCTTTGGCTCCTCAGAAAGAAAGAAAAAATCATCTGTTTTTGTTTTTGTTAGCGGTATTTGTGTTTGTAATTCAATCGGTTCCATATAAAACAACAATAATGATGACATCGCCAAAGCGGCATACTCTTATTTTCTGCAACAGTTATCGGGGAAAATTCGAAGTGTTTTGCAACTAAGAGGTCAATGGTGTCAAGTAGCGGAAAATCATATAAAATCTTTAAAACAATGAAGAATCTTAACTAGTTGTGACGAGTTTTTTTTTCTTTTTCTTTGTTGCCAGTTGTGGGTATCCTTACATCCCGTTTTGGTTATAGAATCCCATGGCTTTGGTTTGGCAAAGTATTGGTTTGTTACCGGTGATGTATTGTGTGTGATGTTGTAACAATATGTCTCGTTTGGTAAAGTATTGGTTTGTTACCGTTGATTTATTGTTCGTGATGTTGTAACAATATGTCTGGTTTGCCAACGTATTGGTTTGTTACCGGTTATGTATAGTGTGTGATGTTCAGTGTAACAATTTGTCTTACCGTATGTGTGTAATTTGCCTGATTTATTTGTATAGTATCTATATTGACTTAAAAAGCTCTGTTGACTTGATTTTGAACTGTTCTGTTAATGCGCCGGGTCTAACATAGAGGCAAAAGATACCAGAGGAACATTCAAACTCATAGAGACATATTGTATATATTATGCACAGGAAACCCAAATTTGGGTGATAAAAATAAAACTACACCATAGAGTTCCAAGACAATATATGAGAATATATCTCTGATAATATGCTTTCAGATAAGAAAAAGAAATAATTGGGTCACTGGACTCGTTTTTTATTGCTACATAATAAATAGGTAAATCCACAAAACATTGAATTACAAAAGTTACTTTGATCGAGTTATCTCCCCTTGTATCTGAGTTATCTAGCCTTTTAACCCCGCCACATTATTAATGTATGTGCCTTTCCCAAGTCAGGAGCCTGTAATTCAGTGGTTGTCGTTTGTTTATGTGTTACATATTTGTTTTTCATTCATTTTTTTTATATAAATAAGGCCGTTAGTTTTCTCGTTTGAATTGTTTTACATTGTCTTATCAGGGCCTTTTATGGCTGACTATGCGGTATGGGCTTTGCTCATTGTTGAAGGCCGTACGGTGACCTATAGTTGTTAATGTCTGTTTCATTTTGGTCTTTTGTGGATAGTTGTCTCATTGGCAATCATACCACATCTTCTTTTTTATATTATATGTCAAAATTTAAATAAAACATAAATAAAGCAAATATAATATGATTTTTCAAAAATACAGCAGTAAATATGATAAAACATATAATTTTCTATATTAAAATGAAAAGTCTTACGCATAAATTACATGCCAGTCTCATAATTTGCACATTTCATTAATGATCTAGACCGTTGGTTATTTGCTTTTTCAAGATCCAAGATGGAAGAAGACACCCTATCTACCTTAATACATCTTAATACAAAAAAAAATTAAGATAAAGTTGTTAGCAAACAGATTTAAATCATAGATATCAAAATGAAATAAACTTTTCGAGCACTTGAAAATTATGCCTGTCTGTTCGAATTTGAAAACTTTAGCCGTTGCATTGCGTTATTGCATACTAACTACAATTTGGTTTTAAGATAGAGTCACAACGGAAGCGGAAGTGCACTGAATAAAACTAGCCGAATGCCGAATGCTGAATTTGTTCATGGTTTGGGTTTTTGAAAAAGTTAAACGCTGCTGATCGAGCCATGTCGGGTTCTATTGAAATCCCTTTAAGGGATACAGACGAGGTATGTGCGTTTATGTTACAGCATGATCCAAAATCCACCGTTGACTTAGCCTAGGGGATTGAATCTTGATCCAAAATTTAACTTTTACCTGTTTACATGGGGGAATAACTTATATTAGCACGTTATTCTGTGGGAAAGCAAAAACCAATGATATAAATGATTTTAAGTTGAGTTTTAATAAGTCGATTTTGCATACTTGTTTCACCCGTTCACTTTAGTCGGAGATACATGTAACTGTGGACATTTTCAAATACACCTTATTGCTATTCCCGGATGACTGTAGAATTTGTACCGCCTGAACTTTTGACGTCATACAACAATCACTTTTCAAAGTACTTTGAATTATGACGTCAAAATTTTACTGGAACCAGTGCAATGTCCAGTAATGGCGGACACATAGCGATAAGGTGTATTGTCAGTGACCCATTGTTTCCTGCATTCTAACTTTTTTATTTTTAATTGGAAATCAAACAACGAAAGACTTCACAGCCTTGAGACTGAAGTATGCAAATTTGTATGCTTATTTCATCAATTAACCTTAGTAGCCAACCATGATAACAATTGGAACACACTTGGCCATTCAGCTTATTTGCTGGTCATTTGAAAATCTTTCAATGTGAAAGTTAAAATGTTATCGATGGGTCACTGCGAAATCTATCCAAATATGAGAAAATAAGAATGGCAAGTAAATGAAACTTACATAAATAAAGCGGTCTCACTAATTAGCGACAACAAGAATTTTAGCGACAACAAGCGTCAACAAGCGACAAGAAGCGACAACAAGAATTATTTTAGCGACAACAAGCGACAAGAAACTATTTAGCGACAAGAAAACATTTTTTTTTTAATTAAAATTAATTATTGCAATAAATATTAAAAGAATATGCAAAAGAAAATAATTTTAGCGACAAGAAAGTTAAAATTGATAGAAAAAAATGAAACATTATTTACATAATATTTTATCATCTATTATGAATAACAGCCAGTATTACGTTTAATTATTGTATTATGAGATTACTTTTCTTTGTGTTTTAGAGCATATTATTTATCTTATAATTTGTTTTTTAAAACTCTGTTCGTGCAATATATATTAAGCTCGCAAAATGAATTATTTGTGCATCATTGTCCTGAAAATATTGACACAAATTGTGAAATACAAAGAACTGAAATCAAACAGGAGGAAAAGAAAATTGAAATGTGAATGTTCACAATCTCTTTCTTCCTCACAAATGTTTCATTTCTTCGACGGTCTATCTATATATATATATATAATAAAACATTTTAATTAGACATATCTGCTCGTATATTTAAAAAAAAACATTAAATACAAATTTCTAATAATCTAATAAAAAAAAAATGTTTTCTTGTCGCTAAATAGTCTTCTTGTCGCTTGTTGTCGCTTCTTGTCGCTTGTTGACGCTTGTTGTCGCTTCTTGACGCTTGTTGTCGCTAATTAGTGAGACCCAAATAAAGGGATAAATAAAAAATGAACAAATTGAGGCCCAATTTGTATGGATCTAATGTTGTCAGTCAGCTCCCGAAGTAACAAAGCAGCCAATCCATTTTGGACAGGCAAATATCCACTTTTGTATATGGGACGAGCTCTGATGTCCCACGGCCTCAGCTTTTGGTAGAAAATCCTTTGGATTTTAGAGTAATCTGGTCTAGTTTAACATTTTTCCTCATACTATTACTATTTTAAAATTGTCTTTAATTATTGTGAGATCTTGGAAGACAAATTCTAGTCACTTTGGAACCTAGTTAAAATCGGTCCCTGGGGAAATCTTCACCTGCTTTAGTCATTTCATCACATGCATTGTAGTAAAATCACAGATTTTCATTCTATTCACCATCTCAGAAGCACAAAAATTCCAAAATTCATTTTGATCTCTACACTGAACACCTCACTGTGACTTTGAGATGAAGAACAGCAATAAAAGAGCTGTTCCATTCCTTTTTGTGGTTTTTTTTTTGTTAATTTGCTGTGCATGAACTGATTTTGTGTCATGGATGGATACCCCTATATCTTTTGTTTATTTCTACTACATATATTTTGTCAGAATTATATTTCAGTTGTTTAAAACATAAAAGGATTTTTGTTATTGTGATAACGATTTCATGCAACAATAAGTTGACCACTGATGGCATTAGACAGGTGACAGCTGAAAAGAGTTAAATTATATAGAGAAAATGTTTAGGACTGTCAGAAAGTTACCATTAGAGGCAGATGACCACTGAATCCAGGTGACTGTTAAAAATTTATTTCCAAACTGTCATGCCTGTTTCAGTATCCAAAATAAATTATTGATATTAAAAATCAAGAAAATAAAACTTGTATTAGCATGATTAGTAACACATAAAAATCAGTTGTGAATATCTTATAGAGCATAAGTGATAATATATTTTCTTAACAAGACTGATTTATTTATTTCAGGTGATAGAATTAGATTTAGATCAACTACCTGAAGGAGAAGAAGTCCTCAGTATTTTAAGACAGGAAGTTGCTCCATTACATCTCTGGGTTGTTTTAGCTGTAAGTCTTGGAGATTTAGTTACATATTCATCTGAGGAGTGTGTGTATAATCTCATAGCTATGCATTAATTGTAGATAGATTAGGGTATATAAAATACTTTTAAATCATAGAGAAAACATCCAGAATCCATATACATGCACAAATGTCACATGTTTTATGAATATAACATGTATGTATATAATGGTATATATACATGTATGTATTACAAAATGTAAATTATAAGGGTTATGGTTGGATGTGACACACAACTGTGTCATACAAAATATCAGAAAAACTACTATGTGACATGTGTTTTGCTGTTCTTACATTTTGTAATCTTAAAACATTGTAGTGATATCTTTAACTAATGCTTATCTACTGTGTTAAATTTGCAAAGAAAAGAAGACAAATAATTCCATTCTGTATTTGTTTTCCCCTGTTTGACACAATTATTATATAGTTATGTCCCTTGGAAATATTAATTATATATGAACAAAATTGCAATGTTTTTTGCTCTTAAGCCTTCATTTCTGTAAAAGATATTTTTAAAAAGTTTTAAAGAATAAAAAAAAATTAGTTATTGTCCTTAGACAGATAGCATACATTTATTCTTTTATTAATTTAGAAAAATATTTTATGTTATTTCAGTTGGAATACTATAAGCAAGGCTATGTGGAAGACTTTGTTAAGATTCTGGATGCTTCCCGTACAGATGCAGGACTGGACTATCCTAACTTTGAGAAGGACCAGATGCGAGCACTGGATACCTTGGCAGCTTACTATGTACAGAAAGCTCATAAGGAGAAAAATAAAGACAAGAAGAGGGACTTGTTTACACAGGCAACACTTCTATATACAACTGCTGACAAAATCATAATGTACGACCAGGTAAGATTGTAAACAGTATTTGACATAGGGTTTAATCTAACAATGTGAAATTGTTAACAGAGAAGATTTGAAACTGTGTCTCATGTTACAAAAAAGATAGCACACAATACATGTTGTTAAGACAAGAGATGACCCTTAATCCTTCGTATACAGTGCTTCAGTGATCGGGAAGGACGTGCGCCCTGTGCCTATAGCGCATATAGATCAGAAATGACGCATAGAGTGACCAATGTAAGCGCCAACGTGGCGCACAATATTTTTCACTTCATTTCAAACGTTTAGATATCGTCACATGGATTTCCGTGCCGCCATGTGTGTGTACACAACTGTGTAATGTTCCTCCAATAATAGAAGCACCTATATATTTTTGTGACGCCTTAGGTGTTTTCCTATGGTAATAACAGAACCATGCGGTATAAATGATTACCCAAAAAACGTAATTAACCATCATTCATGATATAATTTTTTATAAACAACTTTAAATTTGAAATTTGGCTAATACAGACGAGATTTGTTCTCTAATCATAATATTTAAGTTAGCTTAGCTTACTATTGTATCGATTTAAAAACCCCAAAGCCTTTTCATGAATACAGTTTTTTTGTCTCCATAAAAGGCACTTAACTGTCCTTGTCATTTTTTGGTCTTTGGCTCGTCATGCTCGTTTTGACATTTTGTAAACATGTCTTCAGGAATTGTTGTTTTGTTCTATCAATTAATGATTCTCTCTTCTGCTATTGTCATCGCGATGAAGTAATATTTAAACAAGAAGTGTAGAGGAAATACCAGAAACGTCCCTTTATACAGAACGTCTGGAATAAGTATGGTATCGACGAAGACCCAAATTTAATGTAAAAAAAAACATGAACATGAACAAGGCAACAGTACAAGTTTTAACATTGTGAACAAAGGTTATCATAAATATTGTCCGGTTTGGAAGAAGTATTGTATATTCATTGAAATTGATATTAATAAAATCACAGGAACAATATCCAAGACATTAATCAGAGTCATAAAGGTCCACCAACTCTTAGCTGAAATGTACTTTTTTTACTGTTGTCAATTCAAATGGCCCACTCATTTGACAACATGGCCCATCATTTTTATACGACCGCAAATTTTGAAAAAATTTTCGTCGTATATTGCTATCACGTTGGCGTCTGCGTCGTCGTCGTCGTCGTCGTCCGGCGTCCGAATACTTTTAGTTTTCGCACTCTAACTTTAGTAAAAGTGAATAGAAATCTATGAAATTTTAACACAAGGTTTATGACCATAAAAGGAAGGTTGGTATTGATTTTGGGAGTTTTGGTCCCAACATTTTAGGAATAAGGGGCCAAAAAGGGCCCAAATAAGCATTTTCTTGGTTTTCGCACCATAACTTTAGTTTAAGTTAATAGAAATCTATGAAATTTTGACACAAGGTTTATGACCACAAAAGAAAGATTGGGATTGATTTTGGGAGTTTTGGTTTCAATAGTTTAGGAATAAGGGGCCAATAAAGGGCCCAAATAAGCATTTTTCTTGGTTTTTGCACAATAACCTTAGGTTAAGTAAATGGAAATCTATGAAATTTAAACACAATGTTTATGACCACAAAAGGAAGGTTGGTATTTATTTTGGGAGTTTAGGACCCAACAGATTAGGAATTAGGGGCCAAAAAGGGACCCAAATAAGCATTTTTCTTGGTTTTCGCACTATAATGTTAGTATAAGTAAATACAAATCTATGAAATTTAAACACAAGGCTTATGACCATAAAAGGAAGGTTGGTATTGATTTTGGGAGTTTTGGTCCCAACAGTTTAGGAAAAAGGGGCCCAAAGGGTCCAAAATTAAACTTTGTTTGATTTCATCAAAATTGAATAATTGGGGTTCTTTGATATGCCGAATCTAACTGTATATGTAGATTCTCAACTTTTGGTCCCGTTTTCAAATTGGTCTACATTAAGGTCCAAAGGGTCCAAAATTAAACTTAGTTTGATTTTGACAAAAAATGAATCGGTTGGGTTCTTTGATATGTTGAATCTAAAAATGTACTTAGATTCTTGATTATTGAAGTTTTTTTGGTCCAGTTTTCAAATTGGTCTACATTAAGGTCCAAAGGGTCCAAAATTAAACTTTGTTTGATTTCATCAAAAATTGAATCCTTGGGGTTCTTTGATATGCCAAATCTAACTGTGTATGTAGATTCTTCATTTTTGGTCCTGTTTTCAAATTTCAAATTCTACATTAAAGTCCAAAGGGTCCAAAATTAAACTAAGTTTGATTTTAACAAAAATTGAATTCTTGGGCCTCTTTGATATGCTGAATCTAAACATGTACTTAGATTTTTGATTATGGGCCCAGTTTTCAAGTTGGTCCAAATCAGGATCTAAAATTATTATATTAAGTATTGTGCAATAGCAAGTCTTTTCAATTGCACAGTATTGTGCAATGGCAAGAAATATCTAATTGCACAATATTGTGAAATAGCAAATTTTTTTTTAATTAGAGTTATCTTTCTTTGTCCAGAATAGTAAGCAAGAAATATCCTATTTGTGCAATAGCAAGAATTTTTTTTAATTGGAGTTATCTTTCTTTGTCCAGAATCAACTTAAATCTTTGTTATATACAATATACAATGTACAGTACATTCCGTGACATGGTCTGAAAAATGTCGCAGGTTTTAAAAAGGCTCAGCATCAGCGACTTAAATGTCGATGATTGATTACCTGTTGTCAATCAAATCATCAGCTGATAATAGGTGCAATAAAATCAGCCAAGCGTGCATGGTCGGTTGCACATGCTACTTAATATTATGTAATTAGTTATGATAATGTAACAGGTAAAATCGATAATTACATAATAGACATTTAAAAAGCATGAACGGTTTTCAGATTGTTTCAGTTCTAATTATTTAATTTACCAATAAAAGAAATATGGTTTTTTTTCAGGTCTGTCTGAGGAAGAAACATTCTACACATTATTGTTCTCTTATTTATCTTCTCAGGTTTTTTTTACGATTCGAATATATATTAAAATATCTTTTCCTTTCCGTTCTTTTCTCATTACTTCTACATTTCGTCGGGAGTTATATGTTCTAGTAATTTCGTAGATTAGTTTTCTTTTAAAAAGACATGAGTTTCCTATCTTTATTCATATTTGAAAACGTCATGTGAGGGAGGGTAAGAAGGGGTCCTGATCCCAAATGCCGGGCTTAAAAAAACAAAATCCCGAAATCCCGGACTTAAAATCACGAAATCCCGAGGTCCCCTAATTCGAAAAAGAATATCCGGAACCCGAAAGTGTTACTCTTGAAATCCCAAGCTTAAAAACACCCGATCCTGTAGTCCCGATAAAGGTCCTATCCCCCCTCTTATATATTCTCAAAACGTGAAATATTACTGTAACAAGAAATACCCGAATGAAACAGCTGCTGAAACGTCTATTATTGAAAACTAGTTTTTCGTTTGTAAGATACGATGGTTATTTTTATTGTAATAAAATGTTTGGATTGGAAGAGAATTTGATCGAACATTTCAATGCATTGCTGGTGAAAGCGGGGTCAAGGTTGACACGATAATATCACGTGTGTACATGTGTTTAAAACTTTAGGGGTTTCCTGATCAATTTCATGGATAAAATCATCAATCGGAACTACTCGGCCGGCTTTCTGTTTGCACGAAGAAATAACTCTTCAATAATTATTGTACTGTATAGCGAGAGTAGTTACGATTGATAAAATTATAAAAGATATTATTAGCCTAGCATGTAACTATGTCCAGTGTGTATTCTTTGTAAAAAAAAACACAACGTCATATTCAACTGGCTTAAAATTCTATGATAAAAAAATCGAGATTTTTTTCTCAATAAAATAGTTTGCAGCAAAAAAAACTATTTACGAGATTTTTTCTAGGTAAAATAGAAGGCAGCAAATTTTCTCAATTATAATATAAAACTTACTGAATAGCGTAAATATGTTTTTACAAAAAAATTCGATATTTTCTTTTGTTCAAGAATATGTAGGATAAAAAAATCTATACGTTTTAGAAATCAGTCACAAACAGTAGAGGGTCACTACTTGATAAGGCAATGGGTATAATTAGTAAAACTCTTTGAAGCCCCCCTTTGAGTGTACAACAAATTAAAGATATCTTTTTGAATGATTTGTGTAGCCTTGAAAAAGACTGTTATGAAAAAGTTTCTGCTGCATCTCTCGTAGTTCTTGACTTGGTTTTCTTAGTGTGGTAGGAGGTGTTTGATCTTCTTGGTGAAACTGGGGTCATCTAACTTGGTTTTGAAGTAACTTATCGATTTACCATAAGACCTTTCAGGAAATATTTTGCGAGGTACATCGGCTGTTGCACGTCCTTCTAATGCTATTACTACTGGGACAACTTTATATAAATGGTCAATAAAGCGGTTGCAGTACTCAATAGTAAGATCTCTGGTCCAAAACTCTTGTAGAGCTGACTGAAGGTCATCTTTAGTTTTAAGGTTTTTTTTAGCAAGTCTGCGTTTCAGCATATTCCATACCATTTCAATTGGGTTGATATCGGGAGATATAATAGAATTTTATTTACTGGTGAAACATCAAAAACAAGACTAAATAAAACCATGAATGCTATAAAAAACTAACAAAAAAAAGGAAGAGCTTTAACCTATAAAATCTGACAAGTCGGCCTTACAAGATTAAAAAAATAATATAACTTACAAATATTTGGTTTACTGGTGAAACATAAAAAACAAGACTAAATAATACCATGAATGCTACAAAAAACTGAAGAAAAACGAACAGCTTTTACCTATAAAATCTGACAAGCCGGCCTTACAAGATTAAAAGAAAATAAATATTTAACAAATATTTTATTTACTGGTTAAACATCAAAAAGAAGACTAAAAAATACCAAGAATGCTACAAATAACTAAAGAAAAAAAGGGAGAGCTTTAACCTATAAAATCAGACAAGGTCACAAGATTAAAAAAAAGGAATTACACACATACAATGTTCATGTACCAATTCAAAACATATTCTTTTATATATAAAACCAAAATCCTTTAAAATGACAACTCGTTTTAGAACGAACAAGAGACATAAAATAAAAAAATACCATTATTTTTTTTTATTTACTGATTTCCTGAAAAAAAATTCTTTTCAATAGATATTAATCAAATTAATAGGAAGATGGTTATGAATATATATTACATTTAAAATTTAGTTTTATTAATATTTGAACAAATATTAGATTTAAAATTAATTCTTTAAGACACACCAGGTGAAGAATATAAAAAAAAATATATCTTTAATGTTTTATTCTGACAGACAAAATAACAGAAAAGCATAAAAAAAGTTGTATTGTTTCTTAATAATGCAAAGACAAACACATGTAAAATTTACCTGTACATCTAAATATTATGTAATCAAGACATGAAACCTTCTACCTGTTAAAAGATTTAAAACACCTGGATGATCACCTTTAATTATCCCAGCAGGTAGTCTGACCATCAGCAAGTGATTTATGACCCCCAATAAAAGCCCAGCATTTAATGCCAGGCATACAAGATGCTGATGATTTTTCAGACCATGTCACAGTGTGTACTGTATATACACTTTTTACTACCAACTGATAAATTTAAATAATCTTTACCATTCAGTGATAACAAGCAGTTTTTTTACATCTTAATATTTTATGATGTATTTAAATGAGTAGTTATTGTTGCAAACTCCATTAGAAATTTGAATTGATATCAGTTTTGAAAAAGGGAAACGGGGATGTGAAAAAAAAGGGGGGGGGGGTTAAATTTTTCTCATTTCAGATTTCATAAATAAAAAGAAAATTTCTTCAAACATTTTTTTGAGAGGATTAATATTCAACAGCATAGTGATTTGCTCAAAGGCAAAAAAAACCTTTTAAGTTCATTAGACCACATTCATTCTGTGTCAGAAACCTATGCTGTGTCAACTATTTAATTTTAGATTTAAAAAGTTTGAAGAAGAAATCTTTAATTGATTTGTAAAATCTTGGCATTTGTTTTGTGTAAAAAAAACCATGTAATGTCAAAAATTTGATCACAATCCAAATTCAGAGCTGTATCATGCTTGAATGTTTTGTCCATACTTGCCCCAACTGTTCAGGGTTCGACCTCTGCGGTCGTATAAAGCTGCGCCCTGCGGAGCACCTGGTTTAAAATGGCCCATTGAATTTATTTTTGGGGGGCCCTGGGCCCATTGAGAAAAAATCCTTCCAGATCACTGTGCTTAAATTATGTTTAGGGAAATGTATCACTTTACCTTTTTAATCTCAAATGGCATAAGATTCATATTTTGTAAAATGTAATTCCTATCTTTCAGTATTTACCACTCACCTCTTAATCCACACAGCACATTGCTGAACAAGAAAGAAAAGATTTTTGTATAATAAAATTGGTTTATAAAAAGAAATAAACAATGATATTCTTTATTTTTTGTAGAACCACTTGTTAGGCAGAGCCTATTTCTGTTTGTTAGAAGGAGACAAGATGGACCAGGCTGATGCCCAGTTTAATTTCGTGTTGGGACAGGTAATGAATTTATTGATAATGAATATGATAGCAAGTTTATATAATGTTTGGATTGGTAATGTTCTGTACTTCTTAAGAGTGTTTACTGTTGAAACTCACACAAACACATTTATATATATGTTGAAATACAAAATGGAACATAATCTTTTTTTTTCTCTTGAAAAAACCCAAGAAATGGCATACCTCTAACATTTTCTTACCTTTAGAAAAAACCCAAATAACTTACTTTTTCCATCAGATATATTGTTGTTGTTGAATGAACAAACTTTTAAACTAAAAATGTGTTTAGCTATGATTGACACAGAGTGATATTCCCTAAACAAATTTTTTTTTTTTATGTATTTTGATATTTAGGTATAGGAAGATGTGGTATGAGTGCCAATGAGACAACTCTCCATCCAAATAACAATTTATAAAAGTAAACCATTAGGCCCAAAAAAAAAATAGGTGTGTTTCCTGTTGCATGCCCCAAAAAATTAGGGTCGGTAGGTAGGTATTTTTTTTTTTTTTTTTTTTTTTTTTTTTTTTTTTTTTTACTGGCCTGCTTCGGTTGTTTTTTGTGTATTTTGTATTTTTATAATCAGTTTGTTATTCTTTCAGGTTATTTTCATCAGTTCATTGTATAAAGTATACAAGATATGAATAGTCCATGTTCAAAAGTTGCAGAAGACTTGGCCAGGACTTCCAGCTTATAAAATTTTCAAACTTTTCAGAACTGATATGCCATCTGTACGGGTCAGGCTATAGTCTTACACAGAAAGCCCATCAAAGTCTGTCTCAGCAAAGACCTGTTTTATAATCAGTTTCTTTCAGACAATTTAGTTCACAGAACTGATGCCAGCTTTTCTACAAATACCAAATATTAATAACATGATAGAGGGATGGGTGAAAATCTTTGAAATTTTGATTATATACTAGCTGTTTAAAAGAAAATCAATTACAAATTGAGTTTTGGGGCTATGGTTGAGCAAATATCAGATATTAAAATTAAATTTAATCCTAAATTGAACGTTTGGCTTCCCTCTTGTATTAGAAAAGACTGTCAGAAGTAAATGCCAAAACATTGTAAACTTGTTATACTGTCAATTTTATTCCTATGGTAGAATTAGAAAATGGGGCTATTATACTTTTTTTCTCGTTCCTGTGTGGACACTCATCGATTGTTATTGATAACACACTTTGACTGATGGCTATAGCAGAAGCCATGCCGTTGTTTGACTTCAATCTGTATCACACAAATGCTTACTGTATTAAAATTTTATTTGAAATCAAACGTTTAAAAGATGCCATTCAAAGGCTATACTAAACAAAAACCGTTTCCGGAAAAAAACGAAAAAAATCAGGATTTTTTTTTTTTTTTTTTTTTCCGGGAAAAAAAAGTTAGGGTCGGCGCCAAAAAATTAGGGTCGGTCGGGCGACCGGAAACACACCTATTTTTTTTTTTGGCCTTATAGGTCAAGGTACAACCTTCAGCACGGAGCATTGGCTCACACCGAACAACAAGCTTAAGCTATAAAAGGCCCCAAAATTACAAGTGCAAAATTAAACCATTCAATCGGGGAAAACCAACAGTATAATCTATATAAAAAAACAAGAAAGGAGAAACATGTATAAATTACATCTACATGCATAATGTAGGATTGTTGATATAATACATAATGTTTGATATGGACAATTTATTTTCAGGCTAACAACATCCCATCACTCCTAGGTAAAGCCTGCATTGCCTTTAATAAGAAGGATTATAGAGGAGCCCTAGCCTACTATAAGAAAGCCTTAAGAACAAATCCTAGTTGTCCTGCATCAGTCAGATTAGGAATGGGACATTGTTTTGTTAAACTTCAGAAAATAGAAAGAGCAAGGTAAAAAGATAAAGGGAATAATTTTGCAGAAATAATTATTGTGCTATTCAAAATAAAGATTAGAAGATGTGGTTTGATTACAAAAGAGACAATTACCAACCAGAGGTCAAATGACATGGATATAAGAAATTATTGGTCACCTTCAGCCTTGGGAAAAACTCTGCTCATTGTTTGCTATAAAAATTCTCAACATGAAAATCTATATTTTCATTTAGTGATTATTCAGCAAAATGAGTATAAGGCTAATATTTATTAAATGAGTGAGATGTAACCATATTGATGTTTAAAGTTTAGAAACAAGAAAAATTACACTCAATAAAATAACTTTATTTCACTTAATTCATTTCGATACATACAAAACCCATTACTTAACCAAGAAATCAATAAATGCCAAAACTCACTTTTCTATAATAGTTTTATTGACACACATTATACAAATGATACATTAATAAAATTAAAAAGACATGAGCTGGTAAATGTTTTACATAAAAGACTCGTATTGCAAAACATACATCATTCAAAATTCAACACTTTTAAGTCATAAGCTATGACAAGGTCTTTAGTTAAACAAAAATCAATGTGAAATTTTGATATATTTTGTTTCTTGTAACACAATTAAGTAACTGACAATTGTTTGGTATTTTCTTGGATAATACTGAATGCCTGATATCATTTTAATTGACAGAGTTACCTAGTCTTGACATGCTGATTTATATATACAACAACGAGTGTTTCTTAGCAATATAATTTGTTTTCTTCAATGTATGCAATAAATGTATGAATATTTATTCTACTTGTAGGTTAGCTTTTGAAAGAGCTCTACAGTTAGATCCATCATGTGTTGGTGCATTAGTAGGACTGGCTATTCTAGAACTGAATACTAAAACCCAGGATTCAATTAAGAATGGAGTGCAACTTCTGTCTAAAGCTTATACCATTGATTCTGCTAACCCTATGGTCCTAAATCATCTTGCAAACCATTTCTTTTATAAAAAGGTTTGTATGACATATCAATACTTCTGATGCGTTCACCCTCACTTTCCTTTTTGGCATCGATCATTAGATTGCACTTCTGATGTGAGGCCATTACTATTGTATAAATTATTTAGTAATTAAAACCAGTCGTAATAGTATCCCTTCTTTTAAACTACTTTTCCTGTGTTGGAAGGTGTCAGACCCATGAGGAAGAAACTACTTTGATTTACAGACTTTTAGGATGATTAAACTGGTTGGCAAAGATTGTTAAAACTTTTGGTTTTGACTTGATTTGTTATTGTAAAGTATTCAAAGAGCCTTGTTTCAGAAAAAAAACCAAGTGAACACCAAATTTGTTTTATTAATTGTTAAAATAATTTATCATTGTTGAAAATTTTTGGAATTTTTGATTATTCAGATCTTTTTTATTTCTTCCACTGCTATACACTATATAATAAATATGGGAATCAGTACTTTTTTTTAAATTCACATTAGAAATGCATTTTTTATCTGTTTAACAAAATACCCATAATCTTGCCTTAAACTTCTTGTAACTGCAAAAAAAAATGTAAAAAGAAATAAAAGTCAACCATGTCTTGTCACAATGGTGAAAATAATTTCCCAATTTTTTTTGCATTTGTATGCATTGAAGTTGATGAAATACTGAGGTAAAACTTTATGTTTTTTTTAAAGAATATTTGTCTCCCAAAAGTTTGGAATCAACTTACATTTCAATGGTAATTACTGTGGATTCCTCATTATTCGTTGGATACCAATTTTTGTGGATTTCGTTGGAACAGGTAAACCACGAAATTAAATGTTCAACGAATACCAAATTTTACATATGCATACTTCGGCAAAACCATATCCACGAACATGTAAGTTTTTGCCACTCCAGGAAAATTGGTACCCACGAAAAATAAATGAATCCACAGTAAACATTTCAAGAACAAACATTTGATATATACAAATAACATTAAGCAATAACTAAAAAGTACAACTTCATTCTAAAGACTAATTTTATTTTGATTTACAAAATACATTTCAGGATTATCAAAAAGTACAACATTTGGCTTTACATGCTTTCCATAATACAGAGAATGAAGGAATGAGAGCAGAGAGCTGTTATCAATTAGCTAGATCATTTCATGTACAGGTAAGTTTTCATTAAAGGCAAGATACCTAACATTGTATCCCTTCAACCGTTGAATATATGTACAAAAATGTATGTCAATTGCATAAAAATTTTAAAGCCAATTAAGAATTTCAGAATGTGCAACACACAGCTTATGAACAATATAACAAAAAAAAATACGATGAAATAAACGAAGCAGCAGAGTGAATTAATGAGTGTTTCATTTTGCCTCCAGTTTTGATCCTCTTGAGGTCTTTTAGGGAATGGGATGTGACATCTACACTCCAATGTCAAAATAGCAATAAATTAAAATTAACTAGGTGTTTTTCTGTTTCCGGCTACTTACAAGAGAGTGTTGAAGAGACAAAACTAGTGTAAATTTACTCCTTGGGAAATCTGTATGCCAGAATAAAAGAGGAATTACAGATATGTATGCTAATGCAGATGCAACAATGATGACTTTTTTGTATACTAGTATTTTAGACAGTAGAATTCTTACATTACAGTTTTATTTTCAGTCTATACAGTTTGCATTTTGATAGCATATTTTCCGTACAAACTTTAGTATTATGAATTTATACATTTAATTTTGACTGATATCTATACATTTCAGAATGACTTTGACCAAGCTTTCCAGTATTATTACCAATCTACCCAGTTTGCCCCTATCAATTTTGTGTTACCGTTCTTTGGTTTAGGACAGATGTATATTAACAGAGGAGACAATGAAAATGTAAGTTTTCTAAAGATTTTATGTTAAAGTTATCTTTGGACAGGGGATCCTTGTTATATTGGCTGTTGGACATTAAACAACTATTTTGAAAGTTGGAATTTTCAGTTTGTAAATAGACTGCTTAATGTTTCTATTCGATTAAATATAACCCATTGCTGTCAAAAATGAATATCTTGTCACATTGTTTCTTGTTTAATTGTTAATTGGGATTATATGGATAAATGTCAGGGATAAAAAAAACAGCACTAAGACCATATATTACTTTATAATTCTCAACCAATTTTCAATCAAGAATTGTATATCAAATCAGTTCTCTTATATCTTATCAATTTTCATAAATCATATTAGTTAAAAGTTGTACTGTTACACCAAAAACGTACATGATTATGACGTACAATTAGACTTGATTTAGTGAAAATAGTTTTATTTCTTAGGTGTACACATTTTTGGTGTTTTTTGGGATATGATTGCTTTCAAGCAATCTGTAGACTTATACGATTGGCTCAGGGCCATGCCCTCACGTCAACCGTTTTATTCTAAACATTAAGGAACATCTCAGAATCTTATGATTGTCTTGCTTTAAAAGGTAAAAATAAACAAAAGGATTGAACTTAAACAACTTTTCTAAAATGTTCTTCTCATTATCTTCATGTTTGATAATTCCCTTAACTTATATGTGTGTTTTTAACAACACTGAAAATCAGAATTAAACAGTATTTATATTAAGTATTTTTGTAAATTTAGAAACACGTCAGAGGGAATTCCCCAATTTTGATAAAATGCGAGAGTTCTCTGAATTCCGATAAATCTATTTCTGTCATACAAGAACTGAAGTGTAGATTTTCTTATATGTCACCGTTATGAAACTGATATTTGATATTGTACTCTCTTAAAGAAATGGAGAACCATCTAGGTTGTTTAATTAACATTTAATATACATTCTTGCTCCAAATTACAAGTCTAGGGTTTGTTTGTTGGTTTGAATAGGTAATTATGCACATGCATATAGTTTTCTTAGACTTCAAGGGTATCAGATTGAATGGTTGCTCTGGATTCCCAACTCCATTGATTTATTTGAAACTCATGGGTTCCTTTCTATGCCTGTCTGCTGTTGAGGGTTATTGTTGTTGCATAATTATGCAGTTAAGCTGCATTATGCAAGCACCCTAGATTTGTGTTCTACCCAATAAATGCTGAAATATGTGCCATTGTTATTATATAGCTGACTACTATGTTATACATAACTAATTGAACACTTTTTCAATATTTTTAATTCTTGATTACAAAAAAATATAACCAGAAAAACCTTAAATGATCGTCGAAGCACCCAAAATTTTAAAAGTTGCACATAGGAAGTAATTCTCATTAGGAATCCTTATGAAGTTTATTATCGTCTGTGATTTTGGCTAAGATGTCAAAGAACAATTGTATGAAATATTTAATCGCCGAAAATCTCTTAAAGACAAGTAGTTTAGATTTCCCAAATGGCAAAAGTTGTAGGAATATTGTTTTTCGCCGATACGTATAAAATACATCAGTAGTCTATTAATAAGTTATTAATAAATGTTAGTTGGCCGGCGGCAATTTTAAATTAGAAGAGAAAAATTTACGTACATTTGAAGTGAAATTTGGAGGATTCTGATGATAGAACGGTTATTGTTGTTAATCACGATATTCTTTTTATTTGAGAAGCCTGTTAATGAATTGTATATTCAGAATTGAATTTTATTCTTTTAAATTACTCCGTTTTCACATATAAAATGACCTTGTCAAGTGAGTAATGCACCAAGATACGATGTTTACACAAAGTTTATTAAAGAATGAAAAATATCTTGAAATCGACATTGATGGCATTTTTTCAGAAATGGGGACAACTTGTCCCGGAGACAATTTGGATGGTTTTAGAAGACAACATGGACCATCTGTCAGATTTACATAGGGTCACATAAAATGTTAGACAAACATGTCTAGCGGAGCCAAAAATCTTTCATTGGTGCATTGGGGGGTATTTTTAGGGGTCTAAAGAAGGGAGGGGTTTACTGTAGAACTGTTTTTTTTTAATTTTTTTTATTAAATTTTCAAAAGACTATTATTTGAAAACAGTTAGTGATAGACACACATGGTCTTCAGTAATGGGACAATATAACAAATCAAATGAAAAATAGGGGGGGTCCCTGAAGTCAATCCCCCTTCCCCATGTTTGAGAACTTGGACACAGTCGAGATCCCCACCCCCAAACCATATTTATTCATGTATGGGTCAATATAACTAATCAAATGAAGTATTCGTGGAGTTCCTTGGTTTATCCCATCCCCTTCTATTTGGGACCTTGGAAATGGTAGAGATCCCCACCCCTAAACCATATATATTCATGTATAGGACAATATAAAAAATCAAATGAAATATAGTAGTCCCTAGCTATATAGGGTCACCCCACCTCCTCCTGTGTGTGTTTGAGAACTTGTAAACGGTTGAGATACAAACTCTTTAACCATATCTATTCCTGTTTGTCATTTCAAAAAGATTTGAATACAATACAAGGTCAATCTCATAGGCGTCACATATGCATAACACTTTTAATACTAGACTTAACCGTCCAATGTGTACTAGACTTTGCCCAATGTCAGGCGACCATGTCATTTTATTCTAAACTTAGACATTATGGACTTGGTGAAGGTGGGCTCATTTACATTTACTGTGGGCAGGTAAGTCAGACCTCACCATTTGATCCCTGTAGTAGTAAACATTTGTCCGATTTGTGTCTCATAATTTTTGTACTTTAGAACACAAATTCAGTTTTCTTTCTAGGGAATCAATTCCATTCATACTACATGTATTACAAGCTCTTACTAATTCGACTTGTACTACTAACAGTCAACTAAAACCAACGTTAAATACCAACTAGAACTACCAACTGCAATCTTTGCAAACTTGTACCACTGCAAACTCACCATTAAAAATATACATTGATATATGCGTAACTTTTGAAACCCCTGATAACATATAAATTATTTGCCTTAACAATTAATGGATTAGATAAGCATAAATGTACGATATATGAATGTTTAAGGTTTGTTCTTTTAAATTTGAAAAAAAGATTGAAGCAACATAGCCACAGTTTTTCATAATTACGTTTGCCTTGCCAAAGTTGGTTTTTGGTTAACAGCCTTCAGCACTTTGATTTTAAATCATATGCATCATTTGAATTAAAATAAATGTAGTTCACATAGTAAAGGTGTAACCACAACACCCCTTCAGCCGAAATGGAGTCTTCCATATTATTGTTTGAGTTGTCTCCCTTCCATAAGTACACTGTAACTTCTGTCAAAATCAAAATATGATACACATCGAGAAAAATTAACTCGTTAGATGTCGATAAACATTGTATTACATTAAAAATGATCGCAATTTAAAAAAAAAGAGTGTGTACGGAAAGGAGTCATGCCCACTAACCAAAAGGAAATTAAATATTTAAAGAGTTAGAAATGGGGTTCCTCCTAGTATTTACATAGGAGAATAAGTTTAAGATACAAAGTGAAATACCTTTTCTCACTCTCAGTGACTGCTGTGGAAAGTAAACTTGGAATTGATAGTACAAAAATAAAACACAATAAGTACATTGTTCATACACTTGTATCCGGGATTGGCTATTTTTAAAGTTGAGTAACTATTCAGATTACGTAAATTACATTTCACATGTGCAGTTGAATTAGTTTTGAAAATAATACTATCCAGCTATACATGTGTCAATGAAAACATTGGCAATCGTTTCATACGTACTATTGAAGTCTGTTTTGTTTTTATGTTAGAAATGAAGAAATGCCTTTTTTTAGCATTTTGTATTGGATATAAATTACGAAGGAATAACCAGAAAATGAAAATTATACATGTCTATAAACAGATCTTATTTATATTTTCAGGCTTCACAATGTTTTGAGAAAGTACTAAAAGCTCAACCGGGAAATTATGAGACAATGAAAATCTTAGGTTCATTATATGCCAACTCATTTGATCTGACTAAAAGAGATACAGCTAAGGTAAGTCTTATTCATGATATAATATTTATACAGTTCATGTTTCATGTCATAGTATTCTCTTAATCATTTAAATTATGCAAGCTTTTGGATGCTGTAGTTAATAAATGGAAGTTTTTTTTTCAAAAAATAAATGAACTTGATTGAGATTGAGTTAATAAGGTTATAAAAAAATCAGTTGCCCTTTATAGAATTTTTCTTACAAGTCAATTTAAACTTTTTAAAATCTCACTATATCTGTTAGCAAAATATGTTTATTTCAGAAGAATGACATGTAACAATTTAAAGACTTTTGATAGGTTTTGCATTGAAATGTGTTCTTCATCAACTTTATATGGGCGATGTTTTCAGGTCTCTCTTGTATGCCACAGCTTTTACCATAACAATTTGATTCAGGCTTGATACCTTTTTGTGCTAAAAGTTTTTTTAAAGCTTTCTGTATGGAAAAAAAGCCATATTAAATATTCATCTCTTATTCAGTGCATATAATCATTTGGGCTTGACATAGGTTGTTCAAAAGAACAAGATATTGGTTACATTTGACATACTGTTTAAACATAGTTTTCATTGGATATGAGCTGTGAGGTTTGATTTGATTTCAAATTAGAAAGGCTACACTGTTTTTTAAATTACAAAATGTAGCATTAGAAGCATGGTGGATTTGATTTAACTTTTTTTACATATTTTTGTTTGATCAATTTCAGCACCATTTAAAGAAAGTATCAGAACAGTTCCCTGATGATGTGGAGGCTTGGATAGAACTGGCTCAAATTCTAGAACAGAATGATGTACAGGTATGGAAAAAATGCATGCACAATTTGTTTAGTCCTGTTACTGACAGGAAACAAAGCAAAGCAGGTGTTTGTTTATGTATGATACACATCATGTATAATCCATGTATTTACATTATTTTCGTGTACAACTTATAACTGATGATGATGATAAATCCACAATTGTGCATTAAAGAATTTGATATATTATACTTTGATACTGTCTATCTTGACATGATCTACTAATTTTACAAAAGTCCCCCAATAGTAGTAACAGGCTCTAGTAGACTGTTCATACAATGGAAGATTTTATGTAGTATAAGCACTAATTTAGAAAGGATAATTGGTATGAATTTAGTCTAAAATATGAAATGCAAGTTTTGTTAGAGCTTTTAAAAGGTATAGCCTTCTTTTTGCTCACAATGAAACATCTGCTATATAAATGAGAAGATGGGGTATGAGTTCTAGTGCCAATGAGACAACTCTCCATCCAAGTCACAATGTATAAAAAGTTAACAATTACAGGTCAAAATTTAGCCTTCAACACCTGAGCCTTGGCTATAAAAGACCCATAAATGACCAGCCTAAAACCTAAAACAATTCAAACAGGAAAACCATTAGTCTAATCTATATTAAAAAGAAAAAAAAAAGGGGGAGCATCTATGAAGCATTCTATCAAATGACAACCACTGAACAACAAACTTGTATATTATACCGTAATGTTAAATGCTAGCAGCCAATCATATCCAGTTTACCTGCTTAATCTTGATTTATTTTACTTAAAATGACACTATCACCAGAACATTACATTATAAAGACTGTCATTTCTATTCTACATGCATCTTTTATAAGCATGGTATTCCATTACCTGCCAGAAAATTTTAATTATTGACATTTATACACACACAAGTTGATATTTTTTTATTGACACTTGTTCTTTCAGGGAGCTTTATCAGCCTATGGAAAAGCCACTACTATACTGAAAGAGAAGATTGAGGCTGATGTACCTCCAGAAATACTTAACAATGTAGCAGCACTTCACTTCAGACTAGGAAACCTTCAAGAAGCTAAGGTCTGTTTTCATAGCAATATTTACCTTGAATATGTGATTATGTTTAGGCATACAAACCCTGAAAATTCATCAATATCATATTTGAACCTCTGCAAAATGATGAGTAACATATACAAACATTGTTATAAAAATAAAAATATCTATTAAACCAATTATGAAGATGCTATGCTATAAAAGAAATTTAAAACTGTTTACCACATCTAACTGACAGAGAGCAAGATTTCTTGTTTTAATTTAAAAAAAACAACAAAAAAACATCTGATCCAGTTCTTTTATTTTGAGGCAAGATATTCTATGATGTTTATAGGTGGGTTCATTATTATTCATTAAAAAAAACACCATGATTTTATGTATATAGATAGGTAAAAAAACAAATTCATATGTTCATCAAGTTACACATTTTCTTTAGGCTTTTAATGCAGAGTTTGGCAAAACCCTAAAATCAAATATCCATGAAAATTCAAGTTTTTCTCTATCTACAAAAAATGATACCAACAAAAATAAATTCACAGTAGATAGAAAATGCATTTCAAACTAAGGACTGTCATTAATAAATTTTCAATTATTATCAACAGAGATTTTATGAGTCGTCATTAGAAAGATCAAGAGGTGAAGCCCAGCATGATGAAACATACTACAGTGCCATCTCTGTGACAACGACCTATAACCTTGCTGTTTTGTATGAGGCTACACATGAGTATGATGATGCGGAAAGATTATACAAGAGTATTCTTAGAGAACATCCTAATTATGTAGACTGTAAGTAGAAACATTATACATGTTGTATCTAAAAATATCTATGTGTATCATTATAAAAATAAAGAGATGGGGTATGATTGAGACAACTCTCTGCAAGACACCAAAAGACACAGAAATTTACAACTATAGGGACCTTGCAGCCTTCAACAATAAACAAAGCAAAGGCTATAAAATGCCCCAAAATGGCAAATGTAAAACAATTCATTAGCCCAATTATTTTTTGTGCTGTTCAGTTTATCAAAGTTATAATTTTACGTAGTTAGGGTTTATAAAAGATTCCAACTAGAATATCTCTAAAAGGGACCTTGAAAAAACATCATATGATTAAGGAAAAAGACTGACTAGACTGACTAGCACAAACACATGAGAAGTTATTGCTGCTACAACAAGTGCTAATTAAATATCATGACATTAAGCATGTACAGCAATGTTGAAATGGTTGACAAATAGATGATATTTACATTGTTCCTAAAAATATTTGTTGAAGTGAACCGCCAGTGCTTTTTTTATATTAACATCAGTTGTAACTGGTACCACATGATATTGGATTTGTTATTTCAGGTTACCTACGTTTGGGGTGTATGGCCAGAGATAGAGGACAGATTTATGAAGCTTCTGATTGGTTTAAGAAGCTCTTCAGATAAATCAGGTATTAACTAGGAAAAATGTGACCGGGTTATAATAGCAATAATTTAAACTCACATTTTGAAATTTTTTATATGAATTAAAGAAGGATTTTTTCTCAATATAGCAAAAAATTAAAATCACATTTTAGTCTATAATCAGTAATCAAAGATTCTAATAATACTGAGAAGATTTTAGTGAGTGTTAAAATGATTTGTTAATTTTGAAAAAAAATATTATGTTGTGAGCTGTCTATCTTAATGTAAACATTTGATGTATTAATGTGTTTGAACTAGAAACTTAATAGTCAAATCCATTACTTAAAAAAAAAACTAATAAACTTATACCAGTAAATGTTTGTCCCCCCTGCCACAGAAGTCCTTGAAGTAAGACAAAAGCTAGCTGTTTCCAATGTTAGTGTTGGTGGAGCAAACAATGAGTAAAGTTTGTGATGTGACTACACAGGTCTGAAATATATTTTTGTTAACAGTTTACTATAAAATGTGAAATGAGGTATATTATTTACTTTAAAATGTATTGAATTGTTTTCATAGTGAGTAGACAATGTAGGATTTGGTTAGATACAGACTCAGTCACAAATATGCCATAAGAATCCTTGCATCAATATTTGATTTCGTTTACAGGATCATCCAGATGCTTGGTCTTTGATTGGCAATCTCCATTTAGCTAAGCAGGAGTGGGGACCAGGACAGAAGAAGTTTGAGAGAATCATTGGTCGACCACAAACCAAAGATGATGCATATTCATTAATTGCTTTGGGTAATGTTTGGTTACAGACACTGCATCAACCAATGAGAGACAAGGATAAGGTAATTTTACTTCAAATATTTAATCTTTACTTCAATGTGCATTACACATTACTCTGGACATATCTTTATTAGCTAAGAAACCAATGTTTCGGAGCATTTAAAACAAAATTTCCTTCTTTCAGCTTTGTTTGTTATTTAGAGATATTTTTATGCCCCTGTCGTTATATCCATGTCCATGTCCATATCAATGTCCCAAAGTTGTTTTTTTTACGCCCGTCGTCTTTTAGACGGGACGTATTATGGTATACCATTGTCCGTCCGTCCGTCGTCCACACTTCGGACAATAACTCAAAAACCCTTTCACCGATTTCCATGAAACTCAAGTGAATTGTTTATATCTATTGTCGTAAGCTCCCTTTCGTTTTTTTTTTTATTTCAGATTTTAAGTTTTGGATTTATGGGGCTTTATTCATAAAAAAGGGGGGATTTTCAACACTTCGGACAATAACTCAAAAAGGCTTTCACCAATGTCCATGAAACTTTGGTGAATTTTTATATCTATTGATGTAAGCTCCCTTTTAATTTTTATAAATTTCAGATTTTAAGTTTTGGATTTATGGGGTTTTATTCATAAAAAAAGGGGGATTTTTCAACACTTCGGACAATAACTCAAAAAGGCTTTCACCAATGTCCATGAAACTTTGGTGAATTGTTTATATCTATTGATGTAAGCTCCCTTTCAATTTTTATAAATTTCAGATTTTAAGTTTTGGATTTATGGGGCTTTATTCATAAAAAAAAGGGGGATTTTCAACACTTCGGACAATAACTCAAAAAGGCTTTCACCAATGTCCATGAAACTTTGGTGAATTGTTTATATCTATTGATGTAAGCTCCCTTTCAATTTTTATAAATTTCAGATTTTACCTTTTCTTAAGTAATGAATTTTTATACTTAAAAAAGGGGGATTTTATGAAACTTTGGTGAATATATTAATGTAATATCCCTTTTGATTTGTGTATATATTTCCAGTTGATCATATAAATTCATTTAAAGCATAAAAGACAAGTTAAAAGAGCTACGGGCGTATCATGCGCTAAAGCGCAGCCCTTTATTGTTCTCTAACTTTAGTTTTTCTCAACCAAATGCCATGAACTTATACACAATGCTAATTACCACAAAATACAGATCCAGATATGATATGCAAGCAAGGGCATCATCTGTGTCCAATGAACACATTCCCCATTTATTTGAAAAAAAATCATTCAAACAACAGAAGAATATTCAGAGTATACTTTTATAGTGTTTGAAATAATGGATAATTATATTCTGTTTTTTTAGAGATAAAAAATCCATTTAAATTGAAAGGAGTAGGTCCGGAGAGGGCAGATTTTGGCCTCAAATTTCAGGTTCATCCAACGAAAGATTTTGGACACTTTTTAAACACTTAAATGTCTATTTCAATTGATTCAATTAGTATATGTGAAAGATTTTAGCTGATTAAGTCAGGGCTATTCCAGAAAAAAATGTATGGGGGTGTTGGAAGGCAGTTTTTGTCAGCACCCGCCACCCAGGCAATTGTATTTGAGAATGAAGTGCATTATAGTGTGAAATGTTGCTCTGATACCCATCACCCATGTATTATTAATATAATGTGCCTTCCAACCCCCCCATATATTTTTTTCTGGAATAGCCCTCATTAAAAACCCTCCGAATCAAGCAAAAATATGAAAAATCTATCAAATATGCAAAAAATCGTCACTTTTCAGATGGTTTTTGTCAAAAATGAAAGTGGCCGCATCGGTGTTCATCCTCAACCTTTATATATGTCATGTATTATCATTAAATACAACTTACATTTCAATACATTTGTATTATGAATGAACACGCATGCGGCCACTTTCATTTGAGACAGAAACCATCTGAAAAGTGACGATTTTTTTGCATGTTTGATAGATTTTTCATATTTTTGCTTGATAGTACCCGATATATGTGCATTGTATTGTCAAAAACAGACCATATTTGTGTAGCAGAAGCATTCTACTTTCCAATAAATAGCTAAAGGATTACATTTTCACAATTTTGCAAAACTGCTATATTTTGGGGCCAAAATGGGGTCTTACTGAACCTACTCCTTTAGTATATATGTAATATAAGCAATTCTTAACAAATATCCATGTTTTTGTCATTTCTGGATTCCAATCTGAGTTATACTTTTACCTCAGTCAAGGAACAGCATCAATTATTTTACTGCTTTATAGCAGATAATTACATTTATATGTTCTGATATAAAGACTATACATAAATGCTTTTACAACACAGCTATCTAATAAAGTCCTGATGAAATGGATGTGAATAACTGTATATCAACAATCTACAAAACCCATACCGGATAGTCAGCTATCAAAGGGCTATGATGTGAAAAAAATTGTTTAACTACATAAAATTATTATATAAAGAGATGTAAGATTTCAATCTTTATTTAAAAATCTTCTACGTTTTCAGGAAAAAAGACATCAAGATCGTGCCCTGGCTATGTATAAACAAGTGTTGAGAAATGATGACAGAAATATCTGGGCTGCTAATGGGATTGGTATGTACAATCATCAGAAACAAAACTTATTTAAAGTCAAAATTTGATTTAATTTTAATAATCAAATGTAAGAAATATTATTTGTTTGATTCAGGTTAGATATGCAGTTTACATTAATAAAGAAATACTGGTACAAATATTTGTTAAAATTTATGATACAACTATTGGGGGGAATTGGAATTCATTTATTTTGGTGTATTTGGATACCTTTTATTTTGCTTTTATCATTACATAAATACAACCCCTAGATCATTTTTTATTTTGTTTCTTTTTCTGTTGTTTCATCCATCTCAAATTAAGTTTACGATTTTTGTTCAGCTTTTATCCACATTGTCGTAATGTTTTGGAATTTGTCTCCCAGAGAGACCTTCTCTGATATAAGCTATGTTGTTATGCAATTGTTATAAGTGACTTCATACAATGGTTTAAAATGGTTCTTAATAGAGCTACTCTACGGAATGTTTTGAGTTACTTCCCTTTTATTGAAATTAACATCTACCAATAACAAACAATAACAGTACCACTGGCGAAATTAATTTCTACCATGAATTATCTCCTAGAGATATAATGGAACCAGTAATTAGACTTGTCAAGGACAACTTTTTGTTGATGTTTTGTTGAACTGGTCTCTCTAAAATTTATATTATGTAGTAAAATAGTCACATACACAATTTCCACCAGGCAATCACATGATGGAATGTGAACAAAAAATTGTGAGAAATTTCAAACTTTAAACCTTTCTGTATGATTTGAATGCACTGAAAAAAATGTGATAGTGGTGCACAGTAAAGCAGTATGGAAAATGTTTATGTATATTTTTGCACCTGTCCCAAGTCAGGAGCTCCTGGCCTTTGTTAGTATAATATGATTTATTTTTTAATTTGGTTCATTTACATGTTTTGGAATTTAGTATGACATCCATTTACAATGAATTAGTACATATTTTTTTTTTAGGGGCCAGCTGAAGCATACCTTTGGTGCAGGATTTTCTTGTTGTGTTGAAGACCCTTTGGTGGCCTTCGGTTGTTTTCTGCTCTATGATTGGGTTGTTGTCCCATTACCATTTTATTGTCGAGCCTGCAACTTTTGTTGCAGAAAGCTCGACATAGGGATAGTGATCTGGCGGCGGCGGCGGTGTTAGCTAACTTCTTAAAAGCTTTATATTTTAGAAGGTGGAAGACCTGGATGCTTCATACTTTGTATATAGATGCCTCATGTTACGAAGTTTCCGCCAGTCACATGTCCAATGTCCTTGACCTCATTTTCATGGTTCAGTGACCACTTGCAAAAAAAAGTTCAGATTTTTTGTAATGTTGAATTCTCTCTTATTATAAGTATTAGGATATCTATATTTGATATGTGCGTACCTTGCAAGGTCCTCATGTCTGTCAGACAGTTTTCACTTGACCTCGACCTCATTTCATGGATCAGTGAACAAGGTTAAGTTTTGGTGGTCAAGTCCATATCTAAGATACTATAAGCAATAGGGCTTGTATATTCGGTGTATGGAAGGACTGTCAGGCGAACATGTCCAACTGGCAGGTGTCATCTGACCTTGACCTCATTTTCATGGTTTTTTCATACTATATGCAATAGGTCTACTATATTTGTTGTATGGAATGATTGTAAGGTGTACATGTCTAGCGGGCAGATGTCATGTGACCTTGACCTCATTTTCATGGTTCAGTGGTTATAGTTAAATTTCTGTGTTTTGGTCTGGTTTTTTTTATACTATATGCAATAGGTCTACTATATTTGTTGTATGGAATGATTGTAAGGTGTACATGTCTAGCGGGCAGATGTCATGTGACCTTGACCTCATTTTCATGGTTGAGTGGTCAAAGTTAAGTTTTTGAGTTTTTGTCTATTTATCTAATACTATTATGCCATAGGTCAACTATATTTGGTGTATGGAAATATTTTATGATCTTTATGTCACTAGCGCAGGTTTCTTTTGACCATGACCTCATTTTCACGGTTCATTGCACAGAGTTAATTTTTTGTGTTTTGGTCTATTTTTCTTAAACTATAAGTAATAGGTCAACTATATATGTTGTATAGAAGCATTGTTAGCTGTACATGTCTGCCTGGCATGGTTCATCTGACCTTGACCTCATTTTCATGGTTCATTGGTCTTTGTTTAGTTATCTTGGTTAATGTTAAGTTTATGTGACAGTTGTAATAAAGCTTTATACTTAGGACTATCAACATAATATCAATGATAAGTATAGAAGGCGAGACATTTCAGCGTGTGCACTCTTGTTGAAAACCATAATGAATATTTATTTTGCTATTTGTAAGTGAAATTGATTCTAACAGACACTCTGCTGTTTTATATGTAACTTCTTAAGTATAATTTTCCTGAATAGGATTAGATTTACACATTTTACTTTGTAATTTAAAACATACAGTTGCTTACATCTGCATTTGCCCATCATTTGCTCTAGTTGTCCCATCAGCAATCATACAACATCTCTTTTCTATATTTTTCTATTTTGTCAGGTTATGCTGAGACGATAATAATGATAATAATCTTGGATGTCTGAGATTTTCAATTTAAATAGATGGCTTTTTTTGGGTATATCTCAATGAGACAGAACAGGAATAACAAAACAACCATAGATATAAAGAGTGCGACTTTCAAAATACTTGTACTATAAGATGATTGATACTCATATAAACCATGTAAATATTTGACAACCAACTGACGTATAAATTTTTAATTTGGATCACCTGAAATTTTTTGTGTGGAATTATTTCTTTATAAATTTTTTTCCTTGTGAGTAATTTCTGTTTGATCAACAAATTTAACAGTTCTTCTTGATATTGAGTTATTCTTTTTTTTATTTATAGACTCATTATATTTTTTTTCAATTTCATGTAAAATAACCACCTGAAACAAGAAAAAATACCTATGTTAAACAGTAAAACAAGCCAATGATATCTTTCTAAGTTTTAATTTGTATTCATATTCAGACATAATCTATACAAACATAACGAAAACAATAACAAAACAATTACTATACATAGCACTGAAGTTCATAGTTCAAAGTTCACATGTTAACAAGAATGCTGCATGGCAAGTTTACGCTTCTTTCTGGCAATCTCTGTGAGTGTACGAGTGTTGTTGTTTCTGTTGCGTTTGTTGGCAAACCATTTCTTGACCTGTTCGACCTGAATGTTACCCTTGACTGCCAGCTGGTCGATGACGATGTTGTTAGGATATGGATGTTCTAGATGTTGGTCATACCAGTCTTCCATGTGACGTACTGCTTTCTTTGAGAGTAGTGGGCGTTGTTTGATGCAGTTGACGGATGATACTACTGGTTTCATGTGGGTGGATTCTTCAAGTAGTGACAGACTTCTCTCCACACGGTCCATGATCTGATGAAGTTGACTGTCGTAGTGGTTGTTGAGTGATTTCTTGTAGTGATCTGGGTAGTTGGTTGGCTGAACATGACGAAATCTTTCAGTCTCAACAATGGCTGCTTGGTAACGGTAGAAGTTAGACAGCTGTCTGATGTCCTCTGGGAAGCACCCTTGAAGTGAGTTGAATCTGAGTTGAAGATTCTGCTCTCTGATGAATACATCTTGATGTGGTTGAGTTGTCATGGTAGTGAGTAGGCATTCTGACAGAGAGTTGCTGGCCTTGCAGTCATTAGCTAGTACTGCCTGAAGGTCACTGAAGAATGGATTCCTGGCTAGTGGACTGTCTGGTGGTGGTGAGCCAAGGAGACCTGACAAAGAGTCGTTAAAACGACTGTCTCCTGCAGGACTGAAGTAGTGGCCTGGTGTCTGTATAGTCAGTGCTGGCTTTCCATTGGCCTTAATTGGTGTTTGGTATGATGATGAGTAGCTGATGGGTAGTCTGAGTATGTTGGACCATCTTGAGTATGTAGGACCATCTTGAGTAGTAGGACATCTTGAGTAGTAGTTTGGCTGTAGTCTAGGTACTGTTCTAGACTGCTGTTGGAGTCATCATCAACTGGTATATCATGGATAGTAGCAGCTATGACATCTGACAATGTAGTAGATGGTGTCATCTGGATAAAGCAGGAATCATTCATTGTGGATATTTTGGCAAGGTTTACTCGATTTGGCAATGAGTTGAAACTGCCATGTCAGGGGTTTTATTTGAGATTTTCAGATATTGGCTTGGGCCAACTCAACTAGACTCATTTTCTGATTGGCCTTTTTCTACCATGTGATAACTCTGATTAGAAAAATCATGATTTCATTGGTTAATAATCATGATATGTTTATTCAATCAGTATTAATGAATGGCTTCATTTATTGTTTGAATAAGATGAAAGGAAGGGTGAATTAGTAATCACTGAATATGATCATGATTAGCTTGGACAATCATTGTTACTCATTGGCTTCATCAAATCTTTGATTAATGTTTAGAGAAAGGTGACAGCTAATTAGATTATCTAATTAGTAACTAATCTGATATTAATTGCAGAAGATCTCATTAAAATGTTGCACTTTGATGTGAAAGTTAAAAATATTAAAAATATTTATGATTGAATTATTGAATATTTATTTTTTCTATTAATTTCAAAGTTTATAGTCAAGATTCTTAAAACTTTAGAATATGATTTCTGTTTTTTTAAGATAAAAAAACAAATGAGAGGGTATATTTTTTAATTGTAAAATTTTAATTTGATATCTTTATTTTTTTTAATTTTTTTTTTAGGATTTATATAAATATCCTGTAAATTTTTAAATTGTATGAAAATTAAAAAAGCAAAAAAGTAAAAACACATTAAAATTATGATGAAGTATTTCTCAAAGCATATTTGTTTTCTTTATTCAAAGTGAATAATAATAACAAAAAGAGGAGTATTCCAAAACTTATATCAATTTCCTATGTTTAACCTAGAATTGTTTTTCTTCATATGGCCATTTCTTATATAAAAGAACAAGAGGATAAACATTTGGTTTGAATTAAATTTTTACATAGATAAATATGTAATTTAATATGAAAAAAACCAACATATTCACTTGAAGAAATTATTAAAAAGTTGAGTACTGGACCGAGCTAATACACTCCTTTTCTTTTCTTTTATACATGTATTCACAAACAATTGTTGTCACACATGTATTGATTATATTTTACTCATTGATTAATGGTATATTTTAACTATTTTTTAAGTAGTTTGGAATAAGTTGATAAAAATTATATTTGTGTTTTAGTTTTTCTGCTGATAGATTTCTTTAAATCTATTTTTTTTACTATTTATATTGAAATTATCTAAAGTTTGGCAGCTTCAATTTATAAAATCATGGTACATGTGTATAAGGTTTACAATATAGTTGGTTAAGGAAATGGTTGTTAATTTAATTATTTATTGAGAATGGATTTGTCAATTTGTCCTGTTTTTGCTAACATCCGTTGATCCTTTGGTCTCATTGCAAATAAACCAACCTCACATTATTTTTTATTGATTTCAACTTTTGTTTTCTCAGATTAAGGAATTTAACAGTTACCCATTGATTTCCTAAAAAATATATACTGACCTCATCGAAAAGACCGTTATTTATAGATTATCGTTGATCATCTCAACGAGATTGATTTTCTCGCTTGAGCCGGGACATCGAAAGCGAGAAAGGCAATGGAGTTGAGATGACCAATGATAATCTGTTTATCGCTATTTTACATATGACGGCATTCACAATCTATGTCAATTTTGTTAGCAACGCCATGTGCTGTTAGTTTCTAGCGATAATTGTAAAATATTTGTGTGTACCATCTGTTTTGGATCATTATTAAAATAACTGAAGCTGTTTAGGAAACATAAAAAAAAACTAAAGGAAACATATGCTTCTTAAGGGGTATTTTTCTTGTATAGATATATAGAAGAAATATCTATACTATACTATATTTGATGTGCACAAGACTTGTTTTATTTTCGGTAAGCTTAATGCTAAGTCTTGAATTGATGGCCTTAGTGAGAAAAAAACATGATAATATTTATTAACAACAACAAAGGGATTTTTGGACTATATGTATATAATAACTTGATTCTGAAGTATATTATTTATATTTACTTTCTAATGTTATTTGGTATATCATTAAAATCTTTCTGACTTTTTTGTTTATTTTCTCTATCACAATAAGGTATACCACATCTTGTTGTAATTTTATAAGATTGTTTATTGAAGTTTTGCAGGTTAATAGATATTTGGAGTTTTTGCCATCAAATGGCTTTAATATCTTGTTGAAATGAATTTTTTATTGGTTTCATAATATTAAAAGAGAAAGTATTTTTTTTTAAATCAAACTTCAGAATGTAGATGCAATTACATTTGCTAATTATGGTGTAAGAAGATAATGAGCCAATCTAATTTTCTCAGTTTGTCTTTATTGCAAAAGTGTTTTTACAAGATCATTATTAGTCCGATTAATTATTTCATGATAAACAACAAAGTAGATATAAATTTTCTTAAATATTTTTTTAATAGAAAATTCTAGAATTTTTTTATCTAATTATCAGCTTTTGCTTTTGAAAAAAAGGTGATAAAATGTGTAAGAAAATTTAGATTGTATTTTCTTAAATCAGTTCAAATAAAATATATTCTTGTTTTTTCATTCATACTGTATCTTATCTACTATTTTAATTTACATTTTTGGTAGTACAGTATTGCATAAACTTTTATATCCAATTCATAAGATTGCAATCATCAGAAACAGAAAAGGGAAAACATCCCTGTCTGTTTTTTTAATCTGTATAAAAAAACAAATCTGTGAATACCAAGCATACTTTCTTTTTAATTTGTATAATTATTTCTGTGAGAACAATGAATACTGATACAATATAATTAAATGATATTAAAGTTATGAAAGTAAATGTAATTAAAATAAATTAAAGTTAGCATTTATGCTATTATTGAATTGAAATTCTGAAATTGTAGTCCAAATTGTTAAGAAAAATAAAAATAGATAATTAAAAGATGGAAAAAAATTTCATAGAAAATTAACTGAAATTCAAAAATGATTAGCGCTGTTTTTTTTATTTTATAAATAAGAATTAAAATTCTGCTGATTCACATGATCAGAACAATCCTATAAATAACAATTTAGTATCGGAAATTATATTGTTTTAAACATTAGTATTATAAATGTATATAATATAAGATTAGCTTGTATTTCAATATATTAAAACCAAATTTCAGAATATTTGATACAATCTTAATTGGCTGCATAATTGTGTACTTGAAACCTCAAAATCTATAAGGTCTGAAGTACACAAAATTTGACACTCCCAAAGATACAGTAATGATCAGTTTAAAACTTCTATTTGCACATCCTCTTTTTATAATTCAAGGAGTAATATATCATACAGATAATCATTCATAGAGAATTAAATACAAAAATATCTTTGATGTTTTTCAAATTTAATATAAAAAGTTTTAGATAAATATCTGACAAAATTTGATTTCATCTCATATAACATATAATTTTTGTGAAAATGTGGTTTACTGTTTCAGTCTAAAGTCAATATTTGATATTAAAATTGCCAGTCACTATACAATAATTTTTATCAAGTAGATAAATTGATAAGAAAACTGTCCTTTCCCAATTAGTAATAACTTTCTAACTACTTCAATAGATGAAGCTTATTGTTCCGAGATCTGTTCCGTTTGTTTGCAAACCACTTCCTAACTTGTTCGATAGTTAGTCCACAATCTAACGCTAACCGTACAGTCTGATCACGGGAAGGATAAGGGTTACTTAAGTTATCCTCATACCAGTTTTCTAATGTTTTTATTGCATGTTTTGGTAATAGTCTTGTTTTTCTAACTTCTCCACAAACCTGCCCATATTTGTCAGTAATGTCATCGTTAAGCGTGAACTGTAGAGCATTGATCCTCTCGTCCATTTCATGAACGAGTTGAAGTATTTGAACATCTGTTTCTTCACTGGATTCTACACTGCCTAATATTTGATCAGATTGCTGCCGTTGTTGTGCCTGTTTTTCGATCATTATAACCTTGTAATGATAATATTCCTGAAGCTGTGTTGCCTTATCACAGTTTCTACCTTGTAATTCTTTTAATCTTTTCTTTAATTTTCTTTCCTGTTTACGTACATGAAGTGTAAAACTAGATGTTCCTTTTCCTGTGCCATTTTGTTTTATTTTTCCGTATTGACTTGCCATTTTATGTTCATAACTACAGCCATTAGCTGTAGGTTTTGTACTTTTGTCCTGATGTGCTGAGTTTATAGGCTGAGGATAACTTGTTTGAGATTCATATTCATAGCGCTGTTCACGACCAGATGCAGAACCAGAAGTCCTTGATGACGGTATCATGTACCAGTGACTGTCTGTTTTCTGGTCACTCTGTGACCCAAAGTCAGTGTCATGTATATTCCTATATCCATTCTGAGTTAGTGGATATCTTGATTTGTGTTGATAGTAAGAACTGCTTGCCTGATGGTTGTTGTCACAAAGGTTTAGATATGGATTAAAGTTTGATGAATATGGATAAAAAACTAGATTCTGGTAATTGTTGATCATACATTTGTCCGTAAATGTCAGAAGCATAACGACGATAGCCAACATCCACGTACGAATTTGATCCATTTTGATCGGAATATGAGTTATGTCCAAATGGAATTATCCCATTATGGTATTCAGATGCACCATATCTGTCAGGTGGATTCATAGAATAATAATGCCATTTGTCATAAACATTATACAATGGTGAAGTTTGATGATAGTTGATGGAGCTAGTTTCCAAATCGTTTGAAGACCTTTTGAATGGTTGATATTTGAATGCGGATTCTTCGTAATCCATATTTGGAATAGTTTGAGTTTGTGTTGTATTATCTTTTATCACTGAATTATTTTTATAACCATAACGTTGATTTGTGTCTAAATGTTCTAACTGTTTTGGATGTAAAGCTACATGACAGTTAACATGCAAATCCAAAATGTTCATCTCTGTCGTGAGTTACCAACATACATGTGGAATGAATGCGTAGTCTTCTGTTACCCCACAGAATATATACGCATCATAAATCGGTAGAAAATTTTTGCATAATTGAAAAAAACTCATCAGGAATTGTAAATATTACTTTTATTGAATATTTGTTGGACATTTGTAATACATTCAATATCATATTTAAAAAATCAACACCCCTTCTATAATAATCTGTATTCTCTCGTTTTTGTTCCTTTTTGTCAAAAGTAAACACTCTTTCCTAGTTGTTAAAGTCATGTGACCAATCTTGTGAGCGTGAGAGTTAATTAGATTATTTGTGATCCGCTATTGTGTAATGGTATTGTCAGGTAAAGAATTAGATTCAGTATCGTTGGATGATTGAAGGTCCCTTTAACCAACCCGGCTCCTTCATTCTCTTTTGATCTTTTTGTGGCAAATTTTACTTTGAAGTGTCTTGTATTTAATGTTTTTATATGGGAATTGTTATATGAAGAATAATTAGTTATATATTTTCATATTTTTGAAATTTTGAAGTAGATTAATTGCTACTTTAATTTGTACAAAGTTAAATTTGATACCTTTAAGTATTTTAAAGTACTGATTAAAGACCTCATTTATCAATTTTTGAACTAAATACGAATAAAAGAGCTGCCATTTCTTATATTTTGTGATAATAAGTAGTGGGAATTTATTTAAAACAATTTTACAGACCACAAGTTAAATAATTGTAGTCCTCTTCAGTTCTTTTTGAAAATCCCATACAAGCGCTGTGTTTGCGAACTTAGAAATAAGAGCTATTTGTATCTGAATTTTAAAAATCAATCTTAATTTTGATATCTTGTAAGTTAATATGTCATTGTATTTCCCTTTTATTTTAAACATGTAAAATTTATTTGAATGTAAGATTTACAGATTATTGATGGTTTTTCAAATTAAAGTGTGTTCCTCGGCTACCATATCTTAGAAAGGTTGACATCCTTGAGATGACATGTAGGCAAGAAACATCATTGCGTTTGAAAACCATTGATGCTCTGTATATGGCTGTTTTCGTAGGCAAGGCCAATGACATAGGCTCTATACATCAAAGATTCCCTTTTGACTAAATCAATGAAAAACTCGTATCACTGGAGTAGCATGATTTGAAAAAATATTACAATAAAATTATCTAAGCAAAATTTGAGAAAATAGCGATAATTATAGATTATTGTTGGTCATCATAACAAGATTGGTTTTCTTGCTTTAGGCAATGAGCCGTTACGGCGAAAGTGAGAAAATGATTAATCTGTTAATCTCTATTTTACCTATGACAATGCTATTAATTTCACTGACAATTGCATGTGCACCTCACCCTTAGTTTCTAGCGTTAATTTTTCATATCACTCTACTGTACTGAGAAAGGAAATCATCAGTCAGTAAGATCAAAGGAAAATTTTGTAAAATTGCGATAAATACATATATTGTTCAAGTTATTACCAAATTATTCCTCAAATTCTGATGTCATTCTGAATTTTTTCATCTTTTTTTCAATTGTTTCAGACTTAGTTTGGTGATAATCAGGTTACTTTCTTTATGTATCAGGTAAACTTGATTCCCATAAAGTAATATGTTATAATATTCCCCTCCATTGCAGTTTTGAAGGTAGTTTATGTACAGTTGAATTTGAAAACAAACTTTCAGCTATTTAAAAGTAGAGAGATTTAGTTCTTCTGATTTGCATGCATTATTTTTTAGAATGCCCACAAAATATTTAACGACGGAAATTTAGGTCTTTTCCATGGAATTGAGAAGAAGAAAATTTCTAATGGTAAATGCTAGATTATAAATTTCAAATCATTTGTGATTATGAGTAGACCTTGAAATTTGTATCAGATCAAGGATTTGTATACAAATCCTTGATCAGATCTACTTAAGCCTTTACTATAAAAATAAGGAGACATGGTATAACAGCTATCCACCTAAGTTCAAATGAAGTTGATGTTAGCAATTACAGACAACTGTACAACCTTCGACAATGAGAAAAATTCCATACATTATAGTGGGGTGTGAAAGCCCCCCTTTCATGAAAAATATGAAACAATTCAATTGAAAAAAAACTAATTGCATAATTTGTGATAAAACAAATTACGAAAAACAAATATGACAGACATGAAGCAATGATAACCATTGAACAACAGGCTTCTGACATGGGGCAGGCACTTAAAGAATGTGACAGGGTTACACATGTTTGTGGGCGCTCAACCCTTAGCAGCTTTGATGATTTCACACCTTTAAAATATAATCAATACACTGTGGATTCTTTATAATTTTTTTTTATTTTGGGGTACTTGTGAACCTGGAATTTAAATGATCAGCAAGGTACACATTTGTAAATTCTTGAATTGAGACTTTTGTAAAACCACAAAATAAAATAACCACGAAAATACAATGTTCAGAAAATCTTAAAAAATTGGTACCCCCAGAAATGAATGAATCCATAGTACACATACAAGCTTTAGTGAAATAAGTGAACAGTGAAGCCAAGTGCATCTGATACAAGTCTTGTGCACAAAAAAAAAGATCACTTTTGGAAATTTAAATGAAATTTGTGATTGGTTTAGACTTTACTTTAACCATCAAGAGTTAATACTGCCTAGACCAGAGACAGGAAGATCATAGGCTCTCTTAGTCAATGGATTTTAATTATGTTTTTTAATTGATATGAAAATTTTGAATAAAAGAAAGAAAAAAAACTTCAAGATTAATTCTGCAAACTAATTACTGTAAACATTAACCTGACTAAGGGAGAAAAAATGTTACATCACGGATAGATAGTTAAGTGTGGGCTTACACTAAATACCACTAGCAGAGTTCATTATTCCTACGATAATACTGTATTGTATGCACTGAAAGTATACAATAATGCACAAACAGATTCTTTTGAATTGATCGGTGTAACTAAGGTCATATTTAATTCATAACTTAAAAAAGCCAAAATTCTGGTACAAAATATCTATAAATGGCAGATCGCTGTGAAAAGATTTGTAGTTATATGCTTGTGCTTTAAAGTTTTCCTATACAATTAAAGTTATACAAATATAAGAATCTCTTGTGTTTGACCTTTCTAATTTGGTGTTTAACATTAGAGAATAACGGAGGGAGATTCACAATACATAGTATCAATATATATTATAATTCCCTGATTAAAGGTCTTAAATAGTAAATATTACCACCTCTCGTCATTCTGTAGTCGGTACTTAACATACAATACAGCACTCTTAAATTATCTAAATATTCAGCTAATTGTCCTCTATTGCAGTCCTGTACCGGGTGACTCCCGGTTTACTTCAGTGCATATTAAGATTGAAGAACCCTTCAAAAGTATTTGTAAATGTTTACAAGGAAAGTTTCCATATAACACCTTTCAACCTATTTAAGGTAGAAATTAACGACAGAATATTCTTTTTTGAAGAATTAAATGGAAATGGGGACTTGACTTTATAGAATTTCACACTACAATCTTTTGGATATTGTTCTGAGGCGTTGTCCTACGTACTGTAACTGTTGTTGCTTTTTAATCTCCCGCTGTGAGGTAATCCAGTGCATATAAATATTTGAAAAAATTATTCCACACACAATTTTTCATTTTAATTTGCAATCGACAATAGAAATTTTGATTTTTGAAAAACATGAAAGAGTAATTTAAACACTAAAACCTATTTAGAAGTGAAAGATTTTCAATTTGAATGAAAAAAACGTAAAATTTCTTCAATGTCTTTGAAGCACATCTGATGTGAAAGAATACTGATGAGTTTTTTAATTTTGAAGGATGCTTGGTATTGACTTAGGGTAATTAGTTTTGGGGATATTGTTATAAAATGCAGTACTTTGAGGTGGAGGAGTAAACAGAGATGGAAATTCAAATATTCAGGTGTTAATTCTTTTAGCTGAATGCAAAATAGTTGATAGCAATTGAAGTTTTAATTTAATTATTTCAAGTGGAAATCTATTTCATTACGTATTTGAAGTTTTTAACAGAAATATGTTTTGTCAAATGGAATGAAACTTTAGCAAACAGCAGTAATTGTTTTCAAATATTGTTTAACGAAATGTAAATTATTTGCTTTTCATTAAGGAAGTCTATAGTTTTATGATGTCAAAATTACTTGACATAAAATATTGAACTATTTTATACTTTAAAAACAATTAAAATGTATGCAGAATTGCAAAAAAGTGAAATTAGCTGGGAAGTTAGTGAATAAAGACAGGTGTTTCTTTAGAAAGTCCTGTCATCCTACATCTTTCTAAATTAAGCTTTGATGATTTAGGTCATTAATACAGTTACTAAGGCAAAAATAAATCAATTAAAAACGTTTTTTTGGGAAATTCCAGGTTTAATATGATCTTTTGACTTGATCTTGGTAAAATTTTAATTTGATGGAGCAATTATATTTGAATAGATATTTGGTTATAAAAATGGAGAAAAATGATCAAATGAAATGAAGGGATATAATTCGGAATTTCTTCATTTGGTCATGTATGCTATTAGATAAGAAATTATGTAATTTTTGGAGAAAAGAAGAAATGCTAGTTTAGAAATTGTCATTTTCGGAAAAGATAAACATATATAGATTTGTATATCAAAAACCAGAATGCCAATTCTTATTTTTGCCATATTCTATTAGTCACAAGTTGACTTTATTAAAAACGTTGCAATAACTTCTGAATTTATAGCAGTCCGGATTCTACTTCGTCAAAATTATCTCCCCATTACGCTGTCAATTTAGCTCTTGAAACCCTATAAATTTTGGATGTATCAAATACTCTTGCTTTATACGTTTTCAAGACAAAATATTCAACTCAAACACGCCATAACATAAATAGGAACACTAACTATGTTTTTAGATTACTGACTCTTTGATATTTACATAATCTATCCTTTTTGTCATACATTGTCAGAACTCTTTGAATATAAAGAAACCCTGTTCATACGTACTCTACACATATTTCCCAGAATAGACTTGAGTGCAATTGATGCTGCTATAAAATCTTTTCTGTTATATTTGGATGAAAATCTCCAATTTGGTTTGCTGAAATATTATTTAATCTTTTTACTATATGTCTCGTTCACACGTACGTTTTAATTAGAATTGAATTTGAATCTGATGCAAATCGAAAATTCGCTTATCGTGTTCACAAGACTTCTTTTTTTTAATTTGAATCTAAATCGAATTGGCTAATTTGCTTATCCAGAAATGCATTTTTTGTTACTACGATTTTTTAATTTGCCTTAATTCAAATTAAACTATGGTGTGGACACTTTCTTAATTAAATATTGTAGTTCAAATTACATTATAATTAATTAATTGGTATTGCTAATAAAAAGTTAACGTCGTTAGGACAGTGAGCAAATTTGACGCGCATTGCAATTGTTTTTGTTTTAGAATCAGTTAATGCGAATCGAATTAGAATCACGTGTGAACGCAGCTTTATATTCAAGTTACGGTACTGAGGTAAAAATATTCCAAATATTTCAGAGATAATTATTGCTTTCATAAAATGTTTTTTAACAGTACAATCTTTAATGAATTTTTAGTACACCTGTCGAAAGGCACAGTGCATCAGTTCTCTTATTCGCCAGATATTGGGCTGAACTGTAATTTGAAGGAGAAAAAAATAGTTGTTGCCATTTTGCAAGTAGTAAAAGGTCAAAGTTAGATCTATCAAAATGCAGACTTATTATGAATTTATAAATTAACAAAATATCCTTTATCTTTTAGGATGTGTACTGGCTCATAAAGGTTGTATCAATGAAGCAAGAGATATATTTGCCCAAGTAAGGGAGGCAACTGCTGATTTTTGTGACGTATGGCTAAATATAGCACATATCTATGTAGAACAGAAACAATATGTGGCTGCCGTTCAGATGGTAAGAATAAGACGGGTTTCTATTTGTTAAATAAAGCAAAAAAATCACTAATTTTGTGAGAGAAAAAAAAAACTTAAAATTTCTGTATTTTCAATTGGATGCTTTTTTTGACAATTTTTATTTTAATTTTATTTCATAATGCTGAAGGTTGAATTTACACTTCCTGTAGATATTGTGGTTCTTGTCAACTTGGAAATAGAACATAATTTGGAATCTAAAATCAGCAAAGAAAGACAGATTTTTACAACCAACAATAAGAAAATAGGCTAACATTTAAAAAAAAAGGAGACAGAACACTTTAAAATGAGTAAATTGATCCTCATTAAAAATTTAAGGGGCAAATCCAAGAGACCTGGAAGGTTTAAGCAGTTCCTGTACAACACATAGGCTATTTATTATTAGTATGAAAACAATGAATTTCTATACAAATAAACACATTTGGTCTTTAATTTCATTACTGGAATGTTGACCATGTAAGCCTAGAAAAAGAAGTTTATTCAAAGAAGAAATGCCTTTTAGGTGAAAATATATACATAACAAATATTATTTTGTCTTTTCAGTACGAGAACTGTTTGAAGAAGTTTTTCAAGTACAATAATGTTGAAGTGATGGTGTATTTAGCTCGGGCGTACTTTAAATGTGGTCGATTGAAGGAGTGCAAGAACATTCTATTAAAGGTATGGCAAAGAGGTTTCTATAAAAGAGACTTTTAGTCTATTAAAGGGCATCTACCAAATGTCTGAACAAAATCTGAGGTTTTCAGAAAGATATTACAATGGAACTACATCAATATGTAATGAACCTTCAGAATGCATCTTATTTATATTTATTTGAATTATGTTTTAGTGTACCTGTAGTTAAAAATGATAAAATATAAGGTAAATACATATTATAAATAAACACCTGGGAGAACTTCATTAAACAGCATCAACCTGGCAATAAAGACTAAACATTAATTTCTTGTTTTTTGGGGGGGAAAGACGGCTTCAAGCCGTCAATTCCCTAATGGGGTTGGCCAGAGTATCATTCCCTCACGTCAATCATTTTGTTTTGATAGTTTGGAAACCCCCTCAAAACGTCATACTGAAATTGATGACAAGGAGAACAGATTGACTTTGAATACATTTTTTACACATTTCCCTTCCGTATCTCGTGAAATTATCGTATAATGAGCTTTCCTTTACACTATATACGTTTCTTTTACAGTCCGGAAAAATCAGTATTACGAAATATTCTAAATATATCTAACCTAGTGACGTCATTGTTGGAATTCCGACCTACACAGGGATATCCTTTATTCATTATAAAAATCATTCACAGTATTTGTATACTAATATTTGTTAAATGTAAACCTAATGATGTTTGCTGTAGTGTAGATGATTCACACAACCAACATGCAATGCTTTAATCTGAGGCTATAATCAGATAATTTGTAGGTCAACTTCCGCGGTAAACAATGTCAATGGGGATACATGAGATAGGGGAGAGAAACGGCAGTTTTCATTGTTTCTGTAAAGTTCTGTTTTTAGAATCTTCCTCCAATTCAGGAGCACCTCAATTGATGAGTAATTATACACTAAAATCAAAGTAAATGTTTCTGAACACTTAAAATGTGACATTTAGTATATGATAAGTAGTCTTCTATATAAAAAATTTTTTGTGTACCAACATAATTATTGAAATGGTAAAAAAAAAATAAAAAAAAAAAAAATGTTGCTTTTTCCTATTGAGATTGGGGAGAGCAACTGCAGTTTTCATTCTTTCTGTAAAGTTATGTTTTTAGAATCTTTCTCCAATTAAGGGGCACCTCAATTGATGAGTAATTACCCACTAAAATGAAAGTTAATGTATCTGAACACTAAAAATGTCACATTAAGTATATATATGATAAGTAGTCATCAATTAAAAAATAATTTTGCGTACCAACATAATTATTGTAGTGGTCATTTTTTTTTCATTTTTTTTTAAAATATTGCTTTTAAAGCTATTTGTTCATGAATTTTACAGATATATCAAAATGTGGGATCTGGAAACAAACTTCACACAGCTTATATCAATCATATTTGATTTTATAAGTACATGTATCCCTGTGATGAGAGTTGTAACTGGGAAATTTATCAATGGAAAATTAAAACTTAATAGATTTTTCAGTCCTCACTTTCTTGAGAATACTGTCACAAAATATTGAGAATGGCTTAGCCTGTCGTTCAGTTGTACATAATTAAAATTCTAAAATATATTGTAGTAGTTGTTAAATTCAATTGAATTTTAGATAATTAACTCCCAACTTTAATTAAATGTTTTGATTTAGAAGGTGCAGATCTCATTGGTCCAAATTGTCTCTATGATGAATTCTTGACTAAGGAAATGAAATAACAATAAACAACAATTAGTTTCATTATTGTCAGCGTCTCTATATGTTCTAGCTGTTCTTTTGCTCATTCTTTGTATGTAGACTATCAAAAGATACCCCCCTTAAAATTGAAACAATGGCCGTCTTTTCCCTCAGAGCTCTTCAGCTCTTTGATTAGAACATTAAGTTTGCCCACATGTCACAAAATATGAAAGGTGGCCTCTAAAATAAGCAGGGTTTCTGCTGGCGTTCACCTTATTTTGCATTTTACGAAAAAATAGAAATTGTGGTGATTAAAATTCATTTATTGCAAAAGAATTTAGCGAAAGAAATATAACAATTTGATTTTATAGATGCTGAACAATGTTTTTCCTCTTACTAGACAGAATATATATATCTGATAAACTTATTGAAGTCCTAGAAATCAAAAATTATGCCATGATCTCTATTTCAATTGTCTAGTACCTTTTGAAAAGTAAATAATTCATGATTATTTATTTCAATGTAGATTAAAATAAAAGATTTATCATAGATAGCAATGAGAGGAAAATTGTCAGAAAAATATGTTTATGTTTTTGGCTAAAATGAATTGAAAATGGTGAAAAATATATTGTTATGCCGAAAGAGGTGGCCAAAAAAAAAAATTGACCCAGGGGCAACCCTGAATAAGTATCCATAAAGAAATGCATAGCATCACTGAATGTGTATGATTTATCCAGGCACTTTGTTTCTTCTACCAATAAATCAAACTGCAATGGAATGGAAGGAATGTTTAGAAA